>JAVJGG010000008.1:32680406-32714927 GCA_035590195.1 Aviceda cuculoides
AATTTTATGCGAGTATGAAAAGTGGAAGAATAGTGGAGCGGGGGGTGGGAGGGGGTGAGTATGTGGCGAGTTTTGAAGGAGACCTAAAAATGAGAAGCAAGCTAGAAAGAAGTTGGCTTAGGGAAGACTGAGGGGAGAGGGGAGAAGTCTGAACCGAGCTTAGAGGTCGGCGTAAGGCCTGTCCAAAACCCAGGTGAGGCAAAAGGAGGGGAGAGGAAGAAACCTGCGGGGAAAGAGAGGAGGAGGAGGAGAGGGGCCATGCTACACCAGAAGTGGGCCAGCCGTTCTTGCATTCAGAGCTGCTATTAGAACCGAGCTAGCAAAGGTGCAAAAACTCGGGGAGGCCTCACGGAGGCAGCTTGGCCGCAGCCTTGTTCACAGGTAGGGCTGTTTTGCAGCCGGTAGCCTAAACCAGCCGCGCGTGGGGCGGGAGGGCTCCCGCTGCCCTGCGGCGACGGCAGAGGCTTGCGGAGGCTGAAGTAGCCCCGGGCTAGGCTTCCAGAGGTTCCTCATCTCACTAATTGGAAGTTAGTTTTGGTACCGTTTCAAATACTCCAGTTCTAGCCTGGGTGTTGCCCGCGCTGCACACCGGCGTCTTTTCCCAAGCGAGCCAAGATAACGCAGAGGGAAGGGTGAGAGGGAAGGAGGTTTTGGTCTGACGAATGATCGGCGTTACCGAAACACCCCAGGGCCCTGGGGCTGGGCTCCGTCCGCGGGCTTGGTTGGAAAGGGTCTCTGTCCCGAAAAGTCTGTACTGCAAGTGGGGAGCGGGAGAGGTGGGGTGGGAAGGAGAGGGGCGGATCAGTGCTGCAGTTTGCTGGCATCGCGTGCCTGGCGACGGCAGGACCAGGAACAGAAGTCGGGTCTCCCGTGCCTCCCGCCGGCGCCCCGTCTCGTGAACCTCGCTGCTTCTCCCTCGTGGGGCTGATGTGCGAATTAAGATGCAAGGCAACTATCTCGAGAGTGCTCTCCCAAACAGGCTTTTTTCATCCTTCCCAAGGATTTGTTCTCCCTTCCATAGCTTCGTTTCCTCCCTGCAGTCTGTCGCTCATTAGACTGAGATTAGGGTTATTCGAATTTCACCTGTCGGTGTGTGCCTCTCTGAAAGAAGTGTTTGTAAAAGCCGTTTGAAAAATGCATGGCTAGGAAGGCTAGAAACGGAAAGGACACGTTCGATCATCTAGCACAATCGCGGTTGTGGCCCATGAAGCGTTTTTTTCCCCTCTCTGTTTCAGAGCAGTTTACAGCAACGCTGCGTAACCTCTGCTGCTGTCCTCCAGCCGTTAACGCTGGAGGCCAAGGCGTCAACCGCAGTCTCTGGGTTTTTTAAATGAAACCTGCTTTTTCTCCCTTGGGCCGCTTCGATTCTTCGTTTCGGTCGGCGATCGGTGACGATGTAGGGGAGGAACGACGTCCCGGCGCGATGCCGTGCCCGCCGCCGGTAGCGGGGGGCAGTTAGGGGCAGGCTGCTCTTGGCCGCCCTCGGCCCGGCCCTGTCTTGAGGCGTAAGGTTCGGCGTCCTGCAGCTGATGGCGTATCAAGCGGAATCGTGGGTGGTGGCGGTATCGCTGTCCCTATCTAGTTCTTTCTGGAGCCTTGTCAAGTTCGTGGGCCGGGTGATGATTATTCCCTTCAGATAGGTCCAGCTATTATTGTAATGGGCTTTTACTGAGCAAAGCCATGCTGTTAGTCTTTTCTTAGAATTATTCTCTGCAGCCACTTGGCACAGAGAAGAGTTTAAAAAGCTTTCAAGTAACACGTCTGCTGTCTCTTAGTTTAACGAGTCTAGCAATGGAATTGTTGAAATAGCTCATTTGTGATTCCTAAAGACATACCTGATCATCACCGTACCTCGTTCCTACATTTTACCTTTATGCTCTGCAGTTTGTTCGCTCCCAACTTCTGCCTGCTCTAGTGCCAGGTTTCTCTCATAAAATTAGGTTGTAAACTTTATGGAACAAGAACTTTCTTGCATGTTTGCGTGACGGTGAGCACACTAAGACTGACTTGCTGGCACTCCTGTGCAATACAAAAGAGCAATTCTTACATTTTGGAATGGTTCCCTTGAGCTAGACCTTCTCTTTTTGGATTCTCCCCTTCTTCTGTTTCTGAAGCAAACTGTTGGTTTTGCTGCTGTCAGTGTGCTTCCAACCTGTTTTATGTGATTGTTACAAGACTCATAAAGACTAGTTTAAAGCACATGGACATAAAATTGTGAAACTTGCCAAAAGGAATTCTATTTTTTGTTGGCTTAGCCGAGGCTGCAGGGAATGTAAACTTAAAAAATGATGGCGGAAAAAGTGGAAGTTAGCACCCTCTCCGTCTGATCAGTCTGAATGACATAAAAAGCAGTTATAGATCTTTTATAAATCTAGTAGGATAACTAAATGTATTACTAGACCTGAATAACAGGGCAGTTTGAGGACCAAAATCGTAGTTTTCTACTGAGTCTCTTTCGTGCTTGAAAGCAGTTGACAGTAAGTGATACGAATTGTGTAGCAGCAATAAATCTCCAACATCGATATGTGCTGAGGTCAGAGTTACATTTTTGTATAAAATACTTGTTATTTCACTATTGTGAGTCTTGATCTTAATGTAAGACATGCACAGCAGCAGTTCCTGCAGTGCAAAGGTAAATCGTTGTGACCTGTCTTTGTTGTTCTGGCTCAGGAGCTGACATTTCAGGATGGAAGACTTATCGTACTGTGAATTGTAGTTGTGCTTATTCAGATCCATTGATACAGTATTTGTAATTGTTAAGTAAATGGGAGAAAAGTGTTGATTAACAGTGTATTTTTTTTGCTTACTAGTGGGATGTCTTCCTTCTTGTGTTTTATGAAGCAAAGACAACACAGCTGTAATTTTTTTAACTTTCAGGTGTTCTTGGAAAAAAGTGCCTGCACTTCGGGGCTGAAGAAGGACATGAGGAGTAAAAGGACCTGGGATCTCACTGGTCAGAATGAAACAGATGTTGAAAGATTTTTCAAATCTATTGTTAGTAGTGCTCTGTGACTATGGTGAGTATTAGAGCTATCAAGGGAAAACTGTGAGATGTGTATTCGCAGGGTGGTTTTGGATGGTGCTGTTGCCAGGTGTTCTCTTGAAATCGGATGCCACAGAAGCCACCACTGATGTGCACAGAATATAGTCAGGATCTTATGCAATATTTAGGTGGAAAATGTAACTTGCATAAACTGCCCCTTTAGATAAGAGTGGTGGGAACCTCTCCTGCCGTAAATTTGCTCAGAGAAATAAGCAGGATAGATGAACAGATTTCCGTGGGCATCCCTGAGGGACTGGCTGTGTTAGAAGCAGTAACTGGAACTCTGCTCTCTTGTAAGACTCATATTTCATAATATTTAATGAATGTCGTGGAAGATAGACCTATTTGAGGTATCCATACCAGGATGGGCGGAACTCCACCATACAACTGCCCGTATCTCTCCGTTAACTATAACGGGAACCCATGGTGGTTGGCTGGGATGTAAGCGTCTGCAGTACAGGCAGCCTCCTGTGACTGGGTGAGCCCCCATCTGGTGGACCTAAGCTGCCACTGAGAGAACTTTCGAGAACAACAGAGGTGCTCTTTCCTCTGACCGCGTAAGAAGCCAAAACACGGTGGTCATACTGACTCAGTTTTGGTCATGTAAACAGAGGCAATCGGTCAGTCTCCTTTGAGTAGTCCAGGCACAAATCAGCACATATTGATAGCAGCTCCAACTCATCTGCAATCTGAGATACATGGAGTGAAAAAGCACCTCCTTCTTGCCATCAGCTGCCAAGGAGGGAGGTTAGATGACTGTAAGATGTCTACAAGCTGAGAGGCATCCTATGCATGGTGTCTTATCTTTTCCAAGAATGTGCTAAGTAGGAAATAGATTTGCAAAGGGAATTAATTCCTTATTGTACAGTGAATTAGAAATTTTGAAAAAGGGACTCTTAATTCCTAAATAATTTTTTTTTTTTCAAAAATTACATTCCTAATTTAAAAGCAGGTTTTGTTCTGACAGCTGCAGTACATTGTCAAACCATGCTAAAGGATTAAGCCATGCACTGCTGAAATGGAAAGCCAGCCACTGCATGGAAAAAGGATTGTTTAGTCCCTGCTTATGGAATGAGCTGTGGTAGCAGGTAGTTCACACACCAAACAGCTGAAGATGTCTTCTTACAAAGGAGAGAAATGGACCAAAAATGTATGCAGTTTGCTCTCCTTGTATGAGTGAGAAAAATCTGATTATAGGTAATGATTGAATGCTAGGTATGCCCAGCTACTCATGCCTCTCTGCTTGCTCCATCTCTGCTCTAGCACAAGGGACCACTGGAAGGTGTAAAGAACCTAGAATTGCTATCTTTTAGATGAACTTAATTCCAGTAGAAGTAGAGACATTTGTCTATGGCTTTTTAGTACCATTTTTTCTTTTAATAAGACAAAGTTAACTAGCCAAGTTAGGAACACAGCGCTGAGTGGGGAACACAGTGAAGGTAAGTATTAAGTTCACTTAACCCAAGAAGTGAGGTGAATGATTGCAATATCCACTGGTTCTCAGTGAGCCAGTCCTGCAGGCATTCATAACTAGTTGACTCAGAGGTAAAAGCTATTATTCCTGAACTTTATAGAGCATGGCATAGTAAGTAATTACAAGGTGCAGTTAAAGAGCTATATCTCTGCTGCAAACCTTAAGTGCATCATCTTTTGCCTTATTTCCAGTTAAAGGGTAGTCCATAATTCAGAAAATGTCTTCCAAACATTTTTATGTATACACGCCTTTGAGTATCACATGTGTACATAGTTTTTAGATAACTATTTCACTCATGCTTCTCTGTTTCAGACCAAGAGTATTTTTAAATGATCCAGTATGCTCTGGAAAATTACTGTAATGCTAGAAAAAGCCCTAACATACAACAAAACAGTATTCTCACTTCTTACCGGTTTTTCTGATGTGTTTGTTCTTCTTAGCTGTGTGCTACTGGTGGCTGACAAGCCAACAGCACAACCCAAGTTGGCTTAAACACAATTAAAAATAAATAAATATCAGAATAACACTCTCAAATAATTCTTCTCACTCTTCAGTGAAAACAAGGGTTTTCCTTGATCTTTCTAAGAGTGAGTTCTTGCAAAGACTTCTCTGGCAGGTTGTCGGCGCCACAGCCAGGCTCCATTCAGTGGCAGACCATTGTAACGACAACCAAAAATATACAAACGCACTGACAGCTGCCCCGACTGGCTGTCCAAACTACTGGGACCAAGTTTTGGGATGTGACACAGTCATGTGCGCCCAGTAGGCTGGAGGGCAGCTGAAGGAGCTTGCGGTGGAAGCTGGCTACTTCTGACTGGCGCCTTTTGGAGCATCGTAAAAAGCTGCTATATGTGGGCTGTCCATGAGTGCAAAGTTCTTGTGTTATTAACGAAAGATGGGGGAAAGGGTGCTGTGAACTGGGGTGCGCCAGTCAGAGCTGTGCAATGCTGTAACAGGCATTCAGGGTCTGTTTCCTACTCTCTGAGTGTCCGAATCAAGATCAGGTTTGCTGGGGTGCCGTGTGCTCACCACAGCTGGGATCAATGGGATCCTGCTTTGGGTGTCTGAAGGACCATTGTGTTTAAAATCAGTTCCTGGGTTTCTGACGGCATCCACAATTAGTTGATGCTTGACAGTTTTCACCTTTGTGCCTGTGCCTTGCTTCCTAACACACTAAACAAGAATAGTGACATCCTCTTGTCTTTTGGGGATATTGGAAGGATAAACTCATTGATGTTTCTAATGCACTAGTGTACTATAAGAACACAATAGAAGAGTCCATGGGGGAAAAGACTAATTCTGTGTTATCAGGATGGATTTTGGATGGTGTGCAGTCAATAATACATGGGACCACCCATGGAAGAATGAGAACAAAAGAGCCCTCTGGTAACAAGCACCATTCTTCTGCCAAATGAAGCAGCGTCTTGTGGAAATGCAAGTTAAAGACTGAGTTATAGTACATATATGTAAGGGTATGTGCATGACTTATACGTGTGAGGCTGTGCATGCCACCTTCTTTCGGACTTTATGGATGTGGTTGGAGCTGGTTATTTTGAGGACATGTTACAGCTGGTGGAGAGTAATAGGCTCTTCTAGTGCATACTGCACCTCACCCTGATGTAAATGTCTATAGCTGGTCAGATGAATTTCTTCCTGAAAATTTTCCCTGCTGACAAGAAAGTGAATCCAGGGTGACTAACTCAAATTGAAGCTTAGAGTGGTAGGCGTCTAATATTAATGTGAGATGAGTCCTGCTACTCCTGACTGCTGAGTGCTTGCCTTGGCAGTTGCAGTGTTTTTCCAGCAAAGCTTTCTTTGAGGTAATCTTAAGACATGTGTAACAGATTTAACAAGTCAAAGTATTGTTAGTTGATACTACTTATGAAAGGATTGCTTTAACTGAAGTTTTACACTTCCGTAGCACCTTCCATCCAAGACTCAGAAGCCTTTTCCCAGACAATTAATTAAATAAAGATGTCTCACAGCGCATTCTGTATCTGGAACAGATGTATGCAGTTCCCATTTTTCAGATAACCTTTCTGAGTCTGAAATCTGGAAGTTTCAAGCAATGCAGAAAAGCTAGCTGAGCTGAGAAGGGAAATGTGATTTTCCCAATCCGTTGCTTTAGATATCATCTATCCCCGCTAGTTACAGCACGTCTCAGGATAATTTGGCAACTTGCACAAACATGGTCATGCAAGAAATGCATTTAAAAAGACTGCACCATTTATAATGAAATGATGTCATTTAGACATGTTGCACCACATCTGAGACAAGAAAAGTGCTGCAGTCACCATCACTGTTATTTTCAGCTCTTTCACTCAAGTGTCTCTGCGATGCAAATGAGCAAAATGAAAGATTCATAAGACAGAGCAAGAGAAGAGGCTTCAAAAAGCATCCTGCAGACTTCCTATTTTATTTAATTTGGGGGACATTTTTCAGGTTTCTGTATTAAGAAACTACTGTCTTTTTTTTTTTTTTTCTCAAGTAAGTGGAACAACAGCTGGCCACTGTGATGTGGACTTTAGAGAATCTATAAGTGAAAGAAGTTGGGAAGTTTGAGAATCTATCCTGATAAATGAAGTTTTCTGTGAATCGTTTGGGTTGTGGGTTGGTTTTTTTCTTCTGTAAACCTTGTTTTTAACCTTCCTGAACATGTTACTGCAGTGGACTTTGAGCTGCTCCAAACCCAGTCCCTGCACAAAGGAGAGGTGGTGAGCTCTAATTGCTATAGCTAAGACCTTTTTTTTTTTTTTTCCCTGACTTGATGCACTTTGAAAAGTTTGAGAAATGCTGCTTAAATATCCACTTTATAAATCTTTTTTTTCTTTCATAAGGTAGATAAACAGTCAGTTGTCTCTTTGGTTCTTAATACTGTTGTGAAACTGTTTTCCTTTCAGTTCTCAGCGAAGTGGAGTATCTCCTGTTGGAGCACCCAGGTCATGTAGCCTTCAGCAATGACACAGTGTCTGTGGAATATCAGTACTATAGTGGTGGTAATGTGACAGCAGAGCATCTGTCCATCCTGTTGCTGGATGCCAGCACCAACGAGATAATTGCAAGAAAACAGCTTCCAGCAAATCAATCCCAGGGGAAGGTAGAGTTTGAGTGTGTCCATTTCAAGAGTGCTGGGGACTTCTTGTTCAGAATGGTCTCTCCCAGTGATAACAGCAGTGCTGCCCAGTGGAGCAGAAGAAGCATGTCCACCCTCCATGTGGAATGGCCTGTATTTCACATTGATTTGAACAAGAGTTCAGAGGTGCGTGGGAGCTCCCTTCAGGTTGGACTTTTTACAAACGAACAGTTGTGTGCTGTGAACGAGACAGTGGTTTCATTGGATGTGATATTCACCAGCACCCTTTATGAGTTCGGAAGAGTAAGCTCTGATGAGACTTTGGGCATTAGAACTAGCAAAGGAATCCCGCTGTTGAGGTCCCAGTGGGTAGAGTTTGACTGCCCATCTGTTGGTCAAGAAACATACATCACTGTGTTACTGAAATCGTTAGAAACCCACTCCATCATTGCTTCCATAGGACCCATAGATCTCCTCCACAAATTTGGATACAGACTGGTTGTGGCACCAGAAGCAACATGCAAAACTTTGGTTCAGGTCTTCGTAGTCTCTCCACCGTGTACTTCTATCAGCGGGAAAATTGTTGTCTATAAAGAGGCTCTAAAGCATCCTAGTCAAAGAACAACTTGGCTGTATGAAAACACCCTTCACCCAGGAGACAACAGGACAGAATTTAACTGCACTTTGTTTGATGTGGGGAAGAACAAATACTGCTTTGACCTCTTTAATTTCTCAAATCGAAGCCATTTCCCGACAAGAGTTAAGGAGTGTATGATGATCCAAAGGAATATGGGTTTGTACTGATGTTTGTCCTCTTTTAGCCAAAATCAGCACTCTTCCCAGCCAACATGGGTAATGATTGTGGTGTCCCTTGTTGAATAGCTATTTTTGAGTCTCCTACACGAGACAAAATAGTTGTAGTGTCATATGCAGATAGGAACAAGATGGAGTAGAGTGTTATGTAGAGGCATACACAAGGACATTTGGTAACAAATGCCACTGTGGTGGCTTAAAACTGCACTAAGCTCACACTAAGTGCCAACTGAAACCTTTTGGGGCATTCTCAATGATATATCTGTCTAGTATAGGTAAAAGTGAAACTTGTCCCTCTCAATGAGGTAAGAAGCTATGACAGTAGATCTGGCCCATTGGAAACACTAAAGGTAGGATTAGTCTTGCCTACATCTAAGTGTCTCAAAGCCAAGGGTCCAACATTAACCAGTTATCTAGCTTTTAAGTCAACAGAGACAGGCATCTCACAAGGGTGATTCATGGATATAGAAGATACATGGGCTGAATCCTCACCTGGGTGTCTTTTTCTGTAGCCCATTTGCTGTAGAGGTTGGAGTCCTACCTGTTAGATACACAAATTTTGGTGCGATGAATCAGGATTTGGCCACAGCAAAAGACACTTTTTTGTCACTTGGACAGCTTGCAGGCTTTTTAAGTAGCCTTTCAAGACATATCTCTGCTGCTTAAAACAGACCAGGGTGCATTTTCTGACCCATGAGGCCACCTGGCAGATCATGGGTCACGTGCATATAGCTAAACTTTTCCTCTCAGGAAAGGTTAGAATCGTATAAACTGCGAACTAGGGACAGTCTGTGGTCCATGTAGTCCCTTGAGCCATGACCAGGCATGGTCTGGGAGAGTGCTGGTTGGCAGAAGCCAAAACCGTGTCCAGGGGTATGAATGACCACGGTTAAGGAGTGATTGCAGTTAAGTATGACCGCAAGACAGAGCTCGAGCCCATTCCTCAGCCCTGTTTAAGGAATATCTATATGTTCTATTTATATCTATACATCTTATGCAGCTGTAGCTTCAGAGGTGGCAGTCCATGGTTTGGCAGAGGCTACAAATCACAGTAGCATGGCAGAGGAAGCAGAGGAGCTAAATGTCCTTCTCGCCCCTCATTTGCGGCAGGCAGCCACGGTGCGGGATGGACTGTCTGTGCACAAGGGGGTGGGAGTTGGGTTGCGTTGGGTTAGGCTGTGTTGCCTACACCCTGGAATGGAAAAGTGAGTGTTCTCGTTCGGAGCAGGCTTGTGTCCATAGGTAATAAATTAGTCTTTCCCATCTGCACACTTCAGAGAGTTTGGGTTGAAAGCTTTGATACGTACACCATTTTCTACACCTCCCCACCGTGGTCTCCCTGAAAAGGGAGTGCGGGAACTTGAGCCAAAAGGGGGTGATTGCGCTTCATGGGCAGGTATCTGAGCGGGATCGTCGGGAGACCGGGAGTGTAGGACAGGCTCCAGAGCACACGGTCCAGACACAGCCTACCTTAATTAGGTTCCTCGTATTGTGCCGTCTTACTTTGTACCATTTCATAGATCTAAAACTGTTAGCTGTTTAATTAACACTCTGTACTAAAAATGACCTCTGTTTTCACCACATGCCGAACTCAGTATGTAGTTCTTCTCTTCATCTTAACTTCCCATCTGCATTCTCTGTTGGCACTCTCTCTCTTCCTTTGGCATAAGAAAGTCTATCTAAAAATGAAAGCATATTATTTTCTTAATGGAGATAATTCTCAAGGAAAAAGGAAGAGAGAATTCTAATTCTTTCTCTGTGCTTGGGTGGTAAGTTACAGTGATATGATCTAGATAACTACCCTGACAGATGAATACCTAGGATATGACATAGATATGTTTCTGTGCTCAATATTTGACTCTCTTAATTGATGAGATCCACCTTAAGCAATGACTCCCTGCAATCTGCTTTGTTTCCTTGGGTTCCCCGAGAGCACCATCCTTACAAACGCAGTCAAAAGAATCAGGCTACGCCTGTGCAGAACGGAGTGAAGTCAATAGCTGCCGAGTTAGAAGTGTCAAATCTACAAAGCCGATGAAAGCGAAACCACACCATGTAGCCGTAAATAAAATGTCAGCCTGAAATTAATTAGACGGCAGCACATCTGACTTCGTGCCTGTATCTGCGAGACTTCAAAGCCCGCAGGCGGCGTTTGAAAGGAGCGGGGTGCTCGGGGAGGGGTGCGTCGGCCCGAAGCCACGACGGGCAGAGCCAGCCTGCGACGGCCCTCCGCCTCCCGGCTGCCGCTCTCCCGAGCCCTCTCGCCCTGCCGCGGGGCTCCGCCGGACGGCGTGCGTGGGGCCGGACCCCCCGGAGCTCTTGGTGCCGGACGGCAGGCGCCTCTCCTCCGGTCGCTTCTTTTCTGCTTCGGACTTCCTGAGCCCGGTCGGTTTAGGGCACGGAGAGGTGGCAAAGCCTCTAGTCTGGGCTTCTGTGCTGCAGGGGCCGTCACTTGTCATCCGGTTACCCCGCTGTCGAGCCCCACAGCTAGTCTTTGCAGTTGACTGCTGCTTATCCTCCAGAGAGTTATCCAGTCACCACAAAACAGAGACCTTTCTGGTAATTTCAATCAATACTGTGCTTTGATTTTTTTTTTTTTAAAGAAGGGAAACTCCGTGCGTTTCATGACTAAAGCTCATCTAGCTTCATCCTCTAGTGACTGGCTCTTACTCTGCTGCTCTCTGCTAGAGGAGAGAGCTGTTCCCTACCCACTGTCTTTCCCCTGCGAAGGCGTTTGCACATCCGGATCGTCTCAGTCCTTTCAGATTATCTCAGTGTTCTGTTTAATAAACTGAAGAGATTGAGAATTTAATTGGAAGGCATTTTCGTCATGATTTGATTAATTTTCTGGCGCTCTCTGGCTCCATTTCCATTATTTTAAATGCTCCTTTTTGACGAGAGGGGTGCCAGCTTTGGGTGCTGTGTTCAGACATCCTCCTCACTGATGCTGCTTGAGCAGTAGCCCTCTCCTTACCCCTACCTCTGCTTTCATTCCACTAATTGCATCTGCTAATTTTGCTGTAACTTTTACCTGGGAAGCTCCTCTTGAGCTGTATTTGTGTATGACCTTTCAGTATGTAGTCTATCATCCTGCAGGTACAATTTGTATTCCTTCTTCCTACATTTGACATTCTGCTGATTTATGATCTACTTTGCTTCAGTTATCCTAACTTAGCAAGTACCCCACATTGCTCCATACAGCTGCAGTATCTACTTATGTCATCGCAGGAATGACATATTTTCTCAGTAGTGGTTTTATATTTTTTTGTGTGTGTCAACTAGGCAAGCATTGTGCAGCACTGAGCCTTACACTAATCCCTTTGGAACCTCTCCGAATGCATTCCCACTCAGTGATGGTTTTCTGTTGACAATTGCATATCAAATCTGTCACTCAGCCAGTTCTTACTTAATTTAGCATATGCTCTATTATTATGAAGCAGAGATACTGTCTTGTAAAAGATCAAAGCTCCTAAATCATTAAAGTTATCTTCATCCGAACGACAGAGGATGAGATAAAAGAAGATTATTTTGCCACACCCATTTTCCATAGATTAGGCATCAGTTATATTCCTGACCCTTTGTCAATCCTGCTTTTTATTCCTCATCCTGGCCAGGTTTAGTACAGCCTGTGGAACAGGAATCTGGCTTGTGTCTGGAGCAGGAAGGAGAAGGTTCCCGGTGGCCCTGAGCGGGCCAGGGCAGCAGCTCGTCCTGCCCAGGCCACCAGCTTCAGAGTGAGCGTCACAAAAAAGCTTGTGCTATCTAAGACTGTGAATATATCTATTAAAGATGGGGAATATGTCTGTTAAATGTGAGCCAGCACTTGTGCAGCTTTCTGTAACCTCCAACTGGAGAACCTATAAAAAAATAAGAGTGAGGTGTGAGTCACTTCATTCATCTCAGCAGGGCGTTAACTGTTTCACACAGGTGACTTTCTAGAGAGAGTCATGCAGCTATTTTTTTCCCTGTGTTTGACCGGATTATTTGAATTTCTGATGTAGGAAACTCTGTTAGATCATCTTACCCAGCAACAGACGCATTGCAGGTTGATTCTTTTCAACGCTTTACCCTGTGCTTTGCTCATCTGGGATTTAAGTGTCCCCATCGGTGAGACTTCTGGGAGGAGAGGAGTGAGTGGAGTATCTGGGGGTCAGGCAGGGATATACAACTTCCATCAAGTTCTTGCTCCCTGAATAAGACTGTATGAATCAGACCTGCCTATCTGTAGGAAAAACTGGGAACCAATTTGCTCTGTTGTCTGAATCCGTACCTGGCTTGCTTTTATTTAGAAACAGGTGGATGCAGGGGATCTGTGTATGCCAGGGCTGGTTTGTGCCCCATCCTCTTCTCCAGTGTCAGTGAATGCTTCATCTCCACACTCCCAGCATTTTAGGAACAAGTTGGGTGTTACAGACTCACTGAGATAGCGCTTAGCTTCTGAAAAAAAATTTTTAGGCCATGCCTCCGCAATTCTTGAAGTTGCCTGTTTGTGGGGTAAAGACTGTAATTTGCCCAGGTGGAGTCTAGGGTTTTTTTGCTTTAAAGAGAACTTAGTCTTTTCGTTGTCCAAATTAGTAACCTGTTGGAGCATGCCACCATTTCAGTGCACCCAGGCTTCATTTCCATGGAAATAGAGAAACTCAGAACAAGTGAGAAGGGTGTTTTCCCAGGTCTTGTCCAAACACCAATACAATGTGTGTACACCCAGTCTCAGGACCTAAAAACTGATCTCAACTGCAATCCCCCAGGCTAGGGTAGGTGTTTACATGAGCCTGTAAATAATTAGTGGTTTTGTCCCAGATCACTGGTCTTGTTGAAGTGCTTAGGACTGTCACATGCGTCGGGCTGGAAGGGTGATGCTGAGCATCCCTCACTGACTGCGCTGTTGGATAGCACTGCATTCTCAAAGTCTTATGAACACAGAAATTTGAGGGGAGATATTTATGCAGAGCAACAATTAACAGAGTTAATTGCATTTATCTTTCATGTTGGCAGATCTGCCAACTGTCAGCTATTTCAAACTAACTCATCAGTTAGATGTCTTCACGTTGATAATTGATTCCTCAATTGTACATGAAAAAATTCACACTTATTAGAGCTAGTTTGCAGTGCATGCCTTCTGGTTTTTCCCCTGGTGCTTTGGATCTGTTTGTCTTAAATGGAGGTTAATCATTTCATTTCCTTGGGGGAGAATAAACTATGCTTCATTTTCTTTTACATTCTGGTAATTGCAGAAGCTTGCAGAGCAAGTTGCAGGAGTTTAAATCTCCCATCTTTCATGGGAGCTGGAGCATTTCATGCTCTACTGCTGCTTAAGGCGCATATTCTTAGCCCCAAAGCTATGGATGCCAAGTGTTTGCTAAGGAACTCTGTGCCCTCAGCTGAAGCTGAAGTCAGTGAAAAGTGCCCTGGAGCAATGGGCACATCATAGGTTTGATGTCAAAGTTAGAAATCCTAAATGCTTGTACATCGAAGCCCACAGACGTCAGTGCGGAGGTTGCTGAGCACTCTCCACAATTGCCAGTGTTAGCACTGGAGGCAACCAGAACCTTTCTGGGTCTGGCTCTGTATCTGACTGTAACTAACAGAAGTTTAAATGAGCAGGGAATGTGGAGAGAGGGAAATGAGCTAGCTCAGGCACTGGAAATTACGGCAGGGACTCACCAAGCTGCTCACATGAAGTAGTCTACGAGGAGGTAGGTGAATCTCCAGCTAGTGTGCCTCCCTCTGCCAGTGGTGAGGAACACTGCTGGATTCTTTCATGATTCTGATACGAAGAAAACTGTCGTGAGTTCCCCAAATACTGTGATACCATGAAGTCTTTTGGAGGAGGGATCAGTGAGCCCTCGACTGACTACTGATTATGGCCATTTTTTCTTGCTGCCCTCACTGATAGATCTGCTGGGCAGCTGATGTGATTTTGCAACTGTCCGGGGTCTGTACCTTCGAGGGACTCCTTACCGCAACAAACTTCCTCAGCTCCCCCCTCCTTGGCATCCTCTGACTCCTTTTCCTCCTGACACAACACACCACCCAGTCTTGCTCCATTTCGCGCTTCACTGGGAACTGGCATGGCTGCAAACTGGAGGAGGAGTGCGAAAGCTCAGCCTGCCCCTGGGCCCCTCTCCCCTGCCGTAGGAGCTCCCCAGCTCCAGAGGCAGAGGGCTGAAAGCAGAGAGGTGCACAAAGTGAAGACAGCCCGGGGTCACGGATATCGCGATATTGTGATAGAATCAGCGGCAAGCAGCCGGGGAGGTCGCTTGGTGTTGCGCGGGCTTACTGCCGCAGCACCACGGGGGTGCCCCGCCGTGCCCGTCTCTACTCTGCGTTAGGCGAGGCAGACGTGCGTGCACACGCGTGCACACGCGTGTGCGCGAGTATGTGCCCACGCACGCTTTACAGCCTTGGCTGACCGCACGAGTGTACGCTCAAGCCTCTGGGCCCCGTCCTGCAATGCAGGAGAGCAGCCCCGCCGGTTCTGTTACGCTGCTCGCGTTAACGTTATTCTTACTGGTGTGCTCACAAAAATTTGTAGGACGGGCCCCAAAGCAGTTAAAATTTCAGGGTTGTTGAAACACAACTGTATTCATTTTTTTTTTAGAGACTTTTAAAAATGATAACACACTATGAACAATTCAACAACCGGCATAACATGAAATCATAAAGCCATTTCCAGTCATGCAACACTGTCAAGTCCTTTGACATTGTAACTTGGTCACTCTTCAGGAGCTCAGGGGCATGCTAGCAGCAAAGCAACTGTGTAATGAAATTAAAGATCATGACCTGTGTTGGCAGTAGCAACACTATAAATTATTTAAAGGAGCAAACTTTAACAAACCTAATCTACTTTTTTTTTTATTTAGCTGATTTTCCACTTTATCTGTGAGTGGTGAAATGGAGTTAAGTAAGTGGTCTATTGTTTTTCTTTCTGGCAGGTTCCAAAACCAGGCCATTGAGTCAACTGACCCATAGGAGGATCCTCAGGGTTCTTCTCTTTTAAGATTGCACCTGGACTTGTGTGTTAGTTTGGAATTTAAGGTGGTGGTCCTGCTTTCAGTGTCAACAACTGTCAGATATGGTCGGGAACGGTCCCCTTCTCTCTCTGGGTTCCTGCTGCTCTGAAGTTTGAGTGTTGAACACTGGATGAGGATGTTGTCAAAGCATAAGAGGGATTTCATTACACATTAAAAAATGATAATGTTTGAGGTAGTATTAGAACCTGAGTCTGCCTCCACTTAAAATAAATAAATGAACCTGCAAATTTCATCTTGAGTTAATAGCCTGACCATAAGCGATAAAACAATAGGGACCTGTAAGCTGTCAAATGAATGATTCAATAACACATTTGTGTGCTGAGAAGATAATAAAGAGGAAAACCAATATTGCTGTTTCATTAGGCCTTGTAGGCTTATCCCCCTTTCACAATCATATAAATCAGGAGTAACTACACTTAAGTAAATGAAACTATCCTGCTGTAAAAGCACTATTTGTCAGGCAGGAATTGGATGAATATATAAATTACTAACCTGTTCCAGAGATTTGTGGATTAATTTCCATTTGCTGTTGTTCCAAGCAGAACCTGCCTGCCAGTTGACTGACTGCTGTGTTGCTGGCTGGCACTGGAGTGGAAAAAGGAAAACAAAAGTGGGAGCTTTGCCCCAGACTCTGATGGGAACAAGAGCAGGTCTCTGGATGCTACTTGCTCTTGTGGTGTTGCCGTTTGCATTGTTTGGTTATTTGTTGCTGTTTTTCTTAAGTAAGAGAAGACAAATGGCTGTGTCTTTAAAGGTAAGGAGGCAGACACATTCCTCATCGCTGTGAGCTTGTGTATTTGCAGAAACGTGGAGCCCGTGGCAGCCCTGGAGCCCCTGCAGCGTCACCTGCGGGGACGGTGTCCGGGAGCGCTTCCGAGAGTGCCTCACCTCCTTGCCGGCAAAACCAGGCTGCGCTGGATTCCCGAGGGAGACTTCCTTGTGTTCGCTGGAGGAGTGTTTGTGTATGTAGTTCTGCTGTCCTCTTCCCCGTGGTTGTGTGTCTGCTCTGGCAAAAGCAAAGGGCCTGTAATTAGAAGGGCTTTGTAAAATGGAAGCATCTGATCTCTCCTTCCATCGTAGTGATTTTGGAGGGGGTATCACATTCCTGCGGTTGATGGAGTAGGGTGGGAGTCTACATGCATTTGTGGGACAGCTGGAGGTAGGGCTCCAAGGCTTAAGAAGATTTCTGAATGCTGTGGGTGCCATGGAAGGGGTTTAAAATCTCCAGCATGGCCAGGGAGTGGAGAAGGGCTGAAGGAGAGATCTTGGGGCTAGCAGAACATGTTCAGTACCAAAGGCCAAAGACTCCAGGCAGTGGAAGCCTATTAAAAAGTGAAAACCTATTAAAAGAGGGCTGGTTCCAGCTGGGACCCACGGTGTGGAGTCCCCATTCTGGGAGGTTTTTTTGGTGGCAGTGCCAGGTCTCACCCTGCTCCAGCCTGGCACTGCTGTTGGCCAGTGACAGGGCAGGGCTGGCTGGTGCTGGTGGGTGGCAAGTGGGTGCGGATACAAGAGACCTGAGCCTCCTGTAAGGCAAGAGGGGGGGGTTACAGCAGCCGCATGGCCCCCAGTGAGGCTGGATGGGGCTGTGCCAGCACCATAATTGTGTGCTTGCAGCCAGCATGATGGGAAGAAGTGGCCCCTTTTAATGGGTTGCTGGTGCTCAGCCCATGCAGAACTTTTGCTTCTTGCAAACTCCCTGCTGAAGAGGAGGGCGCTGATGCCAAGGGGCCCCAGAGGTCCATCTGCTCAGAAACTGACTGATCTACAAGCTCCAGTGCCTTCGTGCCCCACAGGTGCCACGGGGGGCAGGAGTGGGGAAGGGAAGGTGCCCAGGGACTGTGCAGGCTCCTAGGCTCTCAGGCAGTAATTTAACAGATAATTTAAGCTATTACGAAGTGAGCAATACCTTACTCCTTGCTTTGGCTACTTCCATGCACTTGCTTGTGCTGGAAAAAGTGGAGTGTGGAGAACTGGAATGGAGCCAGCTAAAAAATAGGCAGTTTGGGGATGTGGGGAAGTTGTTTATCACATAGCCACTGCAATGCTTGTGCCACTGAAAAGGGAAAGGCAGCAGAGGGGGAGAATGTGTAGCTGGAGCAGGAAAGGGGCTCCTTTTTTGATGGAGGTGTTGGCTTGAACCAGCTTCGAGGCGTTTGTTGAAAGAGTGCCTCAGAAGTATACAGGCAGGACTGAAATGTATTGTGGAGCACTGTAAGAAATGGGTTGGTACTGAACAAAAGGTCGGGTGAAGGAAAGATATTAAAAATTACATTCCATCAAGCCAGGTGTTGCATTTTGTCAGTGTGCAGCACCTGGGCTGTTTTAAGAGTTTGTTGTTAAGGTGTCTGATGTTTTTAATGACTGGAAAATGTGGGCCTTGTGGGTTTGCTTATTTCGGAAAGCTGTGACCGTATGCAGAGAGGAACAAGTCAGCTGTTTAGGGGCCCAGCTTAAAGCTAATGGCCAGCTCTAGGGCTAGCTGTCTTCTTTATGCCGAACTGTCAGACTGCTGGGGGCAGTGATGCCACCAGGGAAATGCCGTGGGGTAGTTGGGTGTTTTTCTAAAGCCGATGCTGAGCTGTGCTATTCCATGCCTCCTGTTACCTGCTGGAGGGGTATTTCCATAAGCACAGTGCTTGGCTTGGCTCTTGCCTGCCTGTTTCAGCCCACTCCTCTGGAGCTCAGAGAGCAGTCCCGGTGCACGGAGCTCCCCGGAGCAGGGTCTGTGTGCACGGAGCATGTGCTGGACGCGTGATTTGGGTGTGCACCTTGCTTTACCTGCACAGAAGTGACAGGCCTCCCTGGTGCTTCTTGGGGGTGTCACTCTTCCCACGCAGGTGTGCAGCTGTATAAGGCTTATGATGGTTTCCAGAGAGGTCAGCGGTCCTGCGTGTGCCCAGTGGACATGCCCACGGCAGTCTGGTTGGAGTTCCTGTCTGACAGGGCTCAGCAGGTCTGGACAATCCTGAAATTCCAGCCAGGTCTCTGGGTTAATAAAGAGGGTTTATGTATAGAAAACCCAGATGCACAGGAGGCCTGCATCTGCACCCATTGCCGTGGGATCATCTGGAGGAACTACCTCACTTCTCTCCTGCCCATGGTTTCTAATCCTTCTGCTCCCACGGCAGGCAGCTTCCTTTACAGAATCACCTACACGATGTCATCGGATTGAATCTTAGGCTGCTCCAGAAGTGACGTGATGCTGTGATCTTAGGATGTTCCTCTGCTGTCTGATCTCAGGCTGGGAGTGTCATTCCTCCTCACCCCTCAACTGTCCAATCCTTTCTGAAGCAGGAAAGCTTTTTTTGAGCATAACTATGTTTGCAGTCATTAGTCCAGCAGATGGAGCAAATGGTTGAATAAACAAAACCAGCATGCAGTCTAAGGGCGGAGGTAGGTGAGGTGGAGAGAAGCAAACTTAATTGACTTAAGTCTTGTTTCAAACCTCACTGTTCGCTAGCCATTAGCTTTCTACTCCAAATGATATGGCACAGTGTGCATTACAGATAGGAAATGGAGTCTTTAGAAAATAGCTGTGAGACTGAGAGATGAGCAACGAGTGACTTGCTCTGCTGTGGTGGTACTGAACAGAGCAAATGCTGGTCCTGCCTTCTCCCCTGGGAACAATTCCCACTCTGGCCCCTGGAATGGCAGTGCGTCATGCTCCAGGCATGATGGCCTTGGGCTGAATGCAAGTTTTAGGAATCCTCCAAAAGAGACTGAGCAGGCAGTGGCCTTGTTCTTTATGCTGGTGTCTCAGAGTGACATGAAGATCAAAGTTAATCGCATGGCAGGATTTTTCAAAGGTCTTGGGGCCATCGGGTAGCCCTGAGTCAAAGAAATGGGTCTCCTGCTGTCCCAGCACCCTGCACGTCTGTTATTGTAGCAGCATAAGACCTTCTGGCCTGTGTTCATAAGTGTGTTTGTGTGTTCTGCACACCTAATAGCTGTGCTACCAGCTCACTGCTGAATGAGTGTTCTGGATTATGGGAAGTACATGGTGTCTGCTTCTCATTATTCTGCAGACGCATTTTCTATGGCTGGATCATCACTGTGGTGCAGGCAGGAGCACCTGGCAAGTTGGACTTGACTGTCCATCATCCCAGTGGAAGGCTCTGGGCTCTGGATAAAACTAGAGACTAGGATAAGGTTGTTAAGTGTTTCAATTCGAGCTCACAGCTTCATGGCTAGCTCTTGTCAACCACAACTGAGCAGCCTTGTCTTCCAACAGCAAATTTGATATTTGGCCACAAGAAGTTGGGAAATGAGCACTATCTGACACTAAAATTAGCTGCTGAACCAATTCATCCATCCACCGTGCTGTTTTCTGCTCAGGGTTGCCACTGAAATGCTGGAGACCTCGTCCAACAAAAGAATTATTAATTTCTCATTGCTTCAGCTGTCTGTAGTGTGGTGGAGTGTGCAGGTGAGAGGTTTAAATAGGGCTGTGGAAAGCTCTAAGATGTTCACGTTACAGGTTTGCAGAGTATTCTTCCCTGCTTGAAGGCACATCTCCAGTCCACGACAGAAGTGTCAATACCAGAATGCCGGGGGCACCAGAACAATGGCTTTCCTCTCAGTTAGGAGCCTGCTGTGGAGGGGAGGTTTTGTCCTTTGGGGCTGCAACACCGGGCAGTGGTGGAAGAAGCACCCTCAGAGGACTGCTTAGAAAAGTTGCACTGCCCCTGCTAGTTGCTGCCTGTCTGCTCTTCAAACTCACTGCAATTTTCACACCCGCTAAGCTATCCTAAAAATAATTTTAAAGTGATACCTGAAGTACTAGCCTGGGTTGGGTTATTTTTAGCCCTTTTATGGCAGTTTTCACCAGGGGATCTTAATGTATTTCATAAAGGAGGGCAAATGTTCTTATCCGGTTTTACATGTATTTAGGAGTGCCTTATGGAAGTGGCAGAACAGGCAAAAGTACTGGTTACATTTAAAAGGTCTGTGGGAGCCTTGGTTTAAAGTAAATAGATCTGTTCCTGCCAGTTTGAAGTCATCAGTAGCAAGTCATCTACAATGAGCAAATTTTAACTTCCTGTGCTGTATTAATTGGTTATTTTTATTTTGTAGTGAAGTATCCATCCTAAAATACCAAAATGCTGTTGACAGTGCAACTCTGACAGACGTGTGTGCTCTTTGTTACAGTGATCAAGCCTCCCACCCCACCTTCTGTCCAGCCAGGAGAGGACCAGAAAGCAAATAATATAGTCACCATCACAGGTATCTCTTTATGCTTGTTCATCATCTTTGCCACCGTTCTCATCACCCTCTGGAGGAAGCTCTGCAAAACTCAGAAGTGCAGCACTGCTGTCCGCCGAAACTCCGTCCATTCCCCCGGCTTCCGCAAAAACTCCGATGAAGAGAACATTTGCCAAGGAAACAAGCAGCGGGACAGCTTCGCCGAAGGAGGGGATGCCCCTGTTAACATTCCTCTGACCTACAGGCGAAGCCTCCAGTTTGCCCAAGAAGACGATGCCTCTGGAAGTGAGAACTTCCAGCCAAACGCCCAAAAAATAATCCCTCCGATTTTCAGCTACCGCCTGGCACAGCAGCAGCTGAAAGAGATGAAGAAGAAAGGCCTGACTGAGACCACCAAGGTGTACCACGTCTCTCAGAATCCCCTCACAGACACGGTTCTTGGTGCCACCACGATGCTTCCCCTGAGCACAGAAAACCAAGAGGAAGCCGCGGCAAACAAATTTAGGATCAAATCGCCATTTGTGGACCAGCCAACCAGTCAGCCCAAATTCCTGGGGGAAAGCTCTCACCCTAGGCTGGATTTTCCATTCTCACAGGCCAATCCTGCAATGAGCCCTCCCCAGACCTTGATAAGAAGAGCTCATTTCAAGCACCAGGATAACAGAGGGGACTTGTCCGAGAGGGGCTGTCACAGAAACCCGCAGTTCAGAAGAACAGCCAGTTTCCATGAAACTAAAAAGGCCAGGCCTTTCAGGGAGAGAAGCATGTCCACCCTCACCCCCCGACAGACTCCTCTCTACAATTCCAGGACCAGAACGTGGGACCAGGGTTTGGAGGACAGGACGCGGCCAAAATCGAGAAGCGCTAATCCACCTTGTGACAAGCTGGATCAGCCCCGCAGCGCTGGGCCGGGCTGTGAACCGCAGGGCTATGGTGCGAAGTGCCACCACAGGGCAGGTCCCCCAGGGAAGAAGCTGGACGCGAGCTCTGACCGCCAGCCTGCCGGTCAGGAGAAGGCAGCTGATAAACATGAGCCCAGCCGAAGTAAGAGGGGCCCTTCCCCCAACCCCAGAGGCGCCTGGTGGAAGGAAACGGGCTCAACTGGCAGAGATAATTCCCAGAGAGGCCTAAGTGTAAGCCCGGCCCAGTACCGAAGGGACAAGTGCCAGAGCTTCCCCTTGGACCCCGAGTTTGCCTTCTATGATAACACTACTTTTGGCTTAACGGAGGCAGAGCAGCGGATGATCGACCTCCCTGGCTATTTTGGCTCAAATGAAGAGGATGAAACAAGTACTTTAAGCATTGAGAAGCTGGTGATCTGAGCGACATATGGCAGCCCAGCAGGAGGGGCGTGCGCGGGAGCGGATCTGTGGGATCTGTTGGCGTCTGGTGGAAGGAGCAGCAGGAATTGCGTTACCTCTGCACGGAGCAGGAGGGAATCATGCCCCAAGTCTGGCTCGTGGGAACACATTCCTGTCTAATTACTGGAAAGTGCTTCCGTATCTTTTTTTTTTTTTTGTATGTTTGTGTGTACAAAACACACAAAATACCCTGGGAAAGCACTTGTTAGTGAAGGCGTGACACGGGAATAGCCAATAGATTTTATTGCATAAAGCAGTGATATTTCATGCGTCATACATGATGAATGCCACTGATCTAGCCTTTCCCACCTTGCGGACCACGTGCTAGTAGACTGTGGTGTCCTAAAGCGTCCATTGTCCAGTATCCTCGACCATCTGTCCTAATTAGTGAGTTATTTCCCATTTAGAAAACACAAACCTCAAGTTGTGAGTGGTTTTCATCATTTTTCTGGTAGGCATTTCTGAACTGTGTTGATTCGTCATAGTTGCTCAAATAAGTCATATGGTGGTGTTTCTTTTAGCCGATTGCATGAAAGTGCAAACAATTGATGCTGAATGCTTGGAGAGAATTTAAAATTGAGGGGGCATTTTTTACCATTCAAGAGTCTGGTATTTTCTTTCTGCCAATATTTATACCAAGAAAACAGTAACGTACAAATATTTGCGGGAAATTAGTAGAAAGGGGCATGCTACTGGGAGGGCAAAGAAAGTGGATGATTAAATTTTAGTCCTCACAGAAATGTTACTGCAGCATTTAAGCACCTATAAAAGGCAGGAAGAGAACTGTTGAATCACCCGTCTTTCCATAATCATCTTTGCCTTTATTAAACTTTTTTTTAATGTAAATAAATTGACAGTAATACAACTACAGCAAGCTCAAAATAAATTATGAACAAAACCAGTGAACAGCAAATTTATTTGATGAATATCTGTTTAGCAAACAAAAATTAAAATGGCCTGACAACATCTGGTGATTCCCAGAGAATCTTACGGTGAAGTACAAAAGTGACATTGTTGGGGGGGGGGGGGGGTGTTTTTTGTGGTTTAAAACCAGAGATCAAAAATTCACGAGCACACACTGCTGCAAGTTTTCAGAGCTGGGCTGAAACCCCAGCTAATAACAGAGGCAGAGCTCGGGCCGGGGAGAATGACTCAGAGCCTTTGCTTGCCATTTGTTAGGATAACCGTCTCTTCAGGGAGTTTGCAAAGACCGGGGGAATGCTATTGGGCAAAAACAAGAAAAGAGGAGATGCTGCCCGTGGAGGACGGGGTGAGAGAAGGTGGGTTCAGCAGAGGACTGTCAGTCTTGAAACAGCTCTCCCGTAAGGAGCCCAGCCCTACTTGCCCTGTAACCCGCCGTGTGGGTGGGAAGGGAAAATCAGCATGTCCTCACTTCTCTGGCACGGGGCTGCTGTTTCTCAAAACTGGCTTTCTGAGCAGAAAGATAGATTTCCCAGTCCCCCACTTTTTTTATTCTCCAAACCGACAGCAATTTTAAAGGAAGAGCAGCATCGCTGTGCGTTAGGCGGTCCCCGACGGCACCCCGCCGAAGCGTCCGAAGCGCGCAGAGGTGACTCGACAGGCGCACAGTGGGAGGGCTTGCTGGGACAGCCTGGGACGAGCCAGACGCTCAGCATTTGGCCGCCGGAGTCATTCCCCACCGTTTGAACGGCATTTTTGGTGGGTAACGTTTTGCAGCTGCTGCTGGAGTGCCGGATCTGACTTGCAGGGCGATGTGAACTCCCTGTTTCCCGGGAGCCGGGCCAGCGCGCCGCGTTGTCGACGTTCGGCCCAGCGTGGTGTTAGTACCAGCTACGCGTTCCCATAAGCTGTCAGCTTGAAGTGCCGTTTAAAGCATTTGAGAACATGTCCACACTTGAAAAGTCATCCAAAGCTAACCAAATGTAACGAGTCTTTAAATTGACTTAAATGAGCTGGAAATCAGACCTCTGAAGCAGTTGCTGCTCGGGTTCCTTACCAGCCCTGTGCTAGAGTAAACTCGGCCATGGGAAGCACGTTTGCCCTGGAGCCGCGATCTGTCAGTGTTGGAGCTACAGGGCTACGAAATCTATTTACAGCTTCACGAGGCTCTCGGCACGGGAGATCCTGGGGGCACAGGAGGTGAAGTGTGCAGCACAGCAACATTTAGCAAGCGTTGCCCTGACCTTCAGTGGGAGTGATTGGAGCTTGGCAGTAGCCTTCAGATCAAGCAAATATTCAGCTAGCGGCATTTTACCCTGTTTATTAAGACAAAGAGGGTTCTGAAACACTTCCTGGGCTTGCTGTGGGAGTTGTAGGGTCCTGCCCATGTCCCTGTGAGCCGTGCATCTCGGAGGAGGTTCCCTGCCTGGCAGGAGGGCAGAGGAGGGGGGGAGCCTTGCCCTAAGCCAGATGCTGCTCCCTGCAACCTCATCTCAGTGCTGGGCTGCGTTCAGAACAGCTACTGTGATGCGTTAGATGTGCTTAGGTACATCCTACATCCCGGACAGCAAGGCAGACCCCTTCCCTCCCAGCTTGTCAGATCTTGGCCCCTTTTTCTCTCTCGGAGAGAGGAAGAAGCACTGTGGCGTGTTGATGCTGGCTGAAAGCAGGCCAACCGTAGCGCCCGCCTCTCCGCATTGGCACGGGGGGAAGCGGCTCCGTACTCTGGACTTTACGTCACTCACCGGGGAACTGGACTAGGTAGCACTTGTCTGACTAAGCCCTGTTGACTTGATCTCCAGACTGCTGTTTCATTACGAGATGGGTTATCGGCTGCTCAGTGAGCTGTCGGACCACTAATGCTGTCCCTTTGGTGCTGTAGCTGGTTTCCAGCACGCAGAGTTGAGCATCCCCGGTCTGTAATCTTTACCCTGCTTCCCTAGCCCTCTCCTGAGGAATGGGATTAAGCATCATCTGCCAGAAGGCATTAACTTATTTCACTCGCATTTCTCTGTGTCTTCTGCCTAGACAAAAATCGTCCTTGCTGCCCTCAGCACTGCAGGAGTGACCACATGGTTAACACGTGCGCAGAGTGGTTCCTTATGTTCCCAACACGCAGTTACGACCTTGCACTAAGATTTTACCACGGTAGAGTACAGAAGCAGGGATCAGAAAGGAAATAGTGCTGGCTGTCCACAGTCCTGTCTTCACAAGGGCAGCCTCACTTCGGAGATGCCGGTGCGAGTTCGTCCCACGTGGGCACGTGCCAAGGCTTGGCCGGAGGCAGCGGTGCAGTCTTCCAGGGCTCGGGATTTAGGAGCGCGGCTCCCTGGAGAGCCGGCCCGTTGCGCTCCGGTGTTCACGTTTGCGGTCCCTGGGATGGCTAGGAAGAGCTGAGAATGGAGGTTACCTGTTGACAGAGCAGAGGGACCAAACCAAGTTTTACACTGAACCTTCTCGTGTCTCTGCATTGTCTCCAGGACAGCTCGAGGCATGGAAATTAAACTTACCTTGCAGATCCTCTCAAATACCCAGGACAGCAGGTGCAAAAGCACCAGAGCCAACACCGAAAGAATGCATTTCTCATATTACAAGCTTTCTCAAGGTTTTAATCCAAATTTCTGTTCAAGTTCCTACTGTTGAAAACCAGATACAAAGTGCTAAGTCCTACTCAGATGGTTTTATTTCACCCTTTATGGATATATAGTGCAAATTACAATATGCATGGATCTAAAAGCAAGTAAATGGAAAAGAACTACCAGTTTAAAAAAATTATTGTAATTCAGAAAAAAAAATAGGCTCATTCTGCAACATGGTAGTTAAATGATTTGCATCAAGCTGATATTACTGTTCATTTTTAACTGTTGTTATGAACAACTCATGGAAAATAAATTTTCAGTATTCCATTTCTTTCTGTCATTTGTGTTGCTCTTTTGTTTCTCTCCGATGAGACAATGAAAGCAGTGTGCCTTGTGGTTCAGTCACTTCCCACTTTCTGATTCCCCTTCACTAACTCAAAGTCACCTGGTTGGTTACGCGAGAACTTACAAATGAATCATGACTGTATTTTAAGAACTCCTAAGAATATCTGTGCTCATCTTAAATTTAGTAAAATATGCCTAATTTTAATCTGGGGCTTGAGTGTGGTTGTCAGCGTTGTCTTTGCATTAAGGTGTCGCGGTGAGCTGTGGAAGGGGCTCTGCAGCGGGAAGCTGTTGGCAGTGGAACCCGGTGCCCGCGCTGTCCGTGTCGTGGGGGTTTGCTCTGACGTAGCCTTAGGCTGGACGCACGTCAGCGGCTGGAGCACCTCCACCCACTGCTTTGGTTTTACACACTCCAGGAGCGGTCTGCAACTGAAGTGTGGCGGTTGGGGACCACAGGGAGAGTCGCTTAAAAACATTCTCCTGATCCAGAACAAAGCACTAACGAAGGCATGCCGGATGAAGTCCAATTCCCCGTCACCTCGTTGTTTCTGTTCGTATGTTCTCGTAACTGAAGCACTGACGGTTAAAATCAAGGTGAGAAGGAATTAGCCCTTGAAGAGTACAGGTAGCTAAAAGAACATGCTTGAGCACTCAAGGTCAAGAGCTTTTCATAAACGCTTTCCACGGAAGTCCTGAAAATTGCTGAAAAAGAAAACTCTGGTTATTCCATGATGGAGATCCATATGTTTTCCATTAAATTGTTGGCTGGCTGCGCTCAAATAACTCGCGATGTTAGCTTCAGCTAGCAGGAACGGGTGCAGCTCCAGTTATCACAGTGCAGGTTTGGTGACTGGCGGCAGCAGAGGGCTGGCTATTAACTTACACAATTCTTTTCAGCCTGTAATTTTTTTCTTTCCAAAGCAGCAGGTTTCAGCTGCCCTGACTGTTCTCGCCGTCTCCGCTCTCTCTGTCAACAAAGAGCGGAGGCCTGATTTTCATGGCCGAGTATTTTAGCGAGTACCACATCCCGTGCCACGTGGACCACACTATGCCGTCATCGTGGGATCCGTTGTACCTTCCTGTTCTGTAGTACCATCCGTTGAGATTTGCAGCATGGCACCTCGTAACGACGTGGGAGAGGGAGAAAAGGAGATGAGGTTTAGCGTGGGAAGACATTGCATCATTACAGTGAAGTACAATTTTCACATGACATACATTTAGAAATATCAGGGCGGGATTCGTTGACAGATCAGACACCTAGATGTATCTGTATGGAACTGCTTATTGGAAGTCCTACAGTAGCCTATGGAGACCTGGTTAATGCATTTAGTGGAACCCAGCGAAGCGTGTAGGTCATCGTAAAGTAGATACCCACGCCAGTCAGATAATTCAACCTGTTGACTCCTTCATGTGTATTAACTAGGGACATGATTCAGTTGCCTAAACAGAGGGGTGTAGTGCCATTTGGTAGGCTCTAGCTCAAGGCAGCTATGTATTGACACCTGAAAATGAGGATGTCTTCTAATCAAGGTAAATCCCGCTATTGATGTGCATTTTTGTAGCTCCACTGACCTCAATTTGTATGTGACGAGGGCCTGGTCAAAGGAGAGGCTCGTCCTGCACTAAAGCAGAGAAAAACGGCGAGCAGCGTGTCTGTGCTCCCAGGGCTGGTGAACCTGGGTTCTGCTGAGGTGTGGGACGTGCCCAACTAGCAACATACCATCAGGGCCGCTAAGGGGTAGCCCACCCCCAGACACGCTCCGCAATAGCGAAATGTCCTTCGTACACCCTTCACCTTGCGGTGGCTACAACTGTTTTCTTTCCTGGGATATAACCCGACGCACTTTAAGGAATTTTAATCGGGCTCGTTTCCTTCCAGGTCATTCCCCCCTATGCGTTTATTTATTCTGACCCATTTTGTTAAAATGAATGCAACTTACCTGTGGCCCAGTTTCTTAAAATGAATGCAACTCACCCGCTTTTCCTCATAAGGAAAGCAGCAGATTGCTCTCCTTTGAGGATCCGTAGCTGTGAGCATCTTAGATTCGGCCGCGCGAGGTGGCAAGCGCACACAGCAACCTCCAGCTGCTGTAAGGCAGGCGAGTCCTCTCGGCCGCGCGGCCACCCACACCCTCTGCGTCCGCCGGGAATCGGCTGGGCTCCATACCTGTTAAACCACCAGCCGCCCTTGTTCTCTGACGCACAGTTGCCTGCCAGGAATCGATCGCGATCCTTGTCAGATGTGGTGAACTGCATCCCTCTGTGCGAGGCTGACCACTGATCTTCGAAATTGCTCCCGCCAGACAGAGCGTCGCCAGCGTTACCGGAATAGGTGCCGAACCATAACCTGTAATTGTCCTGCAAGAATATGTGAAACACGACTTTGATATCAGCTCTTTCTGCCCTTCCTTCCATTTTTGAGATCAAATTTGCTCTGGCCGTTGTCTCCACTGCCAAAGGCATGACTGTTGATATCAAGGGTGACTTTAGGCCCCATGCTTTAACGATCCGAGTGTAGATCAATGTGGGATTTAAACTTCAAGAAGGGATTGCTAATTACTGCTGCTGCTACAAAGGGTTTCAGGCTTTATTGTCTTTCAGTAACCATTTAATATACTATACAACAAGCTGGAAGGCTCTTCCTTGCTCATCAGGAACAACTTGGCAGAAAACTGTGCCGAGTAGTTGCCTTCATAAACTGATCAGTTGTTCAGCTAGAATAACTCCTCTGGAATTTTGCTCTTCCAAGAACTAGAAGCCATCTGATTTCTAGCTAAATGGTCTGGTCCTGGTAGGAATACTTAGAAGAATAGTTCCTTGTGCACCGCTAACAGACCTAAGAGACATTTGATATGAGATGGAGGATTACTTTTGTGGTGTGGGTAAGACCACTTACCCACTTTTGCTTGTGAAATATAGCAGTAAGGTATTCAAATGAAGCCGTTTAAACTTTTCATAAGAAAACTCTAATTGCAAACTGAACATAACGTGTACATTTCGGGAGTGGCGATGGAGTCGGAACGAGGGCTGGTCCATGCAATGGACCTCGTGCCCTTGTGTGCTGGGGCTACTTGGACGTGGTGTTCAGAAGGGCGAGCCTGCGAAGAACAGCGCCTGCAGTGAGCAGGACGCTCTCTAAAGCTAGAAAGCAAACGTGAAAATACAGGGATGCGTCTGCCTCTGGGCTTTCTGTGTCTGTAGCACTAAGCGCAGGGCTACAGGTACCTCTCTTCAAGACAGCAACTTCAAACTGCTCTTTCAAAGCTCTGGTCAGAGTTCACTGTTTTCTTTTAAAACAAAGTAGAGAGGGTTTGTTCTGGTGATTGCCTTTTATGTGTCAGCCTGAACCACGCTCCTAGGGAGCAGGAGAACAGGGTTCAGTTTCCTCGCAGAAGCTCACGCCCCTGTATCCTCCCTCACGGAAGACTTTTAGCCATGAGGCCGGAGGAAAACGCCTGCGGGAGTCCCCGCGCCCTGCGGCAGAGCTGCCCTCTGTGCGGCAAGAGAGCAGCCCCGCGCGACCCCGACAGCCGCTGGCCGGGGCGCTCGGCGGCTGCGAGAAGTCCCAGGCTTCCGTCCCTGCTCCCGGGGCTGGTTTTGTCAAACCGGGAACCCCGGGGAACCAGAGCAGGCGGGTTGTGCGGAGCCGTCGTTACAAGCCTGGTGGCTGAGGTCTGGTGCTGCCCGGAGGTGCCCCACGCTCACAGGCACCACGAGCAAATCGCCGCTCTCCCCATTTCTCACCTGCTCACTTGCAAGCTGGAAGTTTTCGTAGACTGCATAGCGTCTTTCCCCCTGCCAGTCCATCAGGTCAATCTTTAACGAGCTCTCTCCTAAACACAAAGGGGTGTCCTGTTAGATGAACTGTCTCACACAACGTGGAAAGAAATCTGTGGAGGGAAAATACTTGCACCTCTAGCGAGCAGGTCATAGATGTGGTCGTTGCCCAGCCAGTACTCGTCGTTCCTGCCCTGGAATTTCCCAAATCCCAGCTTGTAGTCGTCCCATTTCCTGCGGTGAGATAGATACAAATACCAGTTCCAGCATGTGAGGGAATTAGGCAGTTTGTGACACTTGGCTACGGCAACAAGTGCAACTTCATCTGTATCTCTAGAGGCTGTTCTGTAAAAGTATCTGATTCGTCGCAAGCTGAGCTGAGGTTTGTCGCTCTGCCTTAGAAGTAAACACAGCTCACAGCTCGCTGCTTCTCCTCTTAAACCTGGGCACACACACGTCGGGATCAAACCTTCAAACCGCCAGCTGCGGTGCTTGCAGAATGCGGTCGTCAGCTGGAAAGGGAAAGCAGCAGCTGTCATACCGGTCTTCAGCAAAGCGTCTGATACTGCTCCTCAGCGAGTCATAACTCAAATGCACTCCTGGCTGGAAATGAATGTTGCAGTCTAAAATATGCTGCAATCTTGGATGTATGATGTGGGATGGCGAAGAATCAGAAACTGAATAGAAGCTGCAAACAAAAGCTTCCACATGAAGTTAAAAGGAAAATACCTGGGTTTTCTTTGTGCTCCTGTTCAGTTTAAATCTATTTTTGATTCATTGACCATGCTCAGCTCTGCTTTTTTGCAGGATCACTGTTTGGATGTGGCAACTTGTCCTTCAAAGATACACACTTACTTCTCATCAGCATTCTCTGGCTTCATCTTTCTAAGAGAAGTCTCCTGCTGTTACTTTCTTCTCATCATTTCGTTCTCTTAAAATCTTCTCTGTTATTTACGTGTTACCTTTTATATTCACATATACCTCCTGCCGATCACCATTTCCAGTTTTACTGACCCCGTGTTTGTTCCCTCTCTCCTGTTGTTATTAGGGATATTAATTCTGCCTGACCTACGTTCTAGTCAGGGCTCCTCTCCAGGATGTTTTTCGAGCACCTGTGCTGAGAGCTGAGCTGCCGTGGCTGGAGAGCTACCGCTCTCTGGGCAAGCCAGCTTGGAGCCAGCGGAGCTGGCTTTGCAACGGGCTGCGCTCACCGTAGGAGACACTAGGCGTGCCCTGAAATTGTGTGTGCCGTGATAGTGAACTGATCTGCACGGGGATGTTTCTTCTTTACTGTGCTACCAGAGCATCCCTCCTCCTGGAGATTTCCGGGTGAAAGTCACCTCCCTGGGATTTTGCATAGACAAAGGACAATCCGGACCAGTGGTTTGGCACCTCTTTCAATGATCAGAGTAAGGAAATAAATACTACACCCTGCTGAACACAATTCCTGATATGAGAACAGATAATAGGTTTAACAGGTCTCGGTCTATGCGCTGGCAGCAGATACCTGCCAACTTGGAGCCTTCGGCAGGCTGCAGTAATGATAAAACAAATACGCACACACATACACACTGACTCGGATGCAGAGGAAAAGGCGTCAGAGCTCCACTTTGAAGATGGCCTCCTGCTGCCCACGTGCGCCACCAGATTGTCCCAATGCAAAGAGTTACCACCACCAAGTATCGTCTCGCATACCCGGCTTCCGAAATGTTGGGTTTCGCCAAGCAGCGGGATGAGGGGGTGGGAGCTGGAGGCCCGACTGCAAGTCCTGCCCATGCGACCACGACGCACCCACCTGTTGAAATTCTCCTTGCCGTTACTCCGGCGCTGGATGACAGTCCACCCCCCGCCGTCAGACATGTCACAGAATGCCAGGAAAGGCTCTCGGTCCGCTCTGGGCCTGATGCGGTAGTAGCCGGTTTTGGTCTTCTTCCGATTATACACTGCGGAGCAATCTGGGCAGAAGGGGGTTGGTTCGTTAAGCAGGGCGGAGGGAAAGCAAAGGGGCACGTGCAGCCGAGAGGAGACAGCGCTGGGTCCGACCGGGACCAGCCTGTCCCGAGCTCTGCAAGCCCTGCAAAGCCAAAGCAAAGGGTTCAGTAAGGGAGGAGGAGGAGCAGTGCTGGTTTGCAAACTGCTGGGCCTGCCGAAGAGCAGCAGGGCTCGAGAGCCTTTGCGGCCGTGCCCGCTGAGGGAGTCGCCCCCGAATCTTTGGTGAGATACGGGACGGCTGCAGCCCAGGCTGGGGCTGTAGCACGGGAGCGATGCAGGACCGGGACCGGCTCTCTCAGCAAGATCATTCGCAGGGAAGCTAATTTCCATGTGGAAGGCAACCTCAGCTGTACTTCAGATCAGATCGGGGCCCAAAATTTCTAAAATCAGAGGCTAAGCTCCTGCGACCAGCTCTACCAGGACTGTACCAGGAGAGCGCCTTTCAGGACTTCAGTGCTTCACACTTTCGGTGTAACATCCATGAAGGATAAAATCTCAGCCACAGGCCACGATTCCAGGTATGACCGTGTCCTCAAAGTGACACCAAGGAACAGAGCACGCACGCCTGCTACGGAGCCGCAGGAGTGATGGAGGAGCCGAGGAACAGGGAGGCTGGGCTCCTCCAAACGGGTTTCAGTGCCCGCAGCTGAGCCGGGCACTCTGGGCTCCCCTAAGTCACCCAGGGGAGACGGGCTCTTCGAGAGCAAGACCTGTCTCTTCCTCAAGCAGATTAAGTCCAAGGTCGGCCTGGTGGGAAAGATCTGAGGGGTGCCTGTTCCCCTCCGCACCAGCGTCCCCGGTGAGAAGCCCCGCTGCAGGTGTCTGCGTTGCAGCTGGGCAGTAGCTGCCCAAAGCTGGCCCGGCTGGCTCCGGCACCGGGGGACATCTCGTTGCAGCAGGACCACCAGCCTGCCCTTCTCCTTCCCGTGGGTCTGGCTGCATTTTAAAACACAGTCCGGTTTTAGAATTCTAAACCTTTTAGCAGAAACAAAGTATGACACACAGGACGCTGCAGGGAGACATAAGCCCTGTGGCAAGCTGCGATTTCCACACACGCTACTGCAAACTGTACCTTGGTCATAGACTATCAAACTTCCACTGGTCGTGGGTAAAAGCATCTGGTGCTGCACGCTCCTGTTGCCTGCGAACAGCCCGCTTTTTGTTCTGTGGTAAGTGTTCTCCAGGATGTCCTTCAGTTGCAGTTCATATAAGTAAAACAAGTCTTGAAGCTGTTTCAACCTTTGTCTTAGTTTATTGTTGTCTAGGAGGCACATATCTTTTTCCTGTGGAGAAAATAAAACCCCTCACGCTTCAGTCAGCGGTAGGAACAGAGAGGCAGAGCGCGAAGGAGTCTGTCTCCTCCTGACCCGAACATGCCACGCTGCCTCTGTGGATCGAGGCGGTTCAGTGGTGGTCTCTTCCTACGACACACAAATCTTGCCCAGCATGGGCTGTTGAATTGAACCCAGTGGAAAAGGGTTTTCTACAATGACTTTGCCACTGCTCAGAGCATCCCAGAATACGATCAGATATGCAAAGAATTACTTTGGACAAAAATAATTTGTCTCGACTCCCCTTTAATGAACTCAGAGGGAGCGTATGCGGACTATGAAACTGCTCGGGGTAATAAGAAGGGGAAAACTCATCTCCTGTGCTGCAGCCAGGCCAACCCAGCCAGGTTCCAAAAACATCTTCTTATAAAACTGGAAGATAAAAGAGCTGATATTTGGTGCACATCAGCTGAAAGCAGTGAGCCTACAGTGGTATAACTTCAGAGCTGCATGACCGTAACCAAGACCAGAATCTGACCCACACTGGCTGGGATAAATATTTTCGGCAACAACCTAGTCTGTGGCTGGTGTTACTCCATTAAAAACAAAAAAACAGAGCAAAATCTCTTCCAAGACGACCAAGCAAACCCGTGCGATAAGAATCATTCCTATTTTCACTCTGAGCAAGCTGGCTTGCGTGATACCAGGTCGGGACCAGCTCTAGGCATACGAGAAACGAGCCGTTGCCCACGACTGCGGACTGCCGAGGCCGCTCAAACGTGGCCTCCCAGCTGCCTCTTCCTTCCCTTGGGCCCCTTGGTTTTCCTCCACAGAGGGGAATTTCCAGGCTGGAGGCACACAGGGACCTGCTGCAGACAGCCCCAAGCTCACCAAACTCTCCTCGCCAAGCTCTGCGCCTCGTTGGGAGGGCCCGAGAGAAATTTGCTCTCGGAAGAGTACAGATCGCCTCAGACTAGGCCTACCTCCCCTTCCCCTCCTGCTTTTTAAATTGCAACGAATAAATGAAGGCAGTTTTCCCTGAGGGAATGGAGTGGCGTATTTCTTCACTGGCCCTTTTTTTTGAAGGCTTTTGTTGTTGCTGCTGTTTTTATTTCTTGTCAACGTCAGTCCAGCCACCCAGAGAGCTGCACAGCCCCTAACGCCGTGAAAACCCTGTATTATGGGGACAACAGGAGCGACCTTCCTTTAGCTGCAGGTGGATGCCTTTTTGCTCTGCTCTTGCAGGCCCCCTTCCCTCTTGCGGGGGAGCACCTCTCGCTACGTGACTGGGAATGACGAACCGTTGAGAGGTGGTACAGACACGAGCGAAAAGGTACGCACCGAAAACCTGGGCGCAGGTGAGCCGAAGCTGACCAGGAGAAGGAGCAGCAGCAGCCAGGGCATCGTCACACTCATTTCTTATCACCTGAAAAGAAGCATTGACAGGCTGCGCGGGAGCTTTCTTCAGGTCCTCTCACAACTTAATCCCCCGCACAATCACGTTTAATTCCCCAGAAAATGCTGAGAGAGTTGGGGTTGTTCAGCCTGGAGAAGAGAAGGCTCCGGGGGGGGGGACCTTACTGCAGCCTTTCAGTACTTCGAGGGGGCTTATAAGAAAGATGAGGACAGACTT
>JAVJGG010000008.1:32724733-32762417 GCA_035590195.1 Aviceda cuculoides
CGGCTCGGCCTTCGCCTGGCCTCGGCGGGTGAGTGGGTCTCTGCGGCCCGGGCGGGGGGAGGGAGGGAGGGCGGGAGAACGGCCCTCAGGAAGTTTAACGCGACTTTCCGCCGAGGCGGCGGGCGGGCGGGCTGCGAGCCCGGCGCTGGGCGGCCGCGCTGAGGTGAGGTGAGGGCTGCGGCGGGAGAGGGGAGAGGGCTGCCCGGGAGAGGGGAGAGGGCTGCCCGGGGGGGCCGGGGCCGCAGGCCGCCTGTGGTGGAAGGGAGCGGAGGAGCCGGCGTGTGGCCGCAGCCCGGGCTCGCTGGAGCAGGCTGAGGCCGCGTCCCTGCCGGGGGTGCCGGCTGGGGCTCGGCTGCGCTTCCCGGCTCGAAGCAGGGGAAGGTGCTTCGTCGTGAGGGGAAGGCGCTGCTTCGAGGGGATTGTCGCTGTGGCGCGTTGGGGCTGGTCCGAAACCCTTCATCGCGCTGACTCTCGTTAGCCTCGTGGGTGAAGATTGTGCTTTGTCGGCCGGGGGGGGGGACAGTACTCGGAAATGTCTGCTGGTAACGTGTGAGGCTGCTGCTCTAGGATGCTGGTGTTCGCTGTTTCTCGTACCGATACCTCTTTAACTCGATGCGCTTCTCTTCAGAGCGGCAGAGCAACACCGGGCAAAATGACAACTGTGAAGTATGAACAAGGGGCAGAGCTGACGGGAGTGTCCAGGTGAGTGGAGCGAACTGCACCAGTGTACGGGTCTGGGATTGAAGTGTGCTGTGTGAGCCAGTCCCCTGTCTAGAGTGTCTTAGTGCTTTAAATCTAACAAAGGGAATAATGATGGAGTGCTTGAAGCTTACGCAGCGTATAGTCTTTGTATTCCTCCCCTTAAAATGCTGTTGCCTGTGAGGTATGATATCTTTGAGAGAAATATGCTGTTGCGATTGGCTTCTTACAAGTAGTTAAGAACTAGCTGAGAAGTACAGAGCACCCAGCCCAGGTATAATAAGCTCGTGGCAGTAAAGCCAGCTCTCTTCTAGCCTCCAGAAACACTGTCAAGCTCTCCTGTAGAGGAAGATGCTCTTGCTCTGCTCACTTTAAGAGCCTCAAGTCTGAAGTTCAGAGTGTGTGGGGAGGAAATAGGTTCTTCTAGTCTATCCTCATTTTCTTCTCTTCCACCCCAGTAGCCAAAGACTAGATGTAGTAGCTGTGGCAGAGAGCTTGTTCCAGCTTGGACAACAAGTAGATGTAGAGGAAAACAAAACTCCCTCTGCAGAAAGCATTATCTGGAATGGAATTTTTGTGTGAGAGCACAGTGGGAATAGTGTACTCAGACTTGGCTTCTGTTTTCTTTTTGTGTTGCAGTTTGGCTTCCTAACCCAAAACACTACTGTTGCTCATTCTTATTTTAATCACAGTAGAGGATAAGAAGGTGGCATTTGGTATCCTTCATGTGTCTACAACTATAAGCATGTGACCAGCAGCAAAATTGCTGTAGCAGCAGCAGCAGCAACCTACTTTAATGAGTGAAGCATTTCAGCTGTACATTAAGTGGAAATTCCTAAGTGAATATTCCATAAGAATAGCTGGGAAGCAAAGCTGAATGGCCATACATTGCTAGAGCTTTGCTTCAGTTCTGTGAACAAAGTTGTGGATACTGGTGTCTGGAGGTACTGGAGCTGGAAAATTAGCTTTAAATAACAAAATTGTTGTGGGGAGTGGGGAACCATTCCTCTCTTCAACCTGATACTGAGCGCAGGTGGTGAACCATCAGTACTGGTTGTTGCTGACGCTGTAGGAAATGCATCATTTAACTTCTTGCTCAAAAGGGGGTTAGCCCACACTGCAGCAGCAGTGCTGGTGCATGGGTCTGTTGTGGAGGATGAAGAATACATGGATCCTCTGAGTTGCTACACTAATGCTTCAAACATGCTAAATTGCCTCAGAACAGTATGGAAACATCAATATTGAATATATGTATGTAGTTGCTCCTGCCCAAGAAGCAATGATGCCAGACACAGACCCACAGCAACACTGTGGCTGTGCTATTATGCATCACAGTATTTCTGTGGAGAAGGCTGAATTAGAAACTCCTGGCTTTGGATGTTATCCTTTATGTTCTCTGGAGTCGTCATGTGGCCTTCAGAGCTTCTCAGGTGGCTGAACAAAAACTTGGTCTAAAGAGACCCTTTTAAGGAAGTTATGGCAAGCAGCCACTACCTCCAAAAAATGCTGTTCTAGCACTAGCTCAGCTGCTGCTGCTTTGGTCTTCCAGTTTCCGGTCTGGTATCCTGCTCTCCACAAAAACATCTCTGTGCTGTGGCTTTTCCTGGTGAAAACATTAATTCTCTGAACAAGTAGTTTACTGTAATCGCTTTAATGTCACTTGGACTCTCTGAAGCAATTTTGCATATGCATGTTTCCAGCACTTCCAGAGTCTGGACTGGACTGTTAAGTCCTCACCAGACTCTTGGATGCCCTACTTCAAAGCTCTTTATCTGATTGCCGAACACATCTGTTCCCTTCCTCACCAGAAAGAGAAACTTTTGAGAGATGGCTTGCTAACGGGAACTAGGTCACTACAAGCCAAGGGGTTCTGCTCTGCCAGCGTATGTGAAGTCTTTCTTCCTCTGGTACTATACCTGTGCTCTGGCCCAGGCTGCTGCTCACTGCTCAGCTGACAGTTAATATTCTGTTCTCGGGGACAATGAAGAGTAGCAATGTATGAAGTTGATATCTGTATCAGTATGTGACTTGTATTATTCCTTTGCCAGCTCTCCAACAGCAGAAGAGCCCACAGTAAAGATTGATGATGGTCGTGATGAGGATAATGAACCAGACAGCTGTTCCAAGTAAGCTGATGTACTAAATGCCTTGCTCACCCCCAAAAGTGGAAACTGTTGGGCCAAAATAAGAAGGCAGATGGCCTGCTGAAGTAGAGATAAGCCCAGTAAATCACTTGATATCAACATTTGTTCTAGCACATAATAAAGACAAATAAGTTCAGGAAGCTTCTTTATGTCTCTAGAGATGAAAGTGTAGCTTGTTCTCAGGTTAGAAGTCCATCATATTGTGGAGAATGTGTATGCAAACTGCATTGATTAAACTTTCCCAAAGCACTGAGTTTGGGAGAGCACAGAAGAACAAATGCTGGTGAGAAAATGAGGTGAATGAGTATCTGGGGCAAATGATAAGCATCATGCCCTCATCAAGAATAAATTGTCTGAACTTGCTAGTGATTAACTCCATTCTTGAAATTGTTATTTTCTAACAGTGTTTAGCTCTTGTCACCAGATTATTAACTCTGCTAGTGTACTTAGTCAAGTCAGTGACAACTGAATAGACTTGTTTCTCTGTTCCTGCAGCTCAAGAACAGAAAGATTAAGCCTGTTATCTCAGTTCTTCTATGTGACAACATGTCTTTCTAGAATTCAGAAGTTGGCATTTACAAATGCATTTCATGAAGGCTTTAAGCTAAGTATGTGAACAAATATGCCATGTTCTCTTCAGCTGATTTAAGATATTGGCAGGCCAAATTGGAGTGGTGTGCATACATTTCAGTCTTCAGTGCACCTAATAAAGGTATTTCTCCTTAGACTGTGGAGGCTGAAGTCTTGGTGTGCCTACTACATTTGCATTGTAGGATTGACAGGGCAAAGACAGACCAACAAACTGTTAGTGTAATTATTGCAGTGTTTCCTTAAATATTAGACACTCAAAAATGCAAGGAGAACCTCCTATGTGCTTGGCTGCCTTCAAGACAAGACCTGCTATTACATCCTTGACTTCCATGGGAAAAGTGGGTTCTACAATCTAAATATCTTCTTCCTGCTTAAGGATGCAGATGTTTGCTGGTTAGACCTTGCTTCTTAGTTTGAAGTATGAGTCCACTAAGAAGTGTGGGTTAATTCTGTAAGCTTCCTAATCACTTCAGAGATATTTAGCTTTGTCTTAAACTGAGTTATTGAGGTGTTAAGGATATGCACCAAGTGAAATGCAATGCTCAAGTTGCCCTAGAGGAAACAAGTAGCTCAGACAGGATCACTGGGGTGTAATATACATTATTGAGCTGACAAAGACTTCCTGTAACAGTGGTATCTCTAATGGTGGTGGGGAGGGGAAGTGTAGTAACTGTATATAACAGGAAAGACAGGGTAGGTGTGTGAACAATACAAAAGGAATCTACCAGTACTTTTTGTCAGTATCTCGGCGCTTTTGTTAGGTCCTACTGTTGGTGATATACTTGCAGAAGGTGTTTTCTTTCAAGTGTCTAAGAAAAGACTCTGCTTACAGTAGTTAAGTAATCCCAAGATTACTTAATGGACTGGCAGTCTGTTTTTTCAGACTGTCAGAACTTGGGGCTTGCAGATAATTGCTTCTACCTTAGTTCTCATTGTAGCCTAAAGAGACTTTCAACTAGTGAGATAGTTACACAAAGGCCTAGCTTTAAACCAGAAGGCTTAAAGCATACTAAAGAGGCAACAAATAATCTTCTGTAACTGGAACTGCAATGCTGCTAGGGCAGGAGATGACTCTCATGACTGGAAGAACTTAGCTTCAGTAACTCATTTTCTTAAAAGGCACTTGAGTCTTCAATCTGAAAGCCAAACCAATTTTTCCTTTTAAAGGCAGAAGAGGGATTTTTCTTCATCTATTCCAAGAGCACAGAAGCAGTAGTGGAGCTATTGGCAAGTGCAGCTTTTTCCAGGCCTGGAAAAAAGTCTTCTGATACAATAATCTAGTATCTTGAACAAGATGCTGTAAGAGATGTTTATCCTTTAATCTCCCTATTGACCAATAGCTATTATATAAGCCTGCTTCTTAAAGCTTATAACTGGGCATTAAGCCAAACTTTTAGTGTCACTGGAGTTGTGACACTGAATAGTGTTGTGCATAAGTACATACTGCTGTACTTTGAGGGTCCGTAGCTGATGAATACCTTTTCTAACAAGTGGCCAAAGCATTGCTTTCAAGTACTATCTTAACCTATATACTTCATGAATGCAACTGAATAATCTCTTTTAGAATTCTGTATAGTAGCAATTTCTTAAACCAGAAGAATGTGAACAAAAGAATATACCAGTGCTCATGTGGCTAATACCAGTAGCAAAATGTCACTTGTCTTGATGCCAGTTCTCTTCTCTTGCAGTGCAATTAGGAGAAGAATTTCCCCATTTGTGATGTCATTTGGATTCAGGTAAAAGGTCATGCTTGTAATGATATTGGCAACATAGAAATGGTCCTCATTTCTGGTGTGATAACTTGGAGAGTTCCTTGAACAAGTGACTCCAGCCTGCTCTGTCTGGAAAGTACTGAATCGCCTATCACCCCCAGAAAGGGTGACTTGAGAAAAGTACTTTGATTGGGAAAGAAGTCTTAAACAGATACAACTATATTGTCCAAGGAGACCTGAAAGTCAGAACTGTAAATGCTGTTGACTTGGATAAAAGCTCTTTAATGGCTTGCTCCAGGCTGTGGCAGCTTTTGAACAACTAGTTGGTCAGTTGTATGTAGTCTAGGTGCTGCAGCAAGGTAAGCCATTAAAGACAGTTATTTTTAAGGGGCTACACCAAGTTGTGAGTGGGAGGGAAGGTGAGTAAGCTGAAAGACAGCACTGACACTTGTGTGCCTTAAAGCATTCAGGTTTGTACCACTTCTAGGTACCAGTGGAATTATAGGTTAATAACTACAGCTGAGTCTGGGGTAAATGTATGGTTCCACATGGATGACATATTCTGTGCAGATCACTTCAAAAATACAATTTGGATCCTTCAGATGCTTATACAAGCAGGCCTCAATCTGTGCGCAAGAGAACACGCTCTCGCTGGAACAGCTGAAAACAATTCTGGGCTTGTGCTCTTCAGTCAAGGTCAGCAAGTCATTCCTACATCTCAAGTTGACTTGTATTTTTCTTTTGGCAGAGTATTTGGAGTTGTACTTATCATTGTGGACATTATAGTTGTGATTGTGGATCTGGCTATCAGTGAGAAGGGCGTTAGAGAGATTCTTGAAGGTGTTTCCCTGGCAATAGCGCTCTTCTTTCTCATCGATGTTCTCCTGAGAGTGTTTGTTGAAGGGTAAGTAAGACACTGACAAAAATTAAGTCAGTGTGGCAAGTCCTCTAGCTAGTAAGGAAGTAATACTTTGGGCTTGGACTATGAACATGGATGCTCTGTAGGCTAATTGTCTGGTCATAGACAATGACCACATCTTTTCTTGGCTGTGTACATTGGCTGTTACCCTTCTATAGAATAATCTGTAAAGTGAGCACTTGGAAGCTGCATCAGCTCTGCTGTGACTTACCTGTGTAGGCCAGGTGTAAGATTACTTTCTTAGTGAGACTTCAGTGCTTAGTGTTAAGAACTACTTCAGGAGAGCTTGTCTCTAGCAGTAGCTCTGTATAGGTGATTCTCTTCCTGAAGATGTATTTTAGTCTTTGCTATCCCTATGGGCATCTGTCTAAAACTCTCCTTTGTTTCAGCTTCAAGAACTATTTCCAGTCCAAACTGAATATTTTGGATGCATTCATAGTGGTGGGCACTCTGTTAATTAACATGACATACTCCTTCTCAGAACTTGCTGCAGCAGATCAGATACCAAGGTAAGAATGGTATGGCAGCTGTTAAGTGTGAACTCTTTTATTGATAGTCTTCTAAGAATTTTCTTGGGCACCTCTAAGCTAGATGTGTGCATACTAGATCATGAATATGACAGTGATAGTATTTCATGGTACAGACTAATGAAGGATAGAGACACCTAACTTTGGTCTACAGTTATGCTGTAGACTGTCCCTGTCTTGAAGGCAGAGGTGATCTAAACATATCACTTGGGGTAACTAAAAGTGAATAGTGAGGCCATCAAATGCTCTAACTCAGGCATTTTTTGGGTGGAAGTTGTGCAGCAGCCCTGAGAGAGGAGAGTCTGAAGGTCAGCAAGAAGAGTTGGATTATAATAGCAAATGGAACAGACAACTGAGGGAGGATCTCTGTCTAATGGATCTTAAAATAGAGACCTGCCACACTGTCTTGTTTCCATCACCTTGCTTTCCCAAAAGCCCCGTGGTAACATATGTTGGATTTTTCAGCCATGCCTTGGGGAGGGGAAACATGCTGTTCATGTGCATAAATTAAAGTCATATTTCCATCTGATTTCTGTAGCTTGATCAGATGATAACCTGTGAGAGGAATCCATTCTTGATGGAGACAGAACTACAACTAAGATTAGTTTATCTGCACTAGGTTTGAATTAGTGAAATTTGCTTACATCAGCCAGGGAAAGAAGTTGAGCTCTTTTTTTTAAAAAAAAAAAAAAAAAAAATCACCCCCACAATTCAACGGGCTACTGGGCACAACAGGGGAAACATTCTTCTAGAAATAACCAACTCAAAGTCTAGTTATTGAAGAATCTAGAGTTGGACAAACATCTGGAATTACTAGTCATCTCTTCAAATGTCAGCTAAACTCAGGTTTCAAAAAGTAGACTTGTCAAAGGAATAGCTTTTGCAGCCTCAGAATCATAAAAGGCTGTTTCCTTCTAGGTCTTTTTAAACATTAGTTGGACTTTAATAATTACTTCCTATCTCTCTGGCCACATTTTTCTAAAGCAGCTTTCATCTTACGGCAGCATCCAGTTAGAGGTAGGAGAAATGGCACTGTGACAGGGTAATCTGCACTGCTGTCTTTGCTAGGCTATGTTAGTAGTAGGGCTGATCCTGCACTGACCCATCTTGTTGTAGATCAGTGTGTGCAAATGCCTTCTATTCTGACTTGCTGAAGTTGATGGGGATTTGGAATAGGCTTTTGGGTCACATAAAAAGGAGTTCACACTGATGCTCTTGGAAGGTACTCATCTGGGACCTACCATCTCACCCATGCTCTCTGTTCTTAAGGCCCTCTGTTAAGGCTTCTCTAGTTAAGGGCACTTCAGTCTGCTTCTGACCAAAATTATACTACCTGGTACTAGAGGATACCTCAGACTTGGCCAAATCCCAGATCTTGAGATGAGATGGTCTTTCTGCCTAACATTCCAGTAGTGTCTGCACAATCCAGCCAATTCCCAGTAGCTTACCTGGGGTTTATCACTTTTCTTTTGTCATAGACCTTCCTCAAGAAGCAGACAGCAGTCTTAAGGCACCTGATACATCTCAGAATAATTAGAATCTGAGCAGCTTTTATGTGAATGAGAGTGTATATGTGACAAGTGAAATTTTGGTGGCAGTCTATAGAGGTAACATGCCCTGATGGAGGGGTATGGTCTCTATTTCTAATCTAGTCTAGCTGGGTGTGTATTGCGATGAGTTACCTGTTTCCTTGAAGTCTGACCTGTAAAAGGACTTTGAGGAATGAGAGCTGGGTGTCAGCCTGGGAGCTAATGCTAAACTGGCTAACTTCCTAAAGGGCAGAATGCAAACTGCTTTTATCTTGAAGAGCTGCTTCTCAGTTGTGGTTCATGCAGGGGAGAGGGGCTATGGAGTCTTCACTCCAGTGTTGGTTCAGCTCCTTGGCTGCTAGCTTGAAGGGAACTCTGTTTTTGAAAACAGCAGGGTGATCCTGGAGTAGGAAGGAGCTGGGAGAAAAACTGAAGCTTTCTTCCAGGTGTCCAGGACAACCTAGTCTTGCTGACTTTAAGCTCTACATCAGTCGAGAGCATACTGGCTTCAGCTGGAGGTCATGGGTTAATGTTTCCATAATATTTGCCCCCCTTATTGTAGGTATTCACCAAGATTCTTACTTAAGTGTATCAGGACCTGAAATATGTGCATGTGCTCCTTAAAAGTATATGCTCACATATATCCTTAAGGAATGAATGTTAGTTTGCCCTAGTCCCTAAGGGTATGTAAAAGCAGCTGCCCCTGTTCAGTTGTTTCAGTAGAACCACTCACATAAGCATCTTGCCTGCTTCAAAGTTCAACAGCAGTTCAAAGTTCCTCAAACCAAATCATCTGTTCAAGTTGCTGAATGATTAAACACAGGGTTTATAGTGATCTGTTCTCAGGTTTCTTAATCAAGGCATGATGTATATAGCCTGTCTAACTTCTCTTTTCAGCTATTTTTCAGGTGGCTACTTGCACTTAAATGTGTACTTGAGAACAAGCTTCAGGGAACAAGAATTTGGGGTTAATAACATAACATTGCTGGGCAGAGGTTCCTGTGAAAGTCTGTTTGAGCAAGTAGGGGGTTTCCTAGTTCCATTAGCTGTTCAGAACATGTACCCTCCCAAAAAACCTCAATAAACCCATGGTATTCTTCAAGCATAGTATTCTTTCTCCAAAATCAGCCTGAGAAGTCCTAGTTCAGTATATGAACCAAAGCTTTAAACTGTCTCTGAAACAGCTTTTAAATACCTTTAAGCTTTGCGTCTAAGTTTAATTGTGTTCATTTTCTTTCATGGTGAATCTGACTCTCATCTAGAATGGTTACTCTCCTCCGAGTTCTGAGAATTATCATCTTAATAAGAATATTTCGCCTGGCTTCACAGAAGAAGCAACTTGAAGTGGTGACCAGGAGAATGGTAAGTTGGCTTCTTAATATATCAAGGCTGCTATTACTGTTTCCAGCTCTTTCTCCAGGCCACCATCAATGGTGAGTGGCAAGACTGCCCACAGCTTGTTGGTCTGTAACTGGTAACATTGCCTAAGCAGGATGTCTGTCTGGTGTCCCTGACAGGGTAGTGGAGCTTTGCCTGCAACTTCAGTATAGCTAATAATTCCTAACTTTGCTCAAGTAAGCAGTAACTTGACCTAGAAGGACAGCATATCAAAACGATTGCAACACCACCATGTGTCACAATTGATAATTTCTAGTTTGTGTGGTACATAGGCTGCTTTCCTTCATATGGGGGAGGATAGGAATTTTAACACTTCTGGTGCTTATTCCAGATGAAAACAAAACCTGGCTGTTGAAGCCCTATCCATTGTAAATACAGCTTCTTTTTTTTATTGGGGGCACTAAAGTGGTACTTGAAGCTCCAAGTATGTCCTCTTGCTCAGGAATAAGCAGTCTTGGTTATGCTGCCCTTAACTTCTTTCTTCCCTCAGCCCCCAACCACCCAAACAGCAATGACAGATTCATGCTGCAGTCTGCAAAGAATCTGCAGTGTTCTTTCCACTAGAATAAACTTTGATACTTCAGGGTAAAATTTCTATATGGAGCTTCTACCTAAAAGCTAACACAATAAATGTTATTCTTGGCTAAATGCTGTGAACTTTGCTGTAGCAAAATGAGGCTCTGCTACTCATGACTGAAGTTCAGAGTCTAGATAGTTGGTTTTTCCTAGTAACAGGCAAGTCTTGTTGATCTTTGGCATTCCTTCGGAAGACTAATTCTACACTTCTTTTGGCAGGTCTCTGAAAACAAAAGACGTTATATGAAAGATGGCTTTGATCTGGATCTCACTTACGTTACTGGTGTGTAGAAGCAAATGATACTTTGCTACATGTTACATCCTGCTAACACTAATTATTTAATTAATAAGTGCCTGATGTGAAATACAGGCAGTGTTTTAGACTAATGAAACTTAAGTATGAAGTCAAAGGAGGCGTACTCCTTTTCTGTGGCATTTTGAAATATAGATTCCCGACTCTGACACTTGTTCTCAAGGATTAGCCTTCTGGGAGAGAGGTTGTACATTCTGTATGTAATGATGGAAATTCTCCTGAGGCCTAGGAAACAAGAGCTGAGACACTATTGACTAACTCATAGTATTTTTGCCTGTGATTCTGTAGAGACTGACACTTAATGGTAGCTGATGCTTCAGGAAGCTTTATTCTCCTACTCTAGCTATACTAAATGCAGAAGAAAAGCTCTCAGAAATGGGTAGGTGGTTCTTATAATTAGGGTAGAAATAAGCTGTTTCATAATGATATTGTTCTCAATCATGTAGTTCCTACATGTGGGGAGGGTTCCCCCTGTTATTTCTGATTTGCTCTCTTTTCCACAGATCGCATTATTGCAATGTCATTTCCATCTTCTGGGAAGCAGTCTTTCTATAGGAACCCTATTGAGGTAAAAATCTGTCATCTACCAAGTTCAGTATTTCTGAATGCTGTTTCACTTCTAGGCTCCCACTAATTTGCCTGTGGACTAGATTTCCAGGTCAATCCTAGTCCTACTGTCTTGGCTGGTTGGAATGACTAAATGGTGGTCTCCACTGTGCTGCACTGCTTGTGTTGTAGTCTCTTAGCTAAGCCTAGTGGGATGTATGTGGCACTGTGCACAAACTGGTGCTCTGATGCTCCTGTTTCTTGGGAATGCTTCAGAGAACCAAGTCATTTCTGTCCCAAGGTAGTAATAGTACAAGTGAGAACTGTATATTCATCTAAATAAAGATGTTTAAAAGGTCCACATTAATGCCCTTTAGAGCTATGCTGCCTGATATTGTGGAAACAAATATGTAGGGCAGGGAAGATAGTTGCAGTATTACTTTTATTCCAGACAAGAACCTGAGCTATTGTCCTGGGAAGGCCTGTTGTCCCAGGGCTGTTGATGAACACCAGTCACTGACCCCACTTGGGGGTGGGGGATGAGGTTGTAGTGGAAATAAGGAGTAGAGCACCAACTACTCTGAACTCGTATCTTGTTATTGCTTTAGGAAGTTGCAAGATTTTTGGACACCAAACATGCAGACCACTATAAAGTCTACAATCTCTGCAGTAAGTATGTTTAGCTGGTGACTGTATTGAAATACTGCTAAACAGAAAAACATCTCTTCAAGGTATGCTGCTGGCAATACCAGATCTCCAAGGATTTAAAGCCTGTTAGAAGTGCATGGCTGTCTCTACATTCTGTCCTGAATGTGGCTATTGACTTTGAGCATCTAATGTATTGTACCAAAGCTTGCAAAGAAGATACTTGGGTGCCTTGCAGTTTAGACTCCCTTGCTCATGCTAAACAATTGCTTCAATGTTCCAAAACTCTTACTAAAGAAGTGGAAAACTAAACCTGGGCTAAAACTTGGGATGATGTTGGAGGATTTTTCTAATGAAGGCTGAGAAGAGAGGCAAATGAATAGTTAAAAGCTCTTCTGTTTAGAAATGCCTAAAACAATGCAAAAACACTTTGGGAGTAACTGTCCTGTGGCTTCTGCTTTCATAGTAGAGCATCAGAGCTGGAAGCAGACAAGGTATGATACAGAAGCATTGATACTGAAGTCCTGAAAAAGTGAAACTGTCTTCTAGCCAGTGGAGGGATAGATGAGGAGTCACAGATGAGGAGTGTGGTGTTAGCAGCTCCTTACCACTTTGTAGGTGCATGTTGTTGTGGTTGACCCTGACAGTACATCAGAATGTCAACTTTCAGATCCCTAAATAACCTCTAAATAACCTGTATGGAAAGGAATGGCCACCTGGGCCTGGGGGTGAATTCTCACTTAAAAGTGAGAAGTGTGAAACTAGAAGCTAAGCAAGCATGGTTTTAGCCAAATTACCTCATAGTTTTTCTACTTTGATCTGTCTATTTTTACTACTGTACTTTAAAAACTGGTATATGCTCAGACCAGCAGTTCTGTGTCACAAGCCACTTTCTTTGTTGCAAGTCTGTTCCCTTTACTGGCATAACACCAGATCTTTCCTTGTAGGTGAAAAAGGCTATGACCCCAAGTACTTCCACTACAGGGTGGAAAGGATCTTTATTGATGACCACAATGTCCCAGCGCTACAGTGAGTCTTGTCAAGAAATACATGCATCATGATAGTTCTATGTGGGCATTTGCTTTGATCCACTAACTTCCCTCTTATCTAGGGACATGCTGAAATTCACTGACAGTGTCCGTGAATGGATGAGTCAAGATGAAAAGAACATCATAGCAATTCACTGTAAAGGAGGCAAAGGTAGGACTTCTTGTGTAGTCTGTGTATGCTACAAATCACGCTATTCTTGTCATGCCTTCTTTGATGTTAGTATGGCCTTATGTCATAGCATGGGGTGGGTTTAGAGTGTAACTTGACAAATTCTGCAGACAGTGTGAAGATTAGCAACAGTATAGTGCTGTGTGTTTAGTATTACAGAACCCCATTTCTTGGTAGCCCAGATTGGTTCTTAAGAGATCATCTGTCATCTTAGATTAAAATTGTCTTCAGTAACTTCCAGCTGTCCTGACTGCTGGGACAGCAGTCCCCCAGGAAAGACTGGGGATAGGAAGCTACTAAAACTGCTACTATCAGAAGTGTTAAGCTGCTGCTTTGGCTCCCTGGCAGCCAGTCACCCACACTGAATATCCTGCATTGTAATATACCTCAAGCTTTTTAATTTCTTATGGTGGAGGCTGGAATGTTGTAGGCACTGCTGGGTCTTAAACTGAGATACACAAGGTATTATGTGATAGAGTGCAATGTAGTCTTATGGGGACAGGCTAGTCAAAGCTGCTGCATGTGAGCTGACCTGTGGGTGCCGTCCACAACCTGTAGCAGTGTGGGAGCTGTTGGAAGTGCATAATAACTGTCCAAATAAGCCAGACTTCCTTGCAAACATCTGCCACATCTTTAGCTGCCTGCTGTTACTACTGCAAATACTTGGCTTAAACCAGGTGGTTACTTAACATAAAGGTGGCCCTTTCCCCTGCTTGGAACCATAGCTTAAAAGGTTTTGCAAAACTGAACACTGAAACTGCCTGCAGGCCAAAACTAGCTTGAAGAACAGGTGTAGGGAGGGGTGATGGGACCCCTTGGATCTTAAATTCAAAACGGAGACCATATTGGAGTTCTGGTGCTAGCAGTCTTTATGTCGTCTTAGTAGGGTTGGAGGGGAGAAGTTGGAACAGAGAAGTAAATCTTGAGGCTTAGATTGTGGGCAAGTGCCAGGCTATAACCTAATCTAGTAGTGTGTACTTGACTGTATCCCCTGCTAAAGAGAGTATGCAGATAGAGGTCAGCTTCCTAAGTATTTCTAGGAATACTACAAAGACATGTGGGGACTGCTTTCAAGGAACATGTTAAACTGCAGTATCTTGTCTTTAATTCATTCTTCCCAGAAATACAGGCACTTGACTACTCTAGTGTCACTTACCTCCTGTTATCTCTTCTATTTCAAAATTTATAACTTCATCTTCACAAAAATAAACCCAGACACCTTAACTCCTGTTGTCCAACCTGTCTCTTCTAACACAGGCAGGACTGGAACAATGGTCTGTACCTGGCTTATAGACAGTGACCAGTTTGAGAGTGCAAAGGTAAAAAAAAAAATGGTGTTTATTTTTTGATTCTTCTAGTATTCAAAATGCCCCTTTAGAACCTACTTAATTGGTGAATGCACTAATACTCTGCAAAAAGCATATACTGGAAAAAGGATACTGTGAACAACCTGTTTTACAAAAAAGTTCTTGCAAATCTTGCTACTGTGTAAACTCCTTTCTGATGAAGACTATTCTTGATCAGGAAGAACTGGGAAGGTAGAACTTGACAAGATGCCAACTTTGAAGCACTTTTTTTTTTTTTTTGGAGGCATAATAGACCTAGGATCTTGAGCAACAACTTTCTTAAACTGTAGATGGCTTCTAAGCATGCTCTGCTAAAGATAGTGTCACTGTTTTTAAGTGCAATTTTTTCCCCAGCCTCCCTCCAAGTAGTGTGAGGGATCAAGAATTGTCTTGACTGCTGGCATTACAGCAAGAAGCCCTTCTAGGGAAAGGGAGAAAGATCAGCAAGTCCTGGCCAGGACAGATGCATGTGCTGCTCTACTATCCCAGGTCTGGTATATCAGTCTGGAGACCTGGGTTGCAGAAGGCCCAGGTCACTCAAGGTAGTCTGGCCAGAGTGTATATCCATTTAATTGCTTGTTTTACTCAGTTTTGTTTGTGAAGATCCGAGCTAATGTTCGGCTTTGTCTGCCACAGACCACTTGACTATAGATAGTTCTAAAGCAATTGCTTAAAGTATATTGCTCTCCTCATTGAGTGAGCTTTATTAGCACTCTTTCATGGATGACAGACAATCTATCTGACTTCCTAATTAGTACTTTCTTATTCTAGTTAAAACCCTCCTGTTAGAAGGTACCAAAACAACTATTGCATATCTTCACTTGCATTCTCTTATTAGAATTGACTGGTGTAATTCCAGTTTACTATCCCCTTCTCAGGAAGGGGAATGGTGGTGGAATGAATATATCTTAACCCTTGAAATTATTTTCCTATGTAGGAAAGTTTGGACTACTTTGGGGAGAGACGAACTGATAGAAGCACAAGTACCAAGTTTCAAGGAGTTGAAACTCCATCCCAGGTAAGCTTGAGCAGGTCCAGCAACAGTAGCCAAACCAATACTAACCTCGTGAGTGCTTATGCTACCCCACCTCCCCTGCCTTGTTTCAGATATGTAGGTTCCTACTAATGCTTAACTTTTGAACTTTCTGTACTCTTTCTTTAAGTGTTGGAAGACTATCAGCTGGTAGGCTCGCATTGCACCTTCCACCCCCTTCCGCTTTGTCCAAGCATATTCCTTAAGCCTTTCTCTGTTGTAATATAATCAAATCTGAATTGTGGTATCTAAGATAACAGAACTGTTGAGATTAGGAGAGCTTTCATTCCAACCCCACTGTTCAAACAAGGTGAGCTAGAGCAGGCTGCCTAGGGCTGTGTGCAGTCAGGTCTAGAATATCTCCACAGATGGAGACTCCACAACCTCTCTGGGCAACCTGCTGCAGTGTTTGCCCACCCTCGCAGGAGTATGACCCTATAAGACAGTTGGGCTGTTTATCAAGGATGTACTGAAGCCTGCAGCCTGGCCTGGGGAGGGCCGTGGCACTGCTTGTGTCCAGGTGGAGGAATGCATCCTCTAGAGACTGCATTCACAAGGAAACACTAAACAAGTTGCTGCCTCGGACCACAGTTTGGGGCTTTGCTCATTTTGATTCACTGTGTATGGTGAGTTTCAGAGGTGTGAGATGAAGCTGGTGGCAGAGGTACTTTAGTTGCTGCTATAAAATACAATGGAAGTATAGCTGTCCTTCAGAATGCGCATCTGTAAAAATGGAAATATCTTGTACATTTAAATATTCTGCCCCTTAAAAAGCTGCAATATAAAAGCTCCTCACTTCTTGCTGAACTCAAAAGTAAGGAATTCCTCTCAGAACATGAAGTTTAAATACTGCTTAAAAATATAGATATTGAATTTGCCTACAGGGTTGTTTGAACTTGGGAGGGTAGGGAGAACAAATGGCTACTTTCTTCTTAGATTTGGACTTAGAGCTAAGAACTTGGCAGAGAAGATCTATTTAATCCTACTTCTGCCTAGAATTAGTCTGTGTGGGGTACAGAAACTGTATAATGTGTCTGGGTTTTTTGCATTACAGAGTAGGTATGTTGGGTATTATGAGATCCTGAAAAACAAGTATAACTTGAAACTCCCACCAGAGAGGCAACTCAAAATAAAAAACCTCAAAATCCACTCCATACATGGTAAGAACTCTTGAATTTGGGCATTCCTCTGGTCATGGTTTCCTAGTACAGGCAGCTGATCTCTACTGTCTCTCTTGCTAAACCCATGATAGGAATGTAGACTTACTGGGATTTGAGAATTCAAATGGCACAGTTAAAATACAATGAAGAGCATTTTGGAGTGCAATTGCCCCATGTGTTCTGTCACTTTCTGGGTGTCTGGTCAAATGGTGGCTCACATATGAACTGCTCTATTTTGGGAAGGGAATCACTTTTCAAGTGAGATTAACTCCACATGTGGAGCTGGATCCACTAATGTTTCTCAATAGAGAACACCTGTTTCTGTACATATACACTGGTAATTTTGATAAAAGGCTGGAAGTTCAGCATGACTTGTTCAAGGGGACTTCAAACTGCTGTTCTTGTTCAGTCAGTGGAACTAGGCTCTACATTACTCTGTTCCTGCTCCACTAGTAGGATTCACTGCTACTTTAAAGTACAGCTTTCAACCTCTGAATCTCGAGCTACCTTTAGGATTTGAGTTCTCTAAAGACTATAGCAAAGCATTCTGGAAAGAACAGGATTGCACTTGGTTTTCCAGCTAGTGTATGTACTATGGTATAATGCAACCCTTTCTTCCTAGGAGTTGGGAAAGGCAATGGAACTGATATGAAGGTGCAGATAATTGTGAGGAAACAAGTTGTACTAGAATGTGTATGTGCCAGTCAAAGAAACTGCAAGGTGAGAGTACTATGAAATTGTGTCAGTTGAGTCACAGAAGCTGAAAGCTGACTTACAGGTCAAAACTGTCTTCCTATAAAAGTTGAATACTGGACGTAAAACTATCTAAATAAACAGATGCTGTAAATTCTGAGAGAATTAAAAAGCTAAGCTTTGCTAAATCATGGGAGAAGTAGTGGTAAGATAGTGAAAGATTTCCCTAGAAATCAATTAAATGCAATAGCTCACTCTGACCTGAGCAGCTTAAACTGTTGGCTATTGTTCTAGCACTGCTATTGTATTTGTATACCATGAACGAGTAGCTAGGTATTGTCATGAATTGGTCCCTTGCCTATCTGCAGTAACTTTTCATAAAAGTAATACTTTATTCTGTTATCCAGCTCTTCTTTGATTCTGAAAGTGACTCTGTAGTCATTGGCTTGGAAGACAGCCCTGTAATAAGTGGTGATGTGAAAGTCAGATTTGAATCGCATTCTGTAAGTACAATGGCATGAAGACCTTCACCTGAGTGTGAGGAGAGGCCGCAGTGCAAACTGCAGCCGGCCTGGCTGTGCTCTGTGGGGCAGAATCCGTTTTCCTCCCTAGTGACTCCTGCTGTGTGTGGTGGCCCCACCGTAGCAGCTGTTATTCCACCCCTGTGCAGTGGGTGATGCAGCAAACACTGCTACATCAGTCTGCAGGCAGGGGAGGCATCTAGCTGTTCACTCAGTACAACCAAGGCATGTTAGTTGAGTACCTGCTGCTTCTAACGTGGGTCTCTTACTTCATGTGACCTAGTCCTGAAATAACTTCAGTGAAAATAGTGATCTGGGTGTGATATTGGGCTTTTCAAGTGTACTGACTGACACTGTAGCTTTGTAAACCAAACTACTGGGGATAGGTGGGTGCTCTTACTCTGCAAAAAATTGAGTCATGCTGTCAAGTGGAGTCCTTAAACAAGGCCTTTGTGTTTAGGATCTCCCAAAAGGCTATGATGACTGCCCATTCTTCTTCTGGTTCAACACTTCCTTTGTTGAAAATAACAGGTAAGTGATCATAGTGACTGCCTTCAGATCCTAACTTCCAGTGTCTGAACAGAGCTGAAAGTTCACAAACATAATACTGAAAGCTGACAAGCCCATTTTAGCTTCTGTGTGGGTACTTGTCTCTGACTCTCAATTGTAACTTGCAAGCAGGCAGTTGGCACACACCTGCTTGCACTGTGCCAAGTGTTTTAAACATATGTGAGCCCTTTATCTTAATCAAGTTAATCCATTAGACTCTTTGGCACTCTAGGTATTGTTAATGAACTCAAAAAGGTAATGCGAACTATTTAAACCTAAGGCAACTCTGCCATCCTCTATAGCATGGCTGACTGAAAGGCTGGAACTTGTTCAGTGGCTTAGCAGGCAAATATTAAGACCAGAGTTAGAGGTACCAATGCTTGGGATCCCAAAGAAAGGCTCTCACTGCTACTCATGCTTTTGTTAAAGTTAGGAATTACTGTGGTTAGTTCTTGTTGAAACTAGAACTCCCAGTGGAGCTCCAGCCAGCAAAAGTTGGGCTTGTCTGTCTCGCTAGGGGAGTGACGTAGAAATGCAGAGACATGAGATCTGTCTCTTCTGTCTATTAAACTTGACAGATCTAGAACAGGGAACTTGATGTATGAGATCCTATTCCAGTCATGGAGAGAACAGTAACTGTAAGGAAACAATTTTTATTTAATTGATCCCATTAGAGCATATGGAGAGGTAGCTATGAGTCTATGTTCATAACTCTAAATATAATATGCTGAGCCAGCAATGCACCTTGCAGTCTAGGTGCAGACATCTAGTTAGACCAAACCAGTGGGAGGAGAAATGTATGCCTGCTGTCTGACAGCCCTGCAACAGTGCCATCTCAGAAGTTCACCCAAGTGCTTTGTTTCCTGCAGGGCTAGAGAGGATGCCCCACCAGACCTTCTCTTAAACACAGTTTTGTGGAGACTATCTCCCCTTCTGCCCAGAGAATTCTGGTAGACCTCAGGTGGACTAGGTCTAATCAGAAGTGAAACGGCTGCTAAGGCAGTGCTCCTTTCTCTGTATCTCTGTTTCAGCCATAGCTGATGTGCAGGTGCTGTTAAATGATAACTAGACATGAATTTGGTAAGCATTAGATGGGGAGAACATGCCTAATGAGCTTGTTCAGCCTAATGAGACTGAGTACTGAATCAAACCCTTGGCATTAGGAAGGTCAGTTATTAAATTCCTGCCACTTGCATAACCATCAGGAGGTCTTGAGTTGAAGGTTACACTAATTTTACATTGTAGGGCTCTGGCAGGGGGGGAAACCAAACCAAAAAAAACAACTCACAAACCCATCAGGTTGATTGTGTGTGTTTCTCGGACTACTTCAGATCCAAAGCCCTGTGCAGGCATGGCTGATGTCTGTCTGAATTCAAGATCTGGGGCTATATTAAATATTGCAGGGCTGAGCCTGAAGTTCTCTTGGCTAGCTGAAAGGAAAAGCATGTCTTGGGCTGTAAGATACACTACCAAATTTTGTCTTTCAGACTCTACCTTCCCAGGAATGAGCTGGATAACCCTCACAAGTCTAAAACATGGAAAGTCTATAGTGAGACATTTGCTGTGGAGGTGAACTTTACTGAACCATAAGGCAAAGCTGAAAGAAGGGAAATATGTAAAATTAATCTCTTTTCCTGGAGAATGTCTTGCTGCTTCAGTATAAAGTGAAGCAGTCTCACTTTGATGTACTTAATGTATTTCTGTGTAGATACTTCTCAAATAAACTTACATGAAGTTCTGTTGTGCAGAGCAATAATAATCTGAAGAGTTACTTAGCATCAGCTGATGCTGTTATGTCATGTTACTGAGGAGTTGGATCCTTTGGAGCTTAGATGTCTCTACATACAGGTAATCCCTACTTTATTAATCTAAGACAATTGTCTGTCTTTAAGCAAGAGCATTAACCTGAGGGTGATGGAGACCAGCAGTCTGGAGACTGCTGGAAAAATCTGACACCCCTTCCCTCGGCATCAGGGCTTTCCACAGGACAGTAGAACATAAGAATTTGGAGGGAGGGAATAGTAATCTGGTGCAGGCAGACTAATGCTTCTTGAGTGTAAGCCTTGATACGGAACCACTGTTCATCAGAAATCCGTGATGTGTTCTGAGCAATGCCTGGCCTGGGAGCTGACTGAGGGCTGGAGGCTGCCCAGGTGCTTTTCTGGCACTGTTCCCCCCTGCAGAGGCTGAGATGGCACATCGGTTCATGAGTGTGCTAACTGCCTGGGATCAGTTAGCCAGGCTTGCCTTGATACCTGCAGGTGATGGGTTTGATCTGTTCTCAGCAGTGTGGCTCTTCTGTGGAGACTGTTCAAGCCTTCCTTGATGGGAAACATGTTGAGGTTAGCTGCTTGGTTCTGTTGTTTGTCTTTTTATTGTTAGGCACTAAGAGCAGAAGGGGACTGACATAGCTTTCCATAGCTAATGGAGTCGGCGGAGAGATCTCGTACTTTCCAGGTTGCTTACCTGGGGGTAGTGGCATACTATGAAGTACATGTGTGGACTCGAGTTTTGCTATTGCTGTGCAATTACTTGGTATTTAGGAACTGGGCTGTTAAACTCCCACAGAGTTGGAAGCTGCTTCTGTCAGCACTGTACTTCAAGCATGGAGGTTGAAACCTGTCTTCAATGACAAAAATGTTCCACTGCTTGTTTGCAGTTTCAGGTACAGGATAGAGTGAACCTGGGTCACTTGGATACTGAGTGGAAGTAGCTGGAGGCTGTGTAGTCCACAGGAGACCAAGGCTGTGTCACTAGAGGGTGATGGAGCAAGAAGGCAGCTATGGCCTGTGTGTCTGTACCCGGAGCTGGCAGAGGATGCTGTGTCACTGCAGCTAGAGGTGGCTGAAAACTAAGTTCCTTTTGGCTTAGCTTGGGCAATTGGTATTGCTGTCCTAGGCTGCCCTTGCTCAGAGCTTGCAGGGCTGTTGAGGTGAACCTTTCTTCTGCTTCTGGAGTGAGCTAGTCTTCTGCAACAGCAGTGAAGGCTGTAGCAGCAGGAGTCAGACTTTTCTAGCTGAAGTGTACAGTTAAGTAAGAACTATTGTATAAGCAGGAATGAGTAACAAACTAGCTGTATGAGATGTATTTCTTAGGAGACCCAAGCACTGCTGCTCAGGTGATAACAATAGCTCCTGAATTCCCTGCAGCACTGACCACATCTGGCTTCAGGGTAGTGGATGCTCATCACTTACAGCTGTGCCATTTAGGTGACCTGCTGGGGAGTCTGGGCAGGACACCTACCCTTAGTGTGTATTGGGATAGTCAACAGTCTAGAACCTTGGACATTGAGTTGAACCTTAATATTGGAACTAACTTTGGTACTAACAAACCACCAGGCCAAGGCCTATAATACAGGCTTTATTTTCCATAGTAGATTATGTGAAATCTACAGTTATTTTGCAGCACCTTGTTACAGCTGGTGCTTCCCTTCAGGTCTGAGGGCTTTATGTATTCATTGATTGTAGAAAACTTTTTCCTTTAATTCTGGAGGTGACACTGACTTCAACCTCTCTTTGCTCCTCAGCTAGATAAGCTTGTTAAGTGTTGTTGCATAAATAACAGCCAGGCACTCAGTTAATCAAATCAAACTTTATTCTCATGAATTCCTATACCAGCATTATGAAGTTCTTAGCTGAACAACTGATACATGTCTACAGCTTAAGCAGCTGTGCATAGAAAAATTACTGCTTACATCAACTTCTGAACATAAACTCTCAAAATGCATGTCTTATTCACCAGCTTCTTGCTGTAGGTTCAGTTCTAAATATCCTGCTTCTCTTGAAGCTTCAATTTTGTATTAAAAACTGCAACCATGAGCTTTAAAAAATGAAAGCAAAGACAAATCTCTAAGAAATAGATTGAAGTATTCCACTGATATGGAGTCAGTCCTCACCTTTTCATAACTATTAGAAACATGTACAAATATACTATTTCTCTTGGCTAGACAATTTTGAAAAGAAGGGCAAGTCTAACAACTCTTAAAGCTTCATCCTCCTACCTGAATGATTTAAACATTTGGTATAAATTCCTTTTCAAGTACTGATGACACACAGCATTACTGCCCCTAGTGTACCAGTCCATCTAGGTAAATAGGTGCAAGAGACACTGAAGATTTTTCAGCCATGCCCTGCTTTTACTGCCTTATCTCATGGGTGTATGAAAGGGAGATGAACAGTTCCCGCTGCATGTGAAGGCTGGGGAAGCAAGAAGCCTCTGTGGAACTGCAGCACCCACCTCTCATCAAAGAGGCTGCAGTAGGGCACTGGAGTGCACCCTGGCTCCACTGCAAGAGGCAGTAGGTACTGAGATGCTTTCATCCAGGCCTAAAGCTTTTTCCTGTTTCTGGGATCTGAAAGGGAAGCTGTAACCTGCAAACCCGAGCTGTTCCAGCTGTCACTGTTGTCAGTCACTGGTGAACTGTGGTTGCTGTGAGAGGCTGCTCATCTCTATGTAGCTCTGATGAGCTTGGTGGGTCAAAGAGCTGGCTGTACCTTCCACAAGGGTGGGTTTTCACTTAGAGCACACAGGCAACATCCCTCTGTGCAGCTCCAGGCCTGAGTCACCAACTGTGTTGCTCTGAGACCTGCTTTGCTTTCTCCCAGCATAGGCAGTAGCTGCTTCTTACAAGGCAGAGCATGCTTGTATAAAGAACGTCCTATTTCAAGAATGGAAGTGGCATCTAGAAATAGGCATTATTGCATCAATTTGAGTAACACTAACTAACTGCATGTTTAATCAAGTAACATGACCAAGCAGGCCTGCCCCCAGCCCTGAAGGTGATACAAACTACCCAGTCATACCAGCTTTTTCCACTCAGCTGAAGAGATGCAGCAAGTGGCAGGACTCCAGCCCAAGTAAGTGTGCACTACACACTGGAGACCACAGTGTGAGTTGTCTTTAAGAACTCAGTTCTGGCTTTCTGCTCCTCTTCAGCTTCCTCTCCTTCAAGGACATTGACTCATTCTTGTCAAGAGCCCACAGCTATTTCCAGCAGTCTCCCTAATGTTAAATGCTTAATTCAGTGGTGCTTAGCATACTCCAGCACTTCTTGAAAGGATGCAGAAAATAATGAAGTTCTGCATGGGCTCAGACCCAGTAACTGTATGTTTTTATCTCAAACACAGGCATATCTCAGGCTCTAAGTCATACCAGTACAAGGTAGAGGGTGAATGTTTCCTACTTTTATAGGCCCCATTCACTGGGACAGAGTATACAAGTCAGACACCAACTGCCATGAGCTTGGCAAGTCACAGAACAGAAGGGAGCTGGAGCAGGGCAGGGGTCTAGCTGAGGGATATGTGTGTCAGCCATCCCAGCAAGATTAGACAGGATTAGACTGCTGTTACTTTGAATCAGGCACTTGCCAGCAACAACTGGGAAAGTTCACAACTGCTGCACAGATTTTGACAGTGCTTTGCCTTAAACAAGTCACAGCCTACTGCTGCATGTTACATTAAACCCCACATGTCAAGAGAAGTCTTTTTAGCACCATTACAGGTCAGGAAAATATATTTATGACATGCAATGTACCCACCAGTGCAGAATCTGCCACATGGCGATAGTTCTGCTGGTCCAGTTCAAGTAGCATGTACACATCTCTATGAAATCACCTGAATTTTAAAAGATTATAAATCCTAAACTGGAGTCAAGTTCCTAAAATTAGGTCACTGATTTGGCCCCAATCAGACCATGATGTGATCTACAGGTTTTTGATCATTTATTTAAATGATCCTTAAACAACCTTTTCTTCTCCAGCTGCTAGAAGGTATCAGTAAGAATCCATTTGTTTCATCATAAGTTTCCGGCTATACTCATAGGCAAGGAACAGTGCCCCATTGGCCAGGAATGCACGGATCATAGTTGGCTTCAGTCCAGAATACAAGGCAAGTACACCTGGAAATGAAATCAGAGCCAGTCAGCAATTATTACAGCCTATCTGCATCAACCACTGTGCTTTCACCTCCAAAGGATACTGAAGTAAAATGCTTCTGCTTAGAGGGGCACGCACACACGTGCACACACACAGAGCTGAACTCACTGGTGTAGCTGCTAACCACAGTGTTGCTGGATATCAATAGAGAAGGAGTATCTAGAGTTGTAACACAAGTTTAGCCATTTAAGTGCTTACAGTAGAAGCTTATCTAAGGTACAACAGGGTCTTCAGAAGGCTGCCGTGGTCACCTGAGGATACACAGCTGCTGTACCACAGCTGGCAAGGGGACAGAAAGAACAGCAGGACTCTGTTGGAGCTGTGCCCCAAGTCACACTCCAGCTCCGGTGAGAATCTCCCCCAACAACAGGGCCAGGATTCCCATCTGCTGCCACGGACATTCCTACACCACCTTCTGAAGTGCCTGGCACAGGCCTTTTCCAGAGGTAAGACACTGAGGTAGATGCTCCAAGTTGCCAGGCAAGATACGATTGATTTATCAAACAGCCCTCAGTCAGCCATATATTAACTTTAGAGGTAAAGAAAAATTCTGTACTCAACCAGTTCCTTCAATTTTCATGTATAGGTTTGTTTATGGGTAGTGGAGCTCATTCCATTATCTGCTTTTAGTGCATACCAAACTTCTGTTAGTCTTAAGTAAATTGTCTCCTGAACCAAGAGACCTACTGCATCTGCCATGCCTCAATTTCTAGATTCAAAACTTTCCAAACTACACAAAGCATCAATATTTCTGTTAGAAACAGTTATTGTCTAACACATTATCAGTGGAATAGGTTTCTTAAGCAGTTTCTGGAACTGGAGGGTATAGATTTCAATCTGCAGCCCTACAGATTTATCTGATACACAGCATACTCACCTTCAGTTCTCACAAGAGTTACAAATGTTCCCATAAAGCCTGCCTGTTTTCCAGCCATTGAAAGAACCTGAATTCTAGATTTGACACAGTCCACAGGATACACAGCAATCCACAGACAGCTGCCTCCAAAACCTCCACTTAGTAGCAAAGGAATGGGACCTAAAGTTAAGAAATAAGCTTTTATACACACCACAAAATATTAACCAACATAAGTATCACATTATTTAATCTACATAAGTCAAGGAGAACACAGAGGAACCTGCTTTTGACAAAAGAGCAGTTTCTGCTCTCCCACAAACCTGTAAGTTAGTTTTAAGCCACCGGTGAGCTACAAGTCTAACCAGAAGCTCAAAGGCTATAAGGAATGCCTCTTAGCCCCTTAGATTATTGGCCATGCTAAAAAAGCATAACTTGGAATGCTGGTTTGGATGTATTAACTAAATTAACTCCACCCCTTTCACACTTGTAATCACTTTCTAAGGCTAATTGTGAAATGGCTTAGAGTAACTTCACATAGTGTCATTAATCACCTATACAGAGATTTATTTGGTACATTGGAAATTACTTTGTGATCAGTCATTTTTCATGATGTAACCTGATTTTATGTTTCAGATAAGATGTTTATAAACATTTTGCAACAGAGGCCAGAACGCATGCAGCTAAAATCCTAACTCCCATCAAGACAAAGTATTACCATTCAGTCTTTCAACAGAAGACAAACAATCTTTATTCTGGCCATCTCATTTTTTCATGTCTAATTTTCAATCTCAGTGTTCTCTTACTATCATTGTAATTACATCAAATTGTCAGTATACCTTTCAGCATACACTTGAACATGCTGTTCAAGAGAATATAGTTAAAGACTTCAAAAATCACTCCGAACAGCTGCTGAAATGAAATAACTGTGTTACACTGTAGGGTCAGTCAGATATTTAAGTAGTTTTGTAGTATTAGTGTTAGTTCCTTGTATTTATTTTCCATTTATAATACATCCTGCTCCATTGGAAAGTTGTCACTTCAATAATTCATTACTATAAGTACACAAAATGCAGACCTCCATATTTTGTATGTCCAGTTTCCTTCATTTTACATGTATTTTACAACTGCTGTGCATCATTAGTATATGTTCAGGGAAAAAATCCCCACCGCCCCCCGTTATGTCCCCCATGATAGCATGCTAAAATCCACCTGGAAAAAGAGGCACCATACCCAATTCATCTTTTGATCTCCCAGAGGCAAAGAATGTCCGGCTCAGTTCATACCCTCCAAAGAAGAAGAAGTAGCCTGGGACTTCCCGCAGCAGCGTGCTTGACAGGCCACGGTAAAATCCAAGCGGACCATCCTTTTGAATAACACCCTTCACTACTGACCAAACTGTACTGAGAGAATGGTTGATCCAGTTAGTGATGCTTAATAGCCAGATAATGAGAAGGTTACAGAACAGTAGGCAACTCCAGCAACAATTAAGGGTTAGACCCATTGTGTAGACAATAGAATTCAAGCAAGACTTAGAACAAGGTCCTGCTGGGAGCCCTTCACTGGCATCCAGCTTTACCAGTACCAGAAGGATCTCCAGACTGTGATCCTCAGCTACAACTCCCCTCCAGTTAACAGTGCACTATAAATGTGACATTGAGCCAATAGAGATTTAAAAATAATAAATACATGTAAAAGAGTTTCAGAGATACTGGGCAGGGTATATACTTACTTGTGTCCCTGGATTATCTTTCCTGACAACTGCATTTCATGCATGGCCTGCAGCCGGCACTTCACCAGCTCTGTGGGACAGAGGACGAGGGTGGCAAAGGCAGAGGCGAAGGAGCCTGCAGCAGCGTTCTGCAGATCACTGCAAGAGAGAAACTGCAGAAGGTATTTGGGCACTGACCGTCAGTGCAGTGGAGCCACTGCACCAGCAATCAGCTTCCTGAACCCCTACTCTAAATATCATCAAGAAACACTGACACACAGTCCTGGGGAAAGAGTCTCAAGGGAAAAGGGCAGTTACTTGAACTAGGGAGATGAAAAACCTAGCTCATCCCATCTTCATATACAACTCAAATAAATGCTTTTGACACCCAAGAAGATATGTTGCAACCTTTATCCTTTTGCTATACTTCAGTGACAGCAGCAGAATAAACACTATCAAGCCTTCCCCTTCTTGGCTTTTATAAAGATTTCCATACACTTGTCCTACTGGGCACCTCTGGGGTACTAGTTACTTCCTCAAAGAGAACAGGAGCAATAATCACCTCATACAGATGTCAGCGTTTCCAAATTCACCTCACCAGTATTAATACAGGTTTTCAGTGGAAGATGTTAGAAATCTGAAAGCAAGGCACAATGGACCGCTATAATCTTTTTACAGATGTGTTGCCATCAACACAACCATGTGAATCAGAGATAGTGCAAATATAAACCCCATCACTGAACATGACAGCACTGTAACCTGCACTGACTCACAGTATTCCAAAACTGGGGCTTACTTTGCAGTGATTTTACTCATATCACGAAGTGTGGGCTGCTAAACTGCCAGGCCTCAAAAGGCTGGTACTCCAGGACCATACTGCTTTATGATACACTTTAAACAGGCTCCTACAGACACTGGTATGTTGGACAGGAGCTGCACCATAGCACAGAACAAGTGGAGCTTCTCTCTTCTTTCAGAACATGGGGAGTCAGCACAGCTGAAACTGACCTCGCAGCTACATGGAAATTCTTTCCATACAAGGGAGATGTTTGCCCTGTGCCCAGCAGTTTTATACATCTATAGTATCAGAGATTAACTTTTCACCTTACAGAAACATCATGGAACTAAAGTTGTGACATGAAGCAAAGCTTTTGACATATTCAGATATGGCAGTGACAAGAACTGTCGAAGTGGAAGAAATCAGTAACTGCCTGCAGAGCAGCAACTGAATAATATGCAGTAAGAAAGAAATGGCAACACTGATTGCACAACTGTCTTGCAGCGCACAGCTTGGCGTAACAGGGATCTGAAATAGCAACCCACTAAAGCTCAAGGCAGAGCAAGGCAGAGTTAAAAATACAGTATGTGGCTGAGCCCTGCCATCAAAGCTATGAGCTAGAGCAAGACAATAAGGTTACGCATTAAGGAATCAGGATAAGAAAATATGGAAGAGGTGCCTCTTAACTATGCACTAAAGGGTGCACAGGATCCTTCCTCCTTCAAGACAGAAAAAAACCAGATGCTATCAGACAAAAGGAATTCTGACACATATACATAAAGGACTAGATTTGGCCATAATTCAGATCTCCTCTACTTTCACCTGTTGATGTTTAATTCTACATACAAAAATTCAACTAGACCTGCTGTTTAGGCTTTGGTCTTTAATATAGGAAACATCACTGCAGAAGTGATAAGCCTTGAATCCTGTTCAAGTTCCCTCTCAACTCAAAATGCCTATTCAGTATTTTTTCTGGATGGCAGAGTTTTGATCACACATCACAGGAGCAAGAATCTTTCTACTTTTACATTGCTGCTGCTTCTATAAAGGGCATTTGTCCTGTTTTTTCAAAGAAAATAACCTGCTGAAGATGACTAGTCACGTAATGAGAAAGCCAAACTGAGGTGAACAAGGATAATAGTTCTCTCAGTTTAGACTTTGGCACAGAACAAAATCAGTTTGGTTAGACTAAATGGGCATTTAGAGACAAATGGAATTTAGCACTTCTCTTTCAATCTGGCTGTCTCAGTTTAGACTTTAGCATGGAATGAAATCAGCTTGGTTGGACTAAATGGAGGTTAAAAGATAAATAGAATTTAGCATTTCTCTCTCCATTTGTTTTCTTTGACACATGCATCAGTGGCATGTAGTCCTTTAACTAGAAAAAGTGTTGTTTTGTAACTGTCCTTGTAACTGTTTTGCAAGGCTTCACACACTGACCAGGGTATCCCTAAACACAGGCATGCTAGACAACCTTATTCCCAAGCCATTTAAAGGTATGTCTGAAAAGATAACTTAAAACAAAACCAAACTATTATAGCTGGTTTTGAGAGATCTCAAGTATTATGAAATAATGAAAAAGTGAGAAGCAATTGCCTACATATGGGTAAGAAAGATGGCAAGGTTCACCTCAGTTTGTGACTTGAAGCATTTTCTTCTTCAGACTAAGACAGCATGACAGTTTTTAAACAGCAGAGGCAATGAAGGCAATTATAGTTCTTTACTTGTCATGTCTGGAGGTTACCATCATCAGGGTTTCTTCCCTCCCCTACAGCACACTACAAAGACTTCTTGACTCTTTCCACAATAAGAATGAGTGGAGATGTCTTGGACAGACCACATATACTCAGGGCACCACTGCAGACCATGTCAATACAATTCTCTCATACATGCACCTCGTAAGATGCCCCCACAACAATCCAGATGAAGAGATCAAGGGAGCAGCACCAAGGGAGAAATCTTTCAAGTTAACTTAAATCCTTTAGTGTTTTGTCCTAGCAGAGCCATGCAGTCACACTATTTGCTCTTCAATCAACAATGTATTAAACAGCCATCCTGGGTCTGAAAAATACCATTACCTGACCAAGGAAAGAAGAGTCAGATGTCAGAGGCACATCCTATTGGTACATACTCAAATTACATTCCCATTCTGTATCCTACTCCAAAGACACAGAGTAGTACACCTATATATACACTGTTTGAAAGTCTCCTGCACTACCTCCCCTACATACACCACAAACATGCTGTCTCAGTCACTTGAAGAGATGATCCTAGGATCTCTGCAAGTCTGTGGTCTGCCTTCCAGGAGGATCACAAAACATAGTTAAGAAGTGAAGCATGCTGTTGGTAGGTCTCCCTCCTATGTTTTAGTGGGTAAGAAAAGATAAGAGGTCTGTAAGCTGAGCAAGCAGAAACCCCCTGATCTAAGAAAGCAATAAAAAAAGGCAGAAACAGTTCTGTCTCAACTGCCAGAAGACAGTGAAAAAGAATGCAAGTAGAGAGCAATCAATATAATTTGTTTCTTCATCACTTCATATTCCCTCATAGCAGGCCTCAGTCTTAAGACACAGCACATCTTAACATCTGACAGAACACCTCACTTAATGCCACTTTTAGATACTTGCCTTGCACTTAGGTAGCTACACATGCCATGTCAGAGATCTCAAATGCAGAATCATGGCCTCCCCAGCTACTTCCATTTGGAGACAGAGGCAGAACAAAGCTATTAATAAAAAGCTGAATGTGGTTAACCTTGCATCACTCTTTGAATGGAGTTAGGACAGTTATGAGAAGTCTTTTACACACTATGGGGCAGCAGAAGGATGGAGAAGGTGCAGCTACTCTCAGTGCTGCACAAGACATACCTTGAGAAATGTGTAACAGTAAGGCACACTGAGACTGCTGGACCACTGACAGCTCTCAAGTGATGCACCTGGAGAAAAGCCATCCTAGCTAGAAAGAAATTACGATCATTATGCCAGTGCATAAATCCATGACTTGTTTACACCCTGAATACTCTGCACAGCTCTGGTCTCATAAGCTAAAAACCCAGACAGAGTAGAATTACAAGAGTTTCAGAGAAAGACAGTGAGGACAGCTAAAGGAATAGCTTTGGAGTGCTCACTGACTAGGAGGGCTGGGATCCTTCCATCTAGGAAAAGACTCAGGTGGGGAAGAGGGGCATGGAGCAATGGACAGAGGTCTACAAAATCCCAGGTAGCATGGACACCATGGCTAAGGATCAACTACCTCTTCCAATTACAGAATTAATGACTATCACCTGCAGAACTCCCTGCCAAAGCATACTGCAGATGCAAGGAACTTACAAGAATTTGAGAGGAGACTGGTCAAGTGCTTCAAAAGACATCCAAGGTCACTGACTGGATCACATCAGGATCAAGAAATCCTCTGAACTAAGAACACAGCCTGGCACAGGACTCAGTAAGTATTAAACACTTCCTTCTCTTCTTTTTCATTCTTTAGGCAACCACTTACTGCCAGTGCTGTAGACACCACACTATGCAAAATTAGACCTTTGGTCTAACCACCATTACATTCAAGCTTTTGGAACTTAAATTTTTTTAAAAGCAAGGCAATATTAGAAAAAGAGTCCTTTCCCCTTAGTATGCCTCCCTGTAAGAAGAGCCACTACCTCCCCTGCAAAACCAGAATTACCTAGAGATCAAGGGAATACTTTCAGGTGTTGCAATGCTCAGTCCCTTTGGTAAAAACATACCAGGTCTTAAATACTCCAGTTAAGTTCTGATTATCTAAACCAGCCAGCTGCAGTGACAAGTAAATGTCTCTGTTGTAGTTAGACACCATATCCTAGCAAAGGTCTATGTTCCAAAGCTCACTACATACACTGCATACTGGCAGAGGGGAGCCTGGGACATCAGTTGCACCCTGACAATACAGTATTTGCAAGCAGCAGTTGCAGGATTTTTTATTTATTTTTAAATATGAAACAAATTTCTATTACTAACCTGAGCTTTGTTTTCCTGTCTACTCCAACAATTCTTCTCACAATTTGTTGGCAAAATCCATAGCACATGAACAGAACAGAGTTCTCCGCAATGTTGGCTACAAGTGCTGGTGTGGTTCCCTTGTAGAAGCCTCGAAACCCCACTTGCTTATAGGTTTTCACAAAACAGTCAACAATTCCTTTGTACATGTTGGGGAATGTCTGCATCTTCACCTTTGCAGTGTCAAAGGGCTGGCCAGTCACCACGCACGCGGTCCCACCTAAGCAAGCAGTGGAAGTTGAGAGGGTGGCTGAAGGTTATCACAACTGAAACACTTGTACACAGACAGCACTATTAGGAAAATCACACAGACAGCAAAGATGAATTAAATCTCTGCAGGGAAAGACAAGCGCACTGATTTTAGCACAATGGCATCAATTGTCAGTGGTGAATTTAGTTACCTGAAGAAAAAAAAAAACACAAAAAAAACCAGGCACAAGAGCAGTAACAGCTTGATTCTCATTAAACATTCTTTTACCTTACTAAAAGCAAGCATCAAAATGAATCAGTTCACTTACATAAATGGGACCTGAATTAGAGGTATTGTTCTGCAATCAAGTTGCTTGTGTTAATGAGCTAAGCAACATTTTCCCTTGCTTGTTAACACAGTGGTTCATAAGTCATCTGATTGTACATTCCAATAATGTCTTTCGGTTTTTTGTTTTGTAATCAAGTGAGACAAAGATTCCTCCAGGACAAGAGGAACACTCCTGAGAGTGCTAAAACTGATGAAACATTATAAAATTATAACCAAAGACTCAAGCCCTTTACTTCAAAACTCCAGGTGATTCCTATGTACACTTATTCCCACATACTGGAAGAAAGTGCCCAGTATAAGCTGAAAAAGGACAAAAGGGCAAAGTTACATAACATCTTATCTTTTTCAAACTGAACTGCAAGGTCAATGCCCTGAAAACTTGTGAGATATTTCCATCAGTGCCATCAATAACCATTTTGCCCACCGTGCAGTGTTCTTCCGCAAGCTCTAATTCGATTCAGTAGCCTGCAGAAAGAGCTAATGTTACACTTGTTCAGTAAGAAATGCCAGTGGACACTGACAGCAATCTATCAGAAGCCAATACCTAACAGGAAGCAAACGATAGGTGTACCTTATATAGGCTTTATGGGTTTGGTTTTTTAGCAAGAGAACCACCATCCTAAAACAGAAGCTGATCTTTAACACAAGCACAGCTGACATGCATATACCTTAAAGAGGGCAAATTAACAAGATGTTTTTTCAGCTATGAAACAGAAATAATTATCTGGAAATGCAGATAAGGAAACTGAAATAGAAACAAACATGTGAATCCAACTAAGATTATTTATTTTTCTTCTAAGTGAGGAGAAAAATAAGCAAGTGTTTGTTTAACCAGGGTTATTTTCAATTGATTTTACTCTTTGCAAACACACTTCTCTTATATTGTCACTGCTCCTCTGCAAAGAGGTACTTCAGGCCTTTAAGAGGAACTCAAGATCTATCTGCCATAAAACCTCATTCTCAACCAGATGCATCATTAAAAGCTTCAGAACAAATCATGCAAGGAAGCATGAAGAGCTTCTTGCTCTGGGAGGGATAACCAAGGAAAGTAGCTGGCTCAGACCAATAACATCCATGTAAGCCTCAGATGAAGAGCAGAGCTGGAAAGGCTCAGCCAATGCTACTTGCAGGCAAGTCAGGTAGATATTAATCTACAGGACAAATGCTAGGTTCCCGTGTAAAGGTAAACCTAAAACATCCACATGCAGTAAAATAATGGCTGCTGAAAGAAGCCCAGGAAAACCAGGAATGGTTTTGGCAATGCAAAGCTGAAAAATGGGAAGTTGACTGTGAATTGCTGTTCCAAAAAGAGAAAAAAAACTCTCCTTACACCATCATTGGAGGTGGCACAAGAAGCCCAGTAAACTACAGCAATGAACTTTGTAAGCCTCAAGGTAAAGACCAAGAGTCCCAGTTAATATCTAAAATATTAAAGAAAAAAATAGTTCTTCCAGCCAGCAGTAAAGAGTCTAAAAACAAACCAAAACAAAACAAACTAGAAAGTCAGCACTCCTTGAACATTTAGACAAACATGGTCCTAATAATAACATGGGAACACTGGGAAAAAAAGAGTCCTACTTAGTCAAAGAAGTGATTAGAGGTTGCTTAGATCCTAGGCAAAGGACTGACCCACAGACAGCTATATGACTTATTTATTCTTATTCAGAATTTACTTGCCCCAATATGTCATTACTTATCAGCTGGTCAAGACTATATCTGGGGAGGAAGGTAAAACTAGGTTGCACATTTGCTGGAGGAACTAGCTGTTTGCCTAGTTAAATACACTTTCTAAAGGGTGCAGAGACACATGTAACTCAGAAACAAGTACTACCAATGAGCAGAGGCAATATGAAGCAAGTATGTGGAAAGAACATGGGAAATAAATACTAGAGAAACAGTAAAACTATCCATTACCACAGAAGTAGCAAAGAAAGAAGTGAGAACAATGATTTAGGATTACTGAGGTCCTGTTGAAAAAGGTCTGAATTCCTTTATCTTAGCTGAAGGAGAACAGTACCAGACAAAAAAAAAGAGCATAATTAGCTCCAAGATCCTCTAAGCTCTACTGCCAACAACAAGGCAGCCTTCTAGCCTGAATGCAGGCATGGAACAGTATCACTAAGCAATGGATTTCTAAGTTAATGCTAGTTTCCAGCTCTTGTAGTAGCCAAGATGAGACACACCAGGCTTCAACTCAGAAAGACAACTTCCTAAGCCAGAGTGCTCCACTGCCCTGGACATTTTAACAGCAACATTCCTGAGCTGAAGTACCTGGAAGGAAAGCAATCACACCTCCCATTTAAGCACCTGACATCACCCACAAAATCGTGAAGAACTGCACAGATATTAAGTTGCTGCTTTGGGAAATAGAGCAGATGTAACAGCTGTTCTTTACCGAGGACCCAAAACCCAAGGAGAATGAACAGACTAACAGAAACTTATTTTTTCTAAGGCAACAAAGGAATAAGAGCAGAAACACTCCTCTTCCCTTGCAGGGAGAGGGTGTTGTCTAGCCAATAACATATTTTACAAAGGCTAACAGAGCAGGTATTCACTGGGCAAAGTGTGGTGGCAGATGAAATGCTTTACAGAGGTGCCACACTGGACTCACATTATCTGTCACTCCTTGCCTTCTCACTGCAGTAAGGTTAACTTCACTCTGACAAATGAGCTCAAATAACTACCCTTGAATGCACTTAACACCACTGATACTGTCATATTTGCAGCATTAACATCATCATAAAAGGACTGACTGTAACAGTTATTGTATGGGAAAGAAAAACATGAAATTGTTTAAACTGGTTACAACAGTACATTATACAGAAAAGGTGGAAGGAAAGATTTGTCTAAACATAGTCAGCTTAGAAATGTCAAAAAGGCCCTTTTTTCCCCTGGTGGAGTTACACCAGTTCATCCCTCAGCCACAGACATTACCATTGTGGTAACGTCACGGAGACCGTGCAACTGTTTCCACATTTGTGACCGTCACAACTGGTCCAGCAAAACTTTATAGCACAAACTAGACCGATGTGGAAGTTAACCGAGTTCATCATCATCGGTCCTACTACTAAGCTTCCCAGCTTTTAAAGATTCACACTGGGATGTTGTCTGAGCCAATAACCCTTCTGATAGCCTCTTGCCCATAGAGAGGGTTACTGTGACAAAAGCAGCACCTCAACCAGTCACACACTATTTGAGTTCATTCCAAAACTCCACTTGTGACCGATTCTTGAACTCATGTAAGCATGAGAACTAGCACTGAAACTTAAACCTCCTTCTAGAAAATCATTAGTCTGAAATAAGGTTTACACCTTCACTGTATGGCAGGGGTTTTGCCAGGGATGAACAATAGTGATGCAGTTACCACACTGGCTGAGGTCAGCTGCTTCACCTGCATATCCTTAAAATACAGAAGGCGAGGCTTTTTATAGCAGCAGGAAACTGCTCTTCCATTTGTCAAACCTATTAACACTGTCCCTCAAAAGTTTTGTGCAATTAAGTTCTCTCCAGCATTACCTGCAGCTCCTGCTGTGAGGTCAATAGCAGCCTGAATAGCTGAGTTTATCCTCATGCTTCACACCTGTTTGTCAGTTCCTCCAGAGTGAAGTCTCCTGTTTCCTGGCAGGTGTCGAGATATTTGTCTCCTGAGGGAAGAGAGAGATGAAGCATACACGATTTACAACAATAACTCTGACAGACAAAAGCATCACGCAAATGCTTTCACTTCCACTCTTCCATTTAGCTTGTTTTAAACCATTTAGAGACAGAAAATGCTTGTCCCCAGGACTGAGACATAGCATATTCATATTTTGACTGACTAGCTTTGCCACATTAGGCAAGTCCTCTGGAGTATCACTGCCTAGGTTCAGACTACTTGGGCTTTCCAGCTTCCAGTCTCCCTGGATCACTCCAACAAAAGCAAACAGTACCTCCAGGGACCAGTGCTGAGCACTACCTTTCTACTGATTATAGAAGCATAGTCTCCATCAGGTGTCTAAGGCAAGCTGGCAGGAATATTTCCCCCCACCCCATCTCAGCTCCCCACCTATAAAGCAAACCAGAGAATTGCTCTCCTTGTGGTGAACAACAGCTAAGAAAACTGTATTCATGATGATACAGGCACACTAGGTATTTCTACATGGCTCTCAGAAAATCAGTAGAAAGGGAATGAATATGAACATCTAGAACTGTCTGGCTGTCATGTTCCCAGTGCAAGTCCCACACACACCAGCATATTATGAATAAGAATTACACCTCATCTCTCAGGAAGGCAGCTGGAAAGCAGAAATACAAAGGCAACACTTTCAAATAAAACAATCAAATTAATTCAGTTCTCAAGTTTGCAGCAAGGTACTTTCACTGGGCGACTAGTTAAAACAAGCTTGCTTATCTGGAGTAAAATCACTGAGCCAAAGAGCTCCCACTGTTTCAGAACTATGTTGCTAAGTGAGACACTTGGCTGGCAGTGCTGTCAAAAGAGTTGCATGGGTCTTAAAAAACCACACATATAATACACACAAATCAGCCCCTCATTGACTTTCAAGCCTGGCTTCAAGCACAGCACATCAGTAAACAGAATGTTTTTCACTCTTCTACCTACTGTAATGCTTCTTTTGAAGCCTGTTGCCTCCTAAAATATGTTTTGGAGTAATATGAATGTGAAGTGTGATTTCCAGTAGGCTACATTGAAAGAATAATTAAAAAACACACCGTATGAACCATATCCTTTGTGCAACTTTTACATTACAAGCACAGACACTTGCATACAAGCAAGGCTTTAAGAAAGCCGGTCTCTAAACAGACTTATTATTCCCAAAACTTAAAAACCAAAAAACCCAGTAGGCCAAATATCGTCACTCAGTAACTTTTCATGTCCAGTCTGTTTAAGATGTGTTGCACAACTCTGAATGTAATGGGTTTAAAAACCAAAAAGTCACTACTCTTGTAATAAATGGCACTAATACATGCTATTTCTGAATTGTGGTTAGAGAGTTGAACCATTTCGTTTGAACCATAGTATGTTAGGTGTTATTCAAAGCAGAGGCTCCAAGACCAAGCTACACTTCGTTATCCCATATACCTCGTTAGCGTTCACACAGCACTCTGCAGTTTTGCTTCTCATTTAGAGGAAGAAAAGAGCAACAGGTCTCATCAAGACAGCCTGTGAATGAAGGGAATTACCAGAGAGCAACAATCGCCTGCATTCAGTAAAACACATGCCGCTTGCATCATGCTGAGTGTTGTCAACTCGTGCCAGTCCCCAAAGGGGGGCACGTGCCAAATCACCCATAGATACCCATGGAAAGCTCGGCAGCAGAAGAAAAAACAGAGATGCCTATAACAATATGGGAGTTTTAAGCGCCAAGGAAGTTTAGTTGTCCAACCCATAGAGGGCACATTGCCACTTTCCGAAGATTTAAGCCGTAGTCAAAACTGCACCGGTATTCTCTATATACATACCTTCCCTCCTTTTCTTCTTCCTATTTCTAAGAACACTAGAGGACTAAAACCGGCTGGTAGAAACAGCGAGGCAACCACCGCTCTGTTCCTCCCAAAGCGAATCCAAGCCTCCGACCTGGCAACACAGAAGCATCGGCTGGTGTAAGAGCTCCCGCAGAGTCTCGCCCCCGTCCCCCCCCGGCAGCCCCAGACGCCGCTCCCCGCTGCTGCCGCCGCGGCCTCCGCCCCCCGCGCCGCCCAACCCGACCGGCAGCACCGCTCCGTGCGG
>JAVJGG010000008.1:32768693-32780763 GCA_035590195.1 Aviceda cuculoides
GCCGCGGGCCGGGCCGGCCCGCCGCGGCCTGTGTCCCCGGAGCGGGTTGCCGGCGCCGGCGGCGGCCTTGGCGTTGAACGGGGCGGCCGGGCCGGGCCGGTGGCCGAGTCCGTCGGTCCCGTGTGGAGCGGGCCGGAGGACGGGCCGGTGAGGCCGGGGCGAAGCTTTGCCAGCAGCGGGACGTGCCCGGAGCCCGGGCGGAACGTGGCGCTGGGAAGTTCGGGGGGGGGTTATTAAAGATTTGGACTGCTTTTCATGAAAAGTCAGCTCTGCGTTTATGGTGTGGGGTTTTTTTGTTTGTTTTGTTTTTGTTTTGTTTGTTTGTTTATTTCAATCCTCCTCGGTATTGTTGAACAAGCTCCGATGCTCTGATAGCCCCATCTGCAAAGCAGCTTGGGTTTTCTTTTTGTAGCTCTGCTTGCTTTGTAAGGCTAGGTTTCCGAGCAGAAGACAAACCTGACGGTGGGTGAAATACAGTAATGCAAACTGCAGCATACTGCTGGCTTTAAATGTTTGAGGCGTGCAGCCCTGCTGTGTTTTTCTGACGCTGCAAGCAAAGATCTCTGAATGGATGAATAGTTCTAAGGAGCATGCAGCCTGAATTAATGAAAAATGTGTCTTTGAAAAAGGTCTGTGGAGAACAGCTCAGTGTAAAACAGCAGGACTCCTACTGTCTTCTCAATATTGTGGTTCTGAAGCTTTCCTTAAATTTTCCTGTCGAAATTTAGGGCTTAATGTTGGCAATTTAATGATGACATTTTATTAAGTGCAGAGTGACTCAAATGATAATGTAGTGCCTGCTGATGCTACCAGATTTTTCTTTTTTAGCCAAAGGGAGGTGTGTGGGGTGGGATGGGGGGCAAGGTGTGTCAAAATTCCTTAAGATTTGTAGGAGTGTTTTGAGATCTATTGAAGTGTTTTATTTTGAATCAAAATAAATACTTAATTGTAAGGTTTTTTTCTTTATTTTAGTAACTTGAAGGTGATTTTTAAACAAGAAAAGTAGTAGTGAATTTAAAGATTTTAAATTAGTAGTGAAAAGTGAATTTAAAGACTCTAACACTTCATTTTAGAATGTTAAAGAGAACAGTTCTTTGAGTTTTGTGGTAGTTTTTCCAGACAATGCGGTCGTGTCTGTGTTGTAGCAATATCCTGAGCCACTCCCTGCTGTCCCTGGCTTCACATCCTTGCCTGCACCGTGCCAGTTTTAGCTTCTTTGCAGTGATGTGGTAAACTAGGTAGAGGAGCTGTTCCAGAGGGAAAAATAACCAAAATAACTTTTTGTTTGTTTGTTACTGGGTTATCTTGGAGCAGGATCCGTTTTCCCATATGACTGCAGAAATGCTTGGCTGCTATATTGCAGGGCATAGGGTAGGGGAATGGGATCTGTAGTAGTGCTGCTACAAGTTGAAGCTACATGTGTGTGTACAATCTTTTTTCGGGTGGCTAGGAGTGGTCTCTTGGTTGCCTCATTTTAAGAGTTTCAGTGAGTTTTCTATAGTACTAATGACTTTAAGTATCGGGTACCAGTAGATTCAAACTCTCAGTCTGCTACCTAGTGCAGAGATACTTTGAAAGTTTTAAGTTCATAATTAAACACAGTTTATTTGTAGAGGAAATAAAGTTGTTTACTTGTTTTCTGTGATGGACAAACTGTAAATAATAAAGAGTTTTAAATAGCGCCCTAGCCCTTCTCAAAAGTCAAAAGGTACATGTTTGACATGTACTTAACATACTCAGTTTGCACTCAGTTAGGTCTGGACAGTTGTAACTGACAGGTTTTTTTTGTAGGCTTACAAAATTCAGCCTTGGACCCTATTTGCAACTTCTGTTTTTTATTTATTTTTCTAAACTGTGTGTGTCATCTAGCAAAACACAGAAACTCTTCAGCACAAGCAGCGTGCTTTCTACTAAGAAAGATGAATCTACTGCTTCCGAAGACAGCACCACTGAAATGGCATCAAAGAGGCAGGAGGGTACAGCAGAAACACCAAAGCAGAAATTGTTAGACCTTATTGGTAATATGAAAGTAGAAGTGAGCTACAGGAAGAAACTCCAACAGTTGAAAACACGTGAGACCAAAAAGCAAGCCACAAACAAGCTGGAAGGCCCAGGCGGTGAAGGTACTGTGCTTCAGAGAACTACAGAAGAGATCCAGCGGTAAAGTATAACGAACTTTTCTCAGCCTGTTTTCTCCTTTTTTAAAATTGTTTTTTTTTTTTCATTATCTGGGACAAAATAAAGCATCAAATGCCATTTCCAAGTGTGGAAAAGAAACTTGTAAGGGAATGTGCTGTACAGATGTAGATTGCAGTAAATCACAGGGGAGAATCTGGACGAAAAGTGTATGCTTTCTACAATATGCTACCTTTTTCTGCACTGAGACTCTTGAAAGGTAGCGCTAGCATCTGCCTGTAGAAAGTTATTTTAATGGGAGGGGGGAAAATGCTGTTCAGATAAAATACAATAGAACTGAGGAAGAAGGAAAAACATGCTTTAAGAATGGCATCATGGTTATCAAGTCTTGCGAGTGGCTGCCCTCCACAACGTGTTACATCCTGCTCATAACCCCGCAGGCCTATGCTGCCTGTGGTCTTCAAGCTTCACGTCCGACGGGCCGTGCGGTGGCGTAGCGCTGCCGTTTTCCCAGCTTTGAGAACAAGAGCTTGTCAGCGTCGTTTGGCGGTTGATGATTAGTGCAACATAGGGCAAGCCTGCCCGTCCCCTGGGCCACCCCCATTTGGGATAACATGTAACTAACTTTTGAGTTGAGGTATAAAATGACAATTTAAATATATTAAGGCTTTTATTTTTTTGTGTTTCCATATCTGTTGTGTCTCTTACAGAGGCAGGCCTTTAAATCCAGAACTGGTTGAGGCTGCTTCTGCAGTTGCGTCTTCCCTACCACTCAACAAGAAACAGACAGAATCAGAACTACTTGCACAACTAAGAAGACATGAAGAAACCACAGATAAACAGAAAAAAGGGGGAACTATTAACTTACGGTCTGTCTGTTGAATGTTATTCTTAATAATGTTCGAAATCCTGATTTTGCAATGTCATCTTGAAGGCGACTGGGTTCTGTATTGGAAAGATGGCTCTAAAAGTTACATTTGGACAGGCTATCCTTGGAATTAATGAATATTGGGGACATCAGTGGTCTGGTTACACCAAACAACCTAAATGTTGCCATCCTCATTCTAAAATGGTTTTGCAGAAATGGAATTGTTTTCCTGCCCAGGATCATTACTTTCTTGGACAGGCTAGCAAAATAAAATGTTTTTGGTTTTTTTGATTTTTTTTTTTTTTTTTTTTTTTTTTTCCCCCCCCCTCAAGCTTCCGAAATTCTCACACAATGGATGGATTTGTAGAAGTTTCAGACGTTCTGTCTGGACTGGTGAATTTTCATGACAGCTCTGCAGAACTGAACTAGAGCAACTCTATTTATAGCCCCACCCTTCCTTTCAAAACTTTCCAGTCAATCCAAGAAACTCATCTCTTGGCTTAGCTCCGTTTCCAATGTGACTTTCAGACAGATGAGAAACATTTGTTTGGAAGCTGAAACAGTTGTGCACACTGCTCTTTTGAATGATGGTTAAAGACAGATTTTTTCTTTTTCTTTTTTTTTTTTTTTAGCTGGTATTCAGATAACTACTCAGAAAATAAGGCATTAAATCCAGGCGAAATGCTGAACTAAACAGAAAATTTGATCTTCAGCAAAACAGGAATGTGAAATCTTTATTAATGGCTGTTTGCCGTGTGAACTGCAAGCTGCTTATCTTAGTTTTAATTTATTCTGTGAAAATGAATTTGTCCCAAACCAGGATTTAAGTTTGACCCCTGTATTGTTACTTGTAGGTTGCTCTAGGGATCAGTAAAGGATCTGCTTTGTATGTTTATCAGTGTACTGCAAACAGAACAGCCAACAAGCTAGTGGCTAATGATGTTTGCAGCTGATGTCTGCCTTTTAAGTGAGTGAAATGGAAGAAATGAAAATTCTTCTAAGGAAGAATGTGCTAGATCCTTGCAAATAAGTTATGTTAGGTGGTTGTGAAGAAACTGGGATATACAATGCTTGATGAGTAACTTTGTTAAACAAAACACGTGTTCTTCAAAGGTTGTGAAGGGAAAAGGGAGAGATTATGCAGGTTTCCCTTTTAGCCTGTATTCGTGATTCTCTACCAAGAGTGCTAATGGTGGCTGCGGAGAGCAGAATGAAATTCTGTCTAAACATGAAGTCTGTGCTATTTGAGGAGGAAGTATGGCTTTAGGTAGTACATGCAAGCATCTCCAAAGGCTGTGCGTGTGCTGTTTTCATAATGTCCTTTCAGCCTTAATATAAGGGATCTCAAGAACTTGACAGAAGCTTATCTCTCCACAGGCTCTTGTAGCCGAAATGAGTAGCTTTAAAGGTCAGAGGTCTGGCTGTTTTCTGTAAAATCGATGTGGTTCTGCTTGCTTACTTGTTTGTTTGTTTGTTTTTTGTGTGCAGTATTACCAAAAACTTAAGGGACACTTCCAAATATAAGGAGAATAAATAAGGACTATTTTATATAAAGCATATCTTCATTAAACTATTAATTACCAGTGAGGTTGTTCCATCTCTGTCACTGGGATTTTCAGAAGAGCAGAGTACACAAACATCTTGATAATGGCATCGGCTGTGGGTGGCCAGCTTAAACGTAATTAGAACCTACTTCAGTACCTGATAAGATGTTGGAGGACAATACTGATACTGACTGAGCTAATACGTGCAGTGGCTAGCCTCATACGCACCTACATCTATTCCTTAAGGCATACGTACTCTTCTCTAAAAGTGGTTGCTCTGCCTACTGGCATCGAGGGCTCGCTGTCCTCGCCACCCATTGCACTTTCCCTGAAGCACTTACCCAGCTGTAGCTGCTGTGGAAGAAAGAAGGTGTCTAAGGAAGTTGTAGTCTAAGCAAAAAGGCTTTTTTCTCTTGAAAGAGAGTTTAAATTTTTCAGAAATCTATAGCTGCAGGGACTTGAGCTTTTATAGTGTCTCTATGCAGTTGATTGATGGGTTAAGATGTACTATTACAATATTTTATAACATGCTTGTGGATGAATCATTATGGGTAGAAAAATGCATTTTCCTCAACTGAAACCAGCCTTTTTTGATTGGTAAGGAATGTCATGGCTGGCTTGCTGTGCTTTGAGTTGGCAAGTTCTACATCCTGAGGCAGCTTTGTCAACTAGCTTGCTTCTGCCTAGGAATACATGTTAATTTTTTTTATTATATGCTGAGAAGTTCCATTTTCTTCCTTAATAGTTAGGTTAGAGTTTGAAACTCTATCAATGGATGAGTTTTCTAGAAAGACCAGCAACGCCTGCCGATTTTCATGACTGAAAACTTGGTTAATAGTAACCTTTCTCAGTTAGACCCTGAGATTAATTTGGTACTTTCAGCTTTGTGATCAGTGTTAAAACTGTTGATTTTAGAAAGTCCAGCAGAAGGCACTAAAATGCTTTTAATATATTAGAAAGCAATTACTTTTATTCATACATGATTATTTTGTCTTGATTTTTATTTGACAGCAAGAGAATACGGGCAATTTAACTTTTAATTTTTTTCCATAAAGGTTTTGCATTCCATATACTGACACATTTTAAAACCCAATATATAGTCCTCTGTTATTTAAAACTGTTTAAAAATGAGATACCTCCACAAGCAGTAGAACCGTATAATGCTCAGCTGCAAAAACCTGGGATACTGCTATTGAGATTTATGAGGGTATGAAATAAATAGTATGTTGTCCGGATCTTTTGGTTCATACTAAATTTTTTTTCCCCAGGATTGTGGTATGGCCTCCAGAGGTCACTGTTGGATGCAGTTGTCTCATCCCCTTGTTTTGTAGACAGCACGAGGACAGTGTGTTCACTAGGAGGGGAAAATATTAATAATACAGGAATTTGTTTTTCTCAGCGTGCGATGAAGTTGCACTCAGTGGAAATTACAACAGCACTATACCAAAATAAAATCTGCAGCACTGCAAGTTAAAATTCCAGCTCCTGTTTTGGGTGAAGAGGAAAAGTAATTCAGAATTTAGGCTAAAGTATATCCAAAGCTCCTTGGGGCTCCACTTTTAGTATTATAATTATTAGTTGATAATCGGGAAGGAGAGAGAATCTGTGGTTGTTACAAAAGCTCTACCTCTTCCCTTCTCTGGAAGGCAGGAGTATCTAGGAACTTAGGTTTTTAACCTCAAGTTGGGGCATGAGGTAATACTGACTGTGTAATATCTAACCACTGTAGGTACACTGGGGTTGGAGTATGACTTGGTAATCTGATGGTTTTCATTATAAAAGGCATTAAAAACATCTTTCATCTAGTTTTATTTTTAGTTAATAGAGGGGCACTTTTAATGATGGAGTAATGAATGTTGCTGCCAGAAATGTTCATATACCAATGATGGGGTGACGTTAGGACTTCCCAGTGAGAAATACGATACCATTGACTGCATGTTCTGATAGCTTGGTAGCGTAGTCTGTCCAGACCTCCTGTGCAAAACCACAAATAAATCAAGGTCAGCTGTGAGGAGAGCTTCTCTGAGCAAGCCTGATCCCCTTGAAGCAGGAGAACACTCCAGCCTTTTAGGTCACAGCTGAGTCAAGCAGTTGGGCTGGGCTGTGCGTGGCTGACCTTAGGAATTACGTCCCCTTAACCCCCAGAAGCGTGGCAAGCCTCTGGCACAACACCAGCTCACTAATGCCAGTAGGCACTTCACAGACTAATTTATAGTGTGATATATGCAACTAATCTGAGATTAATTTCATTTTAATCTTAAAGGAAAAACATTAAAAACTTGGTTTCGGATGCCTTTCTTTCAGAGTAGGTACTTGAAGAGCTATGGTATTCTTGTTCTGCCATTTGAAGCCACATCTAAGACCGAAGAGAAATCCTACCGTGTTGCTGTGCCAATTAGCTTTTACTATTTTCCAGAAGTATTTCTTTCTTGTCAGTAAAATCTCTTTTGACTTAAACTGCCAAAAACATACTTTGAATTTCATTCAGATTTCCATAAAATGGATATGCAATATTTTTTACTTGGCCTGTTTTTATTTTTTTGAGACCATATTTATGTCTTAAAAATTGAGCACTGCAATTTTGGATGACTGCGTGTTACTGGAAGTGGTCGGGTGGAGAGGGTAGCTGTGAGGAAGAATTACCAACTTGGTCTTTACAAACCAGCAGACTTACCAGTTAAGGGGACTAATCGGTGGAGGCAGAAAGATGGTGTGTTTTGCCCATTGCGTTCAGAATGAGCTGCGTACGGCGCTGGAAGAGATCAGAGTGTATGATTTTGACTACAGAATTACAAAGGAAGAATAGGTCTGTTAATGCTGTAATATGATTATGCAATGCAACAGATTGCGGTGGATCAGGAAAGGTGACCTACTTATTAGGGTGGCATGATTGACCCATGTCAGCTCATGTGTGAAGGCAAGCTTCCTTTTGGTCTGCAGCAGCACAGCTCTGTCCCTGGGCAGTGTTGGTTCCTGTCCAAAAACCTCGTGATTTTTACCTCCCTTTTTCAGCGTATTCCTTGTATCCAGAGAAATTCCTTATTTACTCAAGGAAAACATACCTAGCACGCTCTGTGAATATTGGTATGCAGATACATGAAGTTTTTCTTTTAGTTGGAAACTAAATAATTTCAAAGAACGCATTCGCTGTAGGTTTAGTAGGCTAAAATAGCACTTTTAATCTATATAGAATGTAACAACTGAGGTAGTTTAAAAACTAAGAGTTGAATGTTTGATGACTTAAAAATGGGTGTATTCTGTGAGGAATTTATAATTGTGTCTCATGGAAGCTTACGAAACAAATTGAGAGTAGAGTTTCTGGTTAATACATGTGACAAACTTCCTTGCTTTGTTGATTTGTTGAGTTTTTACCTTCATGTTTTTAATTTCAGCGACGTCATTTCAGAAATGGCAGTTAAAAGGCAGTCCCCAGCTCAGAGAGGTGTGAGGATATCCAATCGCATTTTCTCAGATTTGGATGAGGATGGTCAAAAACTCAAGCCTGGAAGATTGTCACCTCAGTCTTTTGACTCCAGAAGGTATTTTTGTTGTGTTTCCTTCCAGTAGAAGAAGTGTGCAATCAATTACTAATAGATAGTATTTTACATTTAGTTGTACATATTCGTGTTACCATGATACTTCAGAGCTTAAAGAAATTACTTAAGTATTTTTCAAGAAAAGTACAATTAGCATTGAAATAAACTTCTGTGAGAACACAGTAGTTAATGTTTACCATTAATAGGTATAATATCTATTAATATTATAATAAAAATATTATAATATTAATTAAAATATAATAAATAATGTGCATTTTTAAAAATTTTAGGTAATTAAAAATAGTTGTTGCTGAAATGTAATTGTGTTTGTTTTAACTAGTTTAAATTATTCTCATTTATGCATAATACAATTTTATATCACTTTCTTAACTTTTTTGGAAATGGAGGATTTGATGGCTTACTTTCATCTAATGGAAAACTTTGATAAATGTTCTATGTTTAGAAAAGTTTCATACATTCTGTTGGGGTCTTAAAAGAGATTTTAAAGTTGTTTTTTTATTTTTACCACCTTGTTGCAACTGATAAGTCATTCTGTAATTGATTTCTCTATTGTCTGTGACATTGTAATTGTTTATGAAATGAACTTTATAATTTACATGATGATTTCAGGGTACTCCTTAAATTTATCCTGCCGCTGGTTTATGTGGCCAGTCTATTTCTTAATGAATTAAGGAGTCCTCTTAAATTTTTGTTTTACTCCTGTAAACTATGCCTGCTTGCCTGCAGTCTTTTGATTTTTCCCATGGCAGCTCATCATCGCATTCCTTCTCAGTATATTCTTTCTCTAGTAGTTCTGGTTTTAGTAAGATTAACTTCTCTGATCATTAATTTATTCTGCAAATTAATCCATTTTTCTTGGGGTTAGGGGCTGGAAGTTGAGGGAGTTGTGTTTAGATAGATAATGCTGAAGGCAGAATTTGGATAACTAAGGGAAAAAAAAAAAAGGCATAAATTTATGGGTGAGTAGATGTACAATATTCTGTCCTCTTTGGCCGAGACATCTATTTCAGTATATCGTAGATAGAGAATTGTGATTTCCCATAAGGAACAAACTGGGACACATATATATGTATTGCATGATTTACGTGGCTCAGAAACCTCAGAGAAGTGGCTTATGGCCAGTCATTAGAAGAACTTAACCTGCTTGCTGAGACGTTTCTGAGTAACTTCCTTGTTCTTGAACTACCGCACTGTTACGGTGTGTTAGGGAAGTATCTCTTGGGCCTCTTCAATGTTTTAAGGCCAGCAGGCAGCGTTTTCTTTTCCTGATGCAAAGCTTGTAGAAAGTGCAAAAGGGGCTTCTTGTAATGGAAGTTGGAGGGGAGCGAGTGGAACAAGGTTCTTGACCAAGCCCTCCCGACTTAGATGCTTCTGTCCTGTGGTTTTCGTTCAGCTGTAAGCTGCCGGTTTGAGGAGCAAGGGAACTGACTTCATTATCAGCTGCTGAATAGCTCTATAGGTATTTTTAATCTGGGGATAATTGTCAGACAGCATTGGTAGTCACATGAAAGTAATTTTGTTATTAAGTACGATTCTTAACTGCCCATGAGACGTGCTTTTTTTAAGGTGTTGGATTAAAAGTGTTTTGAAGTTTGAAAGAATAGAAATAATATGATCTAGAAGTATAAACTGAAAACTTGAGCTATTATGTTCATTTACAGTGTATATTATTTCATATCTTTGCTAAACTTTTCATTTGTTAACATACTGCAAAGTAAAGTGAATTTCACTTATGTTTGAGAACATTTATTAAATTTATGATATCTGAGAAGCGGTCTCGCCCTCTTTGTGTAATGAAACTGTACTTGGTATATAACTTCAGGAACAGTACCTTAAAATAGTTTTTAAAATCCCTGTAATGAACAGACTGTCTCCAGTTTCAGTCCCAAGTTTTCTCCTTCATCCCTGAAACCTAACAGGTGTACTTATCTACTGATACTATGAAAAGAATGGGTTAGGAAGAATATCTAACTTTAAATCAAGTTAGTAGATTTCTAAGAAATGAGTGATGTTGCTTTACAGTAATTTGAACTAGCCATTTTAAAATAAATGTTCTTCCAAGTCATGCTTGTATCTTTGGCCAATGTTATTGGGAGTTGCACACAGATAGGAAAATATAATCCTAAATCAACATTCTTTTAAGGCTTTGTAATTAGATTGCTCTGCGCTGAAATAGATGCAGGGTAGTTACATCAGTAAAATATAATATGACAAGAGCAGGTTTGCAGAAGTAGTTGTGGCCATCAGAAATCTGCAGTAAATGCAGAGAGGTGAAATTTTAAGGTCAGGAAGGGCAAGTATTGCCAGGGTAACAATGAATATGGAGAAACATAAAGTAGGAACTATTAGAATTTCAGTGGAAATGTGGAAGATTGTATGATTAAGAGAATAATTTGTTCTAAAGTTCAGTGCGTTCTACAGTAAGGGCATTGGCTTTTCTTTGTTTCCATTTTTAAGAAAATTTGAGTACTTGTTGGACTCTTGGATTTTTAAATTTTTTTTACTATAGGCTTATGCTAAAGACAAATATGATTAAAAATAGATGGTCAGACTGAAATATTTTTATATTCAGAAGAGAAAGCACCAGGGTGATGCTGTTTAAGATATATTATACAGATATACTTTTGAGTGTTTGCCATATGGCAGAGAGGATGGCTGTGTAATCTTCCAAAAAGGCTATTTATGTCATAAAGCAGGAATTGTTTGATTTAGCTGTTGCCTTTTCTCTTCCTGAATTGCGCAATATTTTTTACAGGGGAAAAAACCCAAATCACCAGATTCGCTTTTTAGTTGCAACTTTGTAAAATTGCTTGAGTACTGTGGTTTGATACTGTTTAGCTTTGGATTCCCAAATATTTCAGTTAAAAATGACTGCAAATATAATGTTTGATTTATGCTCATTCTTTTACACGGAAATGTTTTGGGAAGCTCTCTTACAGATGAATAAAAAAAGTCATAAACACTTTCTCTGGTTAAAAGCCTGAGGATATAGTAAGAGTCACTATATTTTTTTTTCTTTTCTTCTTCTTTTTTTTTTTTTGTTTTTCTCCAGAGATTTGTTAGTTCATGAGAATATTTTGTGCTTTTAAATTTGTTATCTGGCAAGGTTGTGAAGTGTTGTGAAATGCTAAATATCGTTTTTTTTTTTTGTTTATAGAAGTCTCAAAGTAGGAAGGAGGCTTAATATATTCACTAAGGCTTCTCCAGAAACAGAAAATGCACTGAAAACAGGTTGGTGGAAATTCAATAATGAAAAACCCAGTGAAGCCAAGTTCTGAATTTTTAGAATATCAAGAGATTCACTGTTGTGAAGGAGACTTATGACCTGTTAACTTCCTGCTTTCAGACCTAAAAAAAAAATAAATGAATACTTTAATGTAAGTCTGATTTTTAGTAAGCAAAACGTCAATGCAGTGTAAGAGATTAATGTTTTCTGTACTAATCAGAACATTCTGTTACCAAACTTGAAGGGTAAAACTGGCTTTTTGTCACTAATTCTTCTGTGGGTGTAAAGCCAGCCTGGGGAACGGGTATGTGGGCTCCGGTAGCTTATGTGGTCAAGCTGCAAACTTGCCGCATTCATTTTATGGCAAAGGAACACAAGGCTGTGATCCCAGGGAAACCAGCATGCTCTGCAGGTGGCTCAGCATAAGCAGGGTAGGAAAAACCCAAGACCACACATTTGATTGCTTTGTGGCCTTCTCTTGTTTGGTGTTGTATATGTAGCCTGGAAGATGCTGTAAGTGGCTGACAAACAACACTTTGCTTTACCTACTGTAAAGCTCTTCATATATGCTTAGAATCACTGAATGGTTTGGGTTGAAAGGGACCTTTGAAGATCATCTAGTTCCAACCCCCCTGCCACGGGCTGGGACACCTTCCACTAGGCCAGGTCGCTCCAAGCCCCATCCAACCTGGACTGGAACACTTCCAGGGATGGGGCATCCACAGCCTCTCTGGGCAGC
>JAVJGG010000008.1:32781131-32816906 GCA_035590195.1 Aviceda cuculoides
AGCAGAGGGGCAGAATCCCCCCCCTCCACCTGCTGCCCACGCTGCTGGGGATGCCCACCAGGACACGGTTGGCTTTCCGGGCCGCGAGCGCACGTTGCCGGCTCGTGTCCCATTTTTCACCCACCGGTACCCCCAAGTCCTTCTCGGCAGGGCTGCTCTCGATCCCTTCACCCCCAGCCTGTGTTGGTACTGGGGGTTGCCCTGACCCAGGGGCAGGACCTTGCACTTGGCCCTGTTGAACCTCATGGACCCACTTCTCAAGCTTGTCTGGGTCCCTCTGAAGGGCATGCCATCCCTCAGGCGTGTCAACCGCACCATTCAGCTTGGTGTCATCTGCAAATTTGTTGAGGGTGCACTTGATCCCACTATGTTGTTGATGAAGTTACTAAACAGTACTGGTCCCAGTATGGACCCCTGAGGGACACCACTCATCGCTGATCTCCACCCAGACATTGAACTGTTGAACAGTACTCTCTGGATGTGACCATCCAGCCAATCCCTTATTCACCAAATATACATGCCAAGACTCGTAAGATAAAAACAAAAACCAATGGCAGAGCAGGTATGACCCACCTTTGTATCCACTGAATGGCACAGCTCTGCAGGAGCGGTCGGAATGCCACGTGAGAGGGGGACAGCTTTCACGCGTGAAGACTCAGCTTTACTACAGGCTGAGTTTTGGTTAAGAGTGTGTGAATATGGGCAAGTAGTGTAAAGAACTCCCCCCCTCCCTTTTCTTTCTGAACAATGAAACTGTGCCTCGTTAGCACTGATCTTTAATACACTGGTTTCCTGAAGCTATTCTGAGGCCCTTTGGAAAAAAGATTTTATTCCAGTGTGGTGACTTAGAACTATATATAAAGCCATCAGCTGCAGAAGAAATAGTATTCCTCTCTGATATCTTAGAAAATGATACATATTTGTTTCCGTTTTAAGCGTAGGACTGTTAGTTTTTGCCAGATTCTAGCTGAGTAGTTTTCTCCTTTTTTAACACTTGAAACTGCAGGGAGGAATTAATTTGATTACTTAATGTCTTTAGTGAAATGTCAGATAGTGGTATTTGCATATTTTCAAGCAGCCATGAGCTTTCTGAATGCAGCCACCTCAGTGGTGGACTGTGTAAGTTGCTTATTAGAATGGAATTCAATTTGCTGTTTTTTAAGACTGCCAATTTCCTTAAAATTGTTCCATTTTACATATAAAAACATAATGAATGATGCAGCATTTGTTTTTTGTTATCTTGACAAATACAATCAGGTAACTGGCATTTGAGTTGAATCAAATTTACTCATGTAAAATGGTGAGAATTTAACCTTTTTTGCATGAGCACAGTACAGATGCAATGGCACATAGTAGTCACCCGAGATAAAAAGTTGACGTGCTTTTTTTTTTTTTTTAACACAAAATTGGAATGTGCACAAACTGTGTAAGAGAGCAAGTGGATTTTATTGGATTTGTAAGTAGATATTAAGTAAGCTTCTTTCAGCTTTTTATGTCGTGTTTCCTTGTTTGATTCCAGGTAGCCTTGAGGAAATCTACAATATATTCTAAGCCAGGAAGCTTATTACTTGGCTTACTGGCTAAGCCTGATGACAAAAAATTTTTTTGCATTAATCTTGGGAAATACCAGTGTGGTGATACTTGGTACCTCGATTCATTTGGTTTCACTCTCTTGGCTCATATTAGTGGAGATTATGAGTTAAAATATTGTTTATACAGGACAGAAAAGCAAGTTCTGTGTTATGTATCGAATATTTATTTTGAAAACCTGAATGTAACTGGAAAGTAAATTGGCATCCTGAAAAAATTATTCATAACTGTTAATATAAATTACCAGTAGCTGTTAACATAAAATACCAGTATTATTTTCTGTTTCACAGAGGTGAAAATACAATGTTTGTCACCTTTACTGCAAGCTTGACATAATGAGTTTCTGCTCTCTTCTGTTAGAAGATTTATTAGTAGCGCATTATTAGAAGGTATTCTTTAAGATGTGGACAGTATTTTCATTCTGGTATGGTTTCTCATGTTGTCTTTTATCTGTTTTTTATTCCTGCCTCCAGCCTTCAAATTAAAGTAGGCAGCTAGGGAATAATAGTTCTGGAAATTTCCCTGCTAAGTAAGAAATACTTTGAAAAAGTATCTTCTGATTTAACACAAAAAATGAAAACACTTTTCAGTACATAAAAATACTGTTTTCCCTCTCATCTTCTTTTTTCTTAAAGGAAGGGGGAGATTTTTTTTTTAAATCCAGTTGAGTTTTGAGCCACTGAGCCAAAGTTGAAGATGCATCCCTAAAGGCACTGTTTGACTTTGGGAGAAGAATAGGAAATCAGGATTTCTCAAGCCCATGAGACAAAAACTGGGACGCTTATGAGTGTTGAGGAAGGAATTGCCATCATTTGTAGATTGAGTTGTCTCCCTGAAGGAGAGTATAGTTGTGAAGTACCTGAAAACTCCTGTAGTAGGCAAGATTCTTTTAGCAGAGTGCATCAGTGAAGTTCCGAGTTTGTCATATGTACGATTTGTGAAAGACAAAAAGGAGAAAAAGACTGTGGAAAAAATGAAATACCTGTTCTGTGTGAAAGGCTTAAAAATAAATTGTCCCCGAGGAGTTCAGAATACGTTCTCACCAGACATTCGAGCATTTAATGGACTTCCATTTCGACAGAGATTTCTCATTTGAGAAAGGTGATGCTGGAATCTAGGGTAGAAAAATTTGCACAAAAGTATTAGTCTCCATAAAGGTTAAAGGACTTTGTTTTAGCTAGTGAGAAGTCTTTGGCATGCTGACAGATCTTTACAAAATTTCTTTTTTAGTATCTTCACCAACAATTTGGGATCTGGAATTTGCGAAGGAGATTGCAGCAATAACCGCACAACCTCCCCGAAACGGTTTTGAGGAGATGATCCAGTGGACAAAAGAAGGAATACTGTGGGAGTTCCCAATTGACAATGAAGCTGGTTCGTGCACTGTTAACATTTATTATCTGTCTATAGTTATCTTTTTTGAGAATTAGAGCATGTTATGACCTTTGACTGTTTTAACACAGCGTTTCAGCTATGAGTCATGCCTTTGATAGTAAACAAATACAACTTTCCGACTGTCCCAAATCAGAGATGCTTCAGGTGAACTCATTCTGGCACTCTTCAGGTGAAGTCCTGCAGGTGGTTTGGCTGATCTGAGGACTGGCTGCTGCCAAAAAGGGGAGAACTCCCTCCCTCCCTCCCTCCCTCTCTCTCTCTCTCAGCCCTGATGCTTTCAACGCCAGAAGGCCATTCCAGTCTATTACATAATACCTTTTACTATGCAACTTCTTTAAAGAAGCTTCTAGCAGAGGATGGGGAATCTTAAAACTGCTGTGTGTGTGTTATAAAGCTGATTCTGTTCTTTGCTGTGGCTCTCAGACGAAGTGGCTAGCCAGATCCCAGTCAGCTATCTGCCAGTTCCATATCTGCGCCGGCCGAGTGTTAAACAGTTGTTTGCTCCCTTTGTTCTGTTTGTTTCATAAGAATAAACAGTCACAATATTCACTCACTCTGGGCATCTATCTTAACTAGACATCTTTGTGCATGATATTTACTTTTATTACCATTTTAAAAAAGAAAAAAAAAAGAAAGAAAACCTCTGTGTGAAGTTAAGCCAGCAGAGAGAGAGCGAATGTTAAGCAAGGGAAGAACAGCTACACAAAGCAAGTGTACGCTTTAGGAAAGGGGACTTCATAACTTCAGGGAGAGGTTGGCTGTGGGTTGGTTTTTTTGGTTTTTGGGTTTTTTTTTAAAAACTTTAAAGACATCAAACAGAACTACTTTAGAATGATTCAGTCACTGAAAGCAAAACAGGTTAGTATCTGAAGCTGGGAGTCTTTGAAAATCTGTCCTATACTGTGTTGCAAATTGCATAATGTGGTTCATTGTTTCTTAATGTTTATTCTCATCCTATTTTGGCAGTTTCTTCACAGAATTTAATCACTGCTCCCAGAATTGATCTGTTCCATCATGTAGAAATCCGAGTATACTCTAGTCATGTTTTTGCAAGCTTAAAACCACTGTGGCCAATGGTTTTTCTGTTGTTGTAATGTGGCTGGAACCCTGCTGTCTGGGGCCGTAAGTGGACCAGGCGTCTTTAGTGGCCAATGGTTTTCTGTTGCAGCAACGCGGCCGGAACCGTGCTGTCTGGGATGGGGTGGCGAACGGACAAAGAGGCTTTACATATACTTGAACAAGAATCTTTATTGATTGTCCACAAAGACTAGTCATGTGGAAAATTCCAGTGGAGCGTTGCAAAATCTATCACCTCTCAGGTTGAAATAATCAAGTCAGTAAATTCCATCCTATCAAACTGCCAGCCACAGACTGTTAATCAGATCAGGTATGTCAAAGCACAGTTAAAAGCTTGTGAACCTCACTCCAATTCTATCAACATACTGTAATTTCAATGGCTCTGCAAAAGAAAGATGCCCCTTCCTGCTGTTAATTTTGCAGTTTTGTAACAGTCATCTCCCTCAATAGGAGGACATTACCTCAGCTTGTTCTGTATCAAGAAATGTGTGATTTTTCTTTTATGCCACAAGCACATGGCTATAAAAACATAAGTGTAATTAAATTTTCTATCGAGGAAGCACATATACTCAACTTTTAGCATTGTGAAAGCCTTTAAAGCTTTAAATGAAATATAGAAAAGAAAGAAGACCGCTTATAACCGTTTTTCTTGGCTGCGGAGCATCTCCAGTGTTCTCATTAGAGTGCTTTACCAAGGCACTGTGCTGTGCTTTGAGGCATCAGGGCAAGGTCATGATTTTAAAAACTTCTCTGGCCTTGGTGCGAACACCTGAAGATGTGGCTAGATGTACTGGCTTGCTGCAGTGACCAGCAGCAGTCTTTCCCTGCTGCGCCGCTGCCCTGTTGTCTGCTCCTGCCTGCATGTCCTTTCCCTTATCTGATGCGGCTGAAGTCACTGTTAGGCAGAAAACTACCTTTTTTTTCTCTCCATCTCTCTGACCTCTGATTAATTTTTACCAGATTAGCAAACCATTAGTATAGCTTGCGTAACATTGTTCTCACTCCTCCTCCTTTCTGCTTGCCTCTTCTGCTTCTAGTAGCTTTAGTTCTGCTCTGTGACTTGCTATGGCAAAAAGTTGTGAAAAATGTTGATTTCTGCCCCTTTTTAAAATTATTTCTGTGCATTTGTGCCTTGATGACTTGGATCCTGAGTGCATTTGTTAAAAAGGACAGTGCAGATTATTGGTGCTACTTTGCTTTAGCACTTCATTCTGAGGAACAAATGCTTCTGGTGGGCCAGAGGTTGTTACAGCAGAAGTGATAGGCTTAATGGAAGTCTTGGGAAATTAATGCCTCAGTTGCCCCTGATGGCATCTGTAGGCAAAAGTTCACCAAGTCCTGTTCTGGCTGGTTTGCTGAGATGCTGTTCCAGCAGAGAAGCATTGGATCAGTTTGCCAAGAGAGGCGGCAGATGTTACACAAGCGTTTTAGAGGGGCTTGCTTTACCAATTCTGGGTGTATTCTAGTGATCTACTGTAAGAGCATGATTTATCTCATTCTAAAAATCCTAGAATCACAGAATGGTTTGTGTTGGAAGGGACCTTTAAAGATCACCTTTAAAGCCATGGGCAGGGATGTCTTTCACTAGATCAGGACACTTGGTCATCTTCATAGCATGTCAGCAACACTCCCTATAAGGATGGACATCTGCATTTGAGATGTCGTCTTTAAGGCAAGGTTGGTCATGTCTTGGAAGGGTTAGTGTTTTAGCTGGAGAAATTCCCCAGACTTTCTTCTTTTATAGTACATAGGGGATTGGAAATAGGATGTTGAGAGTGGGTGACTTCTTGCTTTGAGGTTGGTAAAGAAAATCCTCTGCTTTAGACTCCCTCAGTGCACGTTCTTCCAAATTAGGTTTTTGAGGACTGTGCAAGAGAGGCTGAGGGACAGGCTCGTTCTCCCCATGCAGCAGGAGTTATGGCTTGCTGGGGTGGAGGGAGTCATGTGAGCATATCTCATCTAATCAGTTCCCACCAGAGGTCTCAGCCCCTGATGCTTTGGGCAATTGTGGTCTCTTTTTGTGATGCACACCTTACTTTTTTGAGGACTGAAATATGTGGTCTAACCGAAATGTTTGGACTTGCCACTTCATCCCCAAACCATGTATCATGTCTTTGACAAATGGGTTATCAAAGTACATGATGTAATATTTCCTTCTGACCTGCATTTTTGTGAGACTATAAATGGTTTAATTTCTTTCGGGTAAGAGATGAAAATTGGTGAAATTATTACTTAGACATAATCTCTACTGATACCCTGGGTCTGTCCCCAAAAGAAGAGCATCCAGAAGGCCAATTTTTACTGTCAGCGTTACTCAGACCCTTTCAGTAGTGGGTTTGTTGGTTTAGTTCTCTTGGATTTTTGTGACAAGTGAAAGCACGGAACTCTGGAAAGAATGTTAGCTTGTGAAAGCAAACAGCAGCATCCAGGTGCAGTGAGATTCCAGCTTCCCTTGGTGGGGGAAAGTCAGTGTGGGTGGCATGGTAAAAGGGTCATCTCTGCTTCTGTAAGTGGACATAGGTTTCCAAGCACAGCAGAAATACACCTTTTGAAGCTGACATGACTTTTTTTTTTTTTTTTTTTTTCCTTTTAACATAAAGGAAAAAGAAGAGAGCTTCTGAAAAAGGAAACATGCTTTCCTTTTCAAGGACAAGGGGAGATAAATGCGGCATGTAGCTGGTATTGATACGCTCACATATTTCTGGGAAAAATCTGTGGGAAAACAGAGGTATTTCCCAGCTCCTTCAGATATTGCAGTACCTAAAGTTTAAAACAGGAAAGAAAGAATGCAAACTTAACAAATACAAGCTGAGAGACTTCTCCATCGCAGAGATCTGAATCATTTCTTCTGAAACTGTAGAACACAGGAGGTAGCCTAGGACTGACATGGCTTAATTGCCTCAATTTTAATACTCCTGATTTAATGTTGTCAAATAATATATCATATCCTAGGTAGTATAGAAAAACATATACACTTACATCTATGGTGTAGACTTCCCATTTTTATCATCTGGAAATGTTCATATGCAATATTTTTTTATAATAACAGATTTTTACTTAAAGGTGCAAATGTCATTTACAAATCTATAGCAAATTGGGATCAAATAAAGATTTTCATGTATCCCTAACTGAAGAAGAATCTTTCAGTTGCAAATCCCAGTTTTTTAATCTCAGAATTGGGAACTGTGAAAGCAGCCTTTTTTCTGTTATGTAGAAATTTGTGTTCTAAGTCTTCGCCTTGTGTATGCTAGCATCATAGTATGAGCAACAGCAAAGGAAATCCACAGGACAGAGAACAAAAATTTACCATAGGATCTGAGCTGTGCTTGATTAGAGATCTACAATAATGCCTTGTCCTGTGTTCCTCTGGATGCTTTTGAATGCTCCATCTTTTGCGCTGGTTATGACTTAAAAGTAGCAGCTGGTGAGTGACACAGAATTTTTACATTTGCATACACTCACAGATTCAGAAAGTGTTAGAAAACCATGTCCATTTGATAGCAATAGGGTGTTAAAACCATGACTTGGAATGAACATGCAAATGTGTGTTAGCTGTTCAGTATTAGGTACTTTATGAGGTTGCATCATTTGTTCTACTAGCTTGTATTCTTTAATCCTCTGCAGAATTTAGGCAGTATTTTCTTAAGGAATTTGTTAATAAAGTGTCCCCAGTCTAAAAGGTGGTACCCATGATGAATCAAAATTTTCATGTATTGAACAAACAGGTTTCTAGCAAGAGGATTGATGTATTTTTTTAAATTATTCCCACCACTCCCAGCCTGGCATCAGCTTTCAGTGAGATTACCAGCTAGAAAGTTGATTTGAATATTAGATATTCTTATAAATGAGAGCACAAAATGGAAGTAATATGGTATGGTGATATATGCTGACATTTTTTCTGTGGAGGGAGAAATTAATGTCTTGAAATTCTGCAGCTTCTTCCACTTCTGTGTGGTTGGCTTAACTGTGCAAAAGAATTAAAAGGCACAGAACCATTAATTTTACTAATTTAAGATGATTTGCAAACTATATCTTTTTACTTTGTTACATTTGCTGTTATGCTATGATAACTTTGTCATTTTTTTGTCCTATCTGTTAGGGATGGAGGATGATGCTGAATTTCATGAACATATCTTTCTGGAGAAACACCTTGAAGACTTTCCCAAGCAAGGACCTATTCGCCACTTCATGGAACTAGTCATCTGCGGGCTTTCGAAAAACCCATACCTCAGTGTTAAACAGAAGATCGAACATATTGAGTGGTTTCAGAAGTATTTTGAGGAAAAGAAGGAATTTCTTCAAGAGATTTGAGACTTGGGAAAGTGCTTAACCTTGAAATGAAGAATCATTAAGTCAAAATTGATGATTTCTTATAATGGAAATACTGTCAGTGCATAGTAATCATGTGACCTGAAAGTTATATTTTAAATAATAAACCAAAAGGCCATACTTCAGGTGTGTATGTCCATGTATATGTAGATATTTTTTGGCAACGAAGGAACTGCAAAGTACGGCTTTTGTAGAATGTGCATTTAGAATTTAGTTTATCAAATTTGTTGTCTTTTAAATTTGAAACTAATCTTTTGACCGTACAAAATATTAGGTCTAATTCGGCTTCCTACACCCTTCACAATTGGTGTGTATCTTGACAGGTTTGATTGTCTTTCCCGTGCTGGAAAACTTGCAATGCTTTCGTTTTTAAAAATTCCTGATACAGCTCTGATTTTGAACAGCTGTTACTGAGATAGCAACAGTTCATTTTGCTATTCCATTAAATACACTGGTATTTGCACGGTATTAATCCTTTCTATCCTCCTTTCACTAATTATCTTTATTCGTTGATTTAAAAATTTTTGGTAGTGACCAAGTCGTTTGAATTGAATGCTTGTTAGTTCATCTGCTCAATGAAAGGCTATCGTATTCCTGGGATGTATGCACAGCATAATACTGGTCAGTTTTATAAAATAATACGGGAAGTCTCTCCTACCATCCATATGTCCATCCTGAAGCTTTTGACCAACTTCCCGTCAGTATTTGTTTTTTAAAAATGGGTCTGGCTGTCAAATAATCCCATAAAGTTGTGTTTCATTAGTTTACTCTTACTACCACGTTTGGAGCCGAGGCCTTATCTCCTGCATCTGCAGGGCTAGAAAGAGGACTGGACATTGCCGCAAGGAGAATTGTCGCCTACAGATTGCTGTCGCGTGATGCCACTGCTGTTTTCTGTCTAGTCCTTTATGTTGGTGAAGTAACTTCATATTTTCTAGATCATCCTTTGTTCTAATTAAATGTGTATGGTCCTTCGTATCTATTAAGCAGCTGCAGTGCATTTTACTTCAGTTATCTTTTGTTAAATTTTCATCCAGAATTACCCGGTCATTCAGAATCCTGCATTACGCCTCATTGCTTAACTTTCCAGAGCATTTCCAGCCTCGCATATTGTGTTCTTCCTTGTTCTCTCCAACCTCTTAGCAGCTATTGGCCCTATAAATAGACTCCTGTCTCTTTCTCACATTTCCTTGGAACTCAGGCAGGAAGGAGGAAGTTATGGAATGAAGGTAAAACACTGGCTTCATATGCAAACTGATTTTTAAATCAGAATTACAAGAAAGCAAATTAAAAATAAAGAGTTGTCCTTTTTCTGTGAGTTGAAATATTGTTGCTGTGTTCTGATCATCTGCAGGACGTGAGTTTGCCTGTCTGGCAAAGGGCCAGACTCGGGCTGTGGAAAGGAAAAGCAGCTTTTTAACTTTCTAGCTGTAAGAGCAGCAAGGTTCAAATTCTGCAGAAATTTTCAGAGGCTTCCTGGCTTTGGCATGGAGAGAGAGAGAGTGAACTGCATCAATGTATCTCCATTTAGTACTAGGATAGTTTTGATTTTCTGTTTAGTGCCCAGATATGTTTTATTTCAAAAATACCGTTCCCAAATTTCTGCCAAACTGTGATGCACAGCCTGTGTTCTGCTGTATTTAAAGCCTTTTCTAAAACAAGGTACGGTGACTTTGAATTCACTGTGGGCTTTTAGAAATAGCTCCTCTGTGTATTTGCATCTAACCTGTATTTTGATATGAAAGACAGGACACTGACAAGCTTGGGTCTTAACTGGAAGAGGTTTGGAAGCATTATCTGTGTATGAAAGTACTGAATTTCACAGCACTGGGAGCGAGATGAATGTTATCATTTAAACAGATTCATTAGGAGGTCAGTACTTCGACAAGCTCTTAACAAGAGCTCTTGGTGCTTAGGATCTTTGGAAAGCTGTAGTAATTCCTACTTAGGTGCTTAAATATAGATTTGAGAGTTAATACTAGGCAACAGGATTTGAATGGTCAGACCTAGCTGCACATACGTGCAGGTGCTTCCTGGGGCTGCTCAAGGAACATTCAGAGAGCCCAAGTAGCTGCGCTTTTACGCGTGTGGGTTTTTTGGGGTGTACGGTTCTTGGTAGTCCCAAAGGAGTAGGCTTGCAGGCATTTAAAGCATTGCTTACAGATTAGTCACTTAGAAACATAAAAATCACCCCTTCTCTTTTGTAGCCCAAAGGATAAAAGCTGTCTGCTGTTGTTCAGAGTGGAGCCAGTGCTGCAGCTAGAGATTCCCGTGCTGGAGTCGTTCGGGCTTTTCTTACGGTGGTTAGTTTTCCCTCTTTTGTAGCTGGTTAGGTGGTATTATGTGTAACTTAATGGACTCAGCATTAGGATCTGTCCAAGGCAAAACAGTGTTTATGTTCTGCGGTCTTACATTCCCTTATTTATGCACGAGGCTGAGGTCTTGTTAATGTGCTGCTAATGCTGCACCTCCATGGCACCCACCTTGGAAGGTTGTCTGGCTTTGGGGGGGCTGGGGCAGTTGATGCTGCCCTGAGGAGAGCGAGAAGATGGAGCAGACCGACCTGGAGCTGTAATTGTGGGGAACGTTGTCCCTGTGCGACTTTTAGGTGATGTTTTTTCCTCTGGGGGGGCTACAAGGGGTATATAGCAGAAGGAGAACATCTCGTTGAGTGGAGACGGCCGAGCTACTGCAAAGTTGCATGCAAGGGCGTAGGGACTCGCTGTTGGCCGTGGTGGCAGCTGTTGGCAGCACTGTGAGTGATGGTCACGGCTTCCCCAGGTTGGCTGCTACACCGTGAAGAAGTCCAAGCTCCTTTTCCTCCCCTTTCCATCACACTTGGGTAGTCCCTGTTTTCCACCCATCTGGTGCTACCGCAGCGGTTCCAGAGAATCTCTGGGCATCTCGAAGGAGACGGAGGCACTGGCATGGGCAGAAGACCTGGCAGAGGGCAGCGACTCCGGGTTGGCAGAGTGCGGGAAGAAAGTGGGGAATGAAGGGGCTCATATGGTTTGTAAAGGTGTAATGGAGAAGTTCAAGGCATAACACTTATCAGCTGCCTGTCTCTACCCCTTTAACTTCTTTATTTCTGCTTCCCAAGGGTACTTCTTGCCCTGCTCTGCCAGTGGTCGAACTGATTATCAAAGTTAAGTTAAATCCAAAGCACTTGCTTACAACCGGGTTGGAACGAAGCGCCATATCTCCCCCCCCAGCGCCCCCCCCCAACTGGACAGGTCAGAAATTGGGCTGAAAAAAACCAAACGTCTTGGGGATGGTCCATTTCCCAAAGGAAAGGTTAGGAGTGAGTAGGGTGAATACCTTATGAAGGGTTGAATAATTTTTTGTGTTAATGCAGGGGGTCTCAGTGAGGTGTGAATAATGCCAGCCCCTTGGGTTGTATGCCGGCCCAAACTTTGTCTCTGATATCTGATGGCACCCTTGGTCTTCCCAAACCCATTTGATATGAATAGTTTGCTAGCGATCAGACTTGATGAAACACTTTTTCCCCCCACGATGGAGCAAGCCTGAGCGTTTGCTCCTCAGCATGGTGTTAGGAAGAAGCTGGAGGAATGATTGTATGGTTTGGTTGCAAGATTATCTGTGCTGGGATTTCAGCTCTTGGTGGTAACCCCTTACCAAGCAATTATGCTGCGGCGTTGATGTGGCCTGTGCCTAACGGGGTTGTACTCCTTGAACACTTACGCAAGCGCTGGAAGAAAGATGGCAGTGGCTTAATTTAACCCTTTGGACCCGGCAGAGGAGCTGAAATGAATGGTGTGAATGGGGAGGAAAATCTTGTGCGTGTTCCCAAACGGCAGGCAGTTTTTGCTTCAACTGTGTATTTTTAGATGAAGAGGAGCATTAGAGGAGTCCTGGAGTGCTACTCGGGTCCATTTTCTTCCAGCGCTTACAGAGATAATAAAATTCCAGCATGAAAATAGCTCCTCATCGGAAGCTTGCGCTTCGATGAGAAGCCTGAAGCATCGCAGCGTTTTATGCAAGAGGGGGCATGGTATTGCTTTCAGTGAGGATTTAAAAGTAAATAGTCTCATGTTAGTTGGGTTTGTGAGGATCACTTAGCAAAACAACGCTCGTGGACAGAGAATGATGACTTCTGGGATTGCAGGGCCTGGTTTTCACCGCGGACACACCTGCGGGAGCTTCGGGAAGTCTGGCTGCCGCTGCGCGGGTGTCGAGCAGGACACGGGAGGGTGTAAATCCCACCCTGCCGCGCGGCTGCGGCATTCTGGTCTCATGATCTCCACAAGATGTCAGTGTAGATTTATTGGATCAGATATAAAATCCTTGCGCTGTTCCCCCGGCTGATTAAAGCAAAAACTGTTTTAGAGCTGCACAATAGGTTTGATTGTGCTCTGGAATGTGTCGCCCTGGAGGAGTGACATGGTGAGCGCTGGCGTCCGGGGAGGGGTGCGAGTGACACCCCGAAATGGGAGCAGAGCTCCCGGCAAAAAAAGGCAACGCTCTGCTCATATCAAGGTGCCTTTACCCCCTGGGGGGCGAGTTGCATATGTATAATATGCGATATTGCACTTGTGCAATGAAGTGCTCTCTATTTTACTCAAAACTAGAAGGGCCAGCCTGGGTGGCAGGAAGGATCGGAGGGCGATTGGGTCAAGTAATGTCCTGGAGAAGCTTAACTGCCGGCATGTGGTATCCAAAGCTTGCTTTGTTTCTTTACATACAAAAAGTGGTCTTGCAACGTTGAGCAACGAGCTGTGACCCTGCAAAGAAGCCAGGACATAGCGTCCAGCCCAGGGGAGTTCCCCTTCACCTTTTAGCTCTTTTGCACAGCAGTCCCTGCCTGTCAGAGAAAGTTCTTAATGCCTGCGGAGGTGAGTTCGGACGGGTGTCAGCAGCGGAGGCGTTTTTCCGTGGAAGAAGATTCCCTGAAGCGGGCAGTGGCGGTGGGGACGCTGACCCAAGCTCAGGTCCGGCCCCGTGCGGGACGAAGCTTCCCCAGCCAGGCCGGCCTCCTCCGTGCCCCCGCGCTGCCCAGCTTCTCCTGGGACTACGCTGCCCCGGGCATGGCTGGGCCAGCGGAGGTTCCCCCGGGCTGCCAGCTCCCGGCCGCGGCCAGGAAAAGAGGCAGCGTGGCCAGCGGCCGTAGGGATGCTCCAGAGCCGGCTCCCCTCTCTTCTCCCTCGCAGCCCCCGGTGTTTATTCCCGTTTTCCCAATAAAAGCCAAGCGCAACGCAGACCCCCCCACTGCCTCTCCCTGCAGCTGGGGCTGCGGTCCCCCCGCCCCGCAGCCCCGGCCTGGCGTGGGTGGCCCCGCTCCCACCGCCGCGCTCGAAAGCCGCGGGAGCCGCCGAGCCGTGATTCGTTTGTGGTCCTGGACGCTGCACCCTGTCACCCGCGAGGGAGGGGAGGCAGCGAAAGGCGACGGTATTTGTCAGCGGTGGCAGAAATAGCCACGTTTCGCGTTTCACTGGGGAAGTGGGGAGGCAGGGAGGGAGATCAAGACGGTGCTCAGCCCCGTTCCCAGGCCTGCCTCGCCACCGGGAAGGAAAAGCAGCACCCCGTTTTCCTTACGGGCAAGCATTTGCCCACCCGAATTTGCCCGAGAGGGTCCCAGCCGCTCCCCAGCCTTCGCGTTGTGGAGGCGATGGTGCAGATCGGCTCGGGTCCGGGATGCAAACTCTTTCTCCCCTCGGTGCGTTATGTCCCAGCGCGCCCTGGGGACGGCCGAGACGGCTTTCCAGGGTCAAGGCGCTCCCCGGAGACACTCGTGTTTTCCTGCCCTCCGCCCCACGGCAGCCGCTGGGCTCCACTTGACGGGCGGCCACGCTGGAGGGTTACTCTTATTTTTCTGCTGGCAAAGGGGTTTCTCCTGTTCGAGGGCCAGACTCTGCTCGCACGCTTGCCGCTGGTGCGGGCCGGCAGCGGGGATGTGCTCCCGGGCTGCCCGGAACAGGGGATGCTCTGCAAAGCCAGGCAGTTTTCAAAGGTAAGGGATAATCTTGTCTTTAGAGCTGATTTTTAAACAGAATGAATGCTGATGCTCAGCGCCCTACAGCCACGTTGGATAAGGGAGAAGGTGCAAACAAAACAGCCGCCTGGATTTAAGGGCAATGCTGTGAGCTTGTTCCTCAGGTTAGCAATTACCCCCTGAAATCAATGGGATTGCTCAAGCAAATTGCCATTTTGGATGTAAGAAGGCTTTACTGTGAACTCACCCTAAGCCTCCCTGCTGAGGGGATGTTTGCGTAGTGCTTACTGAGAGGAAAATGGAACTGGAGGCACATACCAACAGCTGCTCCTAAAAACCTCCCAGTCCCTCAGACCAGGGTTTATTCCATTTTATATATATATATATATACACACACACACGTATAAAAGAGACGATAGCTGTAATGTAGCAGCGAATGCAAAGTTATTTTATAAAACTGGGTTTTATAAAGCCGGATTTACAAACCCACAAGCTATAAGACAAAAAGGTGGGAAATAAAAGGAAAAGGAGGAAAATAAAATAAAATATAAGGAACACTTCATGTTTAGCCCCATTTTAAGCTGAAAATGAACGTTTCAGCGGTGTTGCTCTCAATGTGATCAGCAGCTGTGTTTTACTCAAAAAGGCCCAGTGATCATTGAGTTTAAAACCCTGGGAAACATCGCTCTAATACAATTATTGGAAGCTACTTTCCCCCTCCTCTCTCCTGAAAGCAACTTAATACTGCAGTTTTTTGGAAAGGGTTGGTTTAGCACAGTCACAAGGTACGCAGGCCTGAGTGTGGCAGTGCTATACCAGACCGGCAGCGACGCTGAGCGGCAATATCCAGACCCGGATTGTGCTGGTACCGTGGGGGTGTAAATTCGACTTTCCAATTGCTCCAAGATCAGAAGCAGCTGCCAGGCGCGCGAAAGGTGGCTCGCCTCGATTCAGGGCTGCAGTCAAATTGGTTCCTCTGTGGTTGCAAGCCGCCTGATTTACCAGCCGGGGCGGCGGAGAGGGATGAAGGCTGCCCAAAGCCGCTCAAGGCACCCCCGCGGCTGATGCCGCCGGGAGGAGAGGGGCTTCCCGGCGCTCCGCAGACGCCAGCCATCCCACCCGCTGTCAATGTTCCACTTCCTCCTCTCCCAGACCTGAAACATCTCTTGCTCCTTTGTAAGCGCCTTCTGCAGATGTTTTAAAAGCAACTGGCAAGCTTCCTCGCTGCAGGGGCTGCTCAGCTCCCCCTCCGCAGAGGAAAGACCCTGACCCGAGGGGCGTTCGCAAGTGCGAAAAGCGACGCTAAGGCTCCTTTCCCTATCTCATAATTTTTAAAGATTCGGCGAATCAGGCTCGGCGGTCTTTCCAAGCGCCTGCCGTGCCCCCCCTGCTCCCCCCGAGCCCGATGCTGCTGGTTGTCGCTCACTTAGCGAAGCTGTGGAGGCCCGACCCTGGGCCTCGACAGCCCCGGGAGCTTTGCCATCAACGTTATTGCTCCCAGCACCAATCCCCATGCGAGACGAGACCGGTACCCTCGTCTGGGATGTGAGGCTGGGGCCCCCCGCCGTCGGGTTCCCGCTGGAGGAGACTCGGTGGCCGCGCGTCTGCCAAGGAGGGCTGTCGGAGGGGACGCGCCTCCTTCCAGGCTGCACCAACTCCCCCAGTACGTGCGTGCCGTATAACATGTAGGTTTGGTCTGAGCGTAACAGCCACCCGAGGCAGTTCTTCTGCGGCGTGATGATAATGGGGCTGACCAAAACCGTAGCTACAACACCCAGCCCCAGCGTTTTGCCGCTGCGAACCACAGGGCTGGGAATGGCCGCCTCTCCAAAGCCTCACCCTGCGCCGGGTTGCGTGGTGGTTCATTTTCTGCATGAAAAAGCAATGGCAAAGAGGGGAGGGGAGCGGGCCTTGCGCTTTCGAAGGGGCGTGTTTCAGTTCGGCACCGGGCAGCAAGCGAGGTGGGCTCGGGTGGGCTGATGCCTGACCCGCAGCCCCCCGGTCCCCGAGCCACGGCATACCCGGCTGCATGCCCACCGGCACAGGGCTGGAGCTCCCGCGGCTCCCAGAGCCCTGGATTTCACAAAATTTGAAAAGAAACCTGGGTTTCTGTCTTGGCAGCGGTGTTATTTGGAGGTTGGAAGGGGCTGCGCGGGGCTTGTTCCCAGTTCTCCGCAGCCGTTGGCGAGCACTTACTCTGTGTGTCTCCTTCTGCAGCACATCCCCCAAACGGGCGTTTAATCAGGTGCCCCCGTCCTACCACTTCCATCAACCGTACTGCGGTGCGGGGGTGGCTCTGCATCCCTCCCCGAGCCGTCCCCGCGTCTCCTTCGGCTGCCGAAGCGCTGCGTCGGAAACAGGAGCGGGCTTGGGCACGGCCGAGGAGGCCAACGCTGGAGCTGGTGCCGGGTCGGGGGGCTACGGGCGATGTCCCTGCTCCTCCCCGGGATCTCCAGCGCCCTGAGACCCGGCAGCATCACCTCGGGCCGTCAGCCGGAGCCGAGGGGTGGGTGCTGCAGTTTTTCCCTCTGGCACAGCCCTGGGAAAAGCGCTGAGACCTGTTCATCAGATCATCTCTCTCCTCCCGCCATGGGGAAATGGGGAAGCAAAAACCTGCTCCCCTCCTCTCCTGGCCAGGGTGGGAAAGGGAAGCTGTGTTTACTTTCCACTGCCTTGTAGCTGGGAGGAGGAGAAAAGAGGATGTGGAAAGGGAGAAAGGGAGGCTCGGGGCAGGGGGATCCCCATCGGTGACCCCACTGGGGTCCGCCGAAACCTGAAAAGGGCACACAAGGTGAGCAGTCTGCGGTGTGGCATCCCTGCTTGTAGAGAAAACATTTACTGAGTTGCATGGTAACAGTGCAGGGCAAACGGGGAAGGTGACCCAGAGAAAAATCTGTCCCATCTGTGGCTGTGTCAGGGGTGTTGCAGGATGGTATTTATAACAGTTAATTACTATTATTTTTACTTGTCCCAGTTCTTCTCAGCCAGAGAAGGTCACTCAAGCCATTGCTCAGGAAAGAAAATGGCATTAAGCTGGTAAAAAAGAGGAAAACTCCTGTGGCGTTTGTTGGTTTTTTTTTCTTTTCATAATTTTGCCATTCTCACTTTGGTGGGCGCTGAGATTTCCTACACACCTCACCTCAGCGAGAGCTGAGAGCGGCAGTTAAAAAGGTGGGGAAGGGCAGAGCGGTACAGAGATACGGAGGTGAGTCTGGTTTAATGCTTGCCAAATAAAACCAAAAAAATTAAAACAATTTCTTGGCGACAAGCGCTGGGGGTATGTGCCAGGGTGGTGGGCGCTGGGGCTGAGGGAGGGGGCAGGCGGCCGGGCGAGGGGGAAGCTGCCCGAGGTGCCCATGTCTGTGTGATGCCCGGAGCGGGGGGGGACCCTCTGGGAGAAGGAAAATCAGCCCTTCCACCCGGACGGGATGGGTCCGGGCAGCAGGCAGGGCACGCTGGCGCTGGGGAAGGCCGCCGGTGGCAGCGGGTCTGGAAGCCGCCCCGGGATGGTGGCTCTGCGGGAACGGTCGCGGGCGCTGGAAGCGGCACCCCACGCGTCCCACACCTGCGTGGCCCGGCGTTGCCACGTACCCGCGTCGGGAGGAGTTGTCACCGCTGCAAGAGCAGGCAGAATCAGGCATAAAATGTGAAACGCGGGAAGAAATTAAAGTCCCGTGGCAAGCTTCCCCTGCTGCTGTTGCTCTCCCTGTACTTGAAACAGAGGAGCTGGGGGGCCTGGGGCCTTCCGCAGGCGCTCGCCCGGGGCTGCCGGCTCCAAACCTGCCCGTTTGGAGCACAAAGCCCCCCCTCGGCTGCGGCCTGGCGTAAGGGAGCCGTCGGGACGAGCGGTGCCTCCTCTGCCCCCGCAGCCTGACCCTGCCCGGGAGAAAATGACTGCAGCGGCTGTCGAGTAACTACAATAAAAATTAAGTGTTGCTGTTAACACACCTCTCCTCACTCCAGTTCTCATAATTAGGCCAGACAGAGCAGCTACTAATTTGAATAGTTTCTGCGGCTCCCCTCAGACAGCCTTTGCAGCAGCAGTCCCTGATTTTAATTGGGCTATGGAAAGATATTACCCTTTTCTGAACCGTTTGCTAGACTTGCTCACCCCCACAAATGATGACACATGATCTTACTGCACAGAAGCCAAACATAACAAATCAACAAATAACTCGTGGTATCTGATAATCCAGGTGACGTAGGTGAATAATTGCCTAGAAACTTACAGGAAGACACTCGAACGCTGGGTTTTTTGGTGGTGGCGAATGAACTGCGAGTATCAGGTTGCATGCTTTGGCTTTTTGCAGGAATGGAGATAAAGATTTGAGTCCAGGACATCTAGGGCTAAGGCAGTTCAAGGGTCCCCGACGAGGGTTTGTCTCTGGGAGGGATGTGCCTCACTCCCCATTAAAACGGTCCTACCTGGCAGCAGCGATGCCGTGCCAAGGCGCTCTTGCTGGGGGGGGGTAAGGCCGTCCACACCACCCCAGAGCTCCCGAATCCCCCATGTGAACAAGACCCATCGTTTGTGGGTCATGAAAGCAAAGCGAGGCAACATAACCCCCCAATCCGGTACCACGTGCAGCACAAGCCGGGTGGCTTATTAATTTCAACTAGAGCATCTTTTTTTCAGAAAAAACAAGCAAACGACCAAACATTTGGGACTAAGTAATTTCCAGCAGTGGAGAGTCCACAGCATCGCTGGGTAAGTTGTTGCAGTGGTTAATTATGCTGATGAAGTCAATGGAGTTACTGTAAACTCAAGTTATACCAGTGTGACTGAATACAAAATTTGGCCTAGTTACCCGAAAGGAGCAGCACTTTGAAGTCTCTGTGTGTCTTTAAATAAAGTTATTCTTCAGCAGAAGATGCGGAAATGCAAGACTTTTCCTCTAAAGCATACTGCAGCAGTCAATCGGTCTCCAGTATACTACTGGAATATTAATAACAAACCCAAATTGCCCATGTTTAAGACAGTTAATTGGACTTATTTTATACATAAGCCTGTCTGTCGTCGTTAGGGCTATATTGCTGCTGGCTGTGATAACATTTTTATCTGTTAACTTCCAAGCTGCTACGACTAACACCAGCTACTCATGAAATGAGTCAGCTAACTTTCCTTTTAACCGTTTGTTCTGCTCCCTGAAGGTGTTATGAATGTTGTGGTATGACAAGCTGGTTGACACTCATTCCTTTAAAGCTTATGTAGCAATTTTGTTGTCACAATAGGCTTTCAAAAAAACGGGGCGAGAGTTTTGCAGCAGCTGGGCAAGAGATATTTCCCGCTTCAGTTCGAAGACCTGAGTGAAAACAATTGTTTTGATGTGTTTAAAAGCATCTTATGATGGCAATTGGTGATACAATATCCAGGTTTTTGCTCCCACAGGAACAATTCTTACAGGCTATCTGAATTATCCAGAAACTGCCAAGGCAGATTTATACCTGAACTGGATTACAAGGAAATACACTGCAAACCACTGCAACAAATCATTACTAATCACAATCAATCGGAGCGATTAAAGCTCTGTCATCTCTCCTGGAGTTGCATTAATGAATGAGGAATTGCATGCGAATGGCACTGGGGTCCCTGGTCCCAGCCAGACGTCGTGCCTGTCATCCCCCCTCTCACCCAGCGCGTTGCAAGGTTTTCCCTCGGGCCAATGTCCCAATAAATGGCTTTTCCATCCTGGGTGGAATTTCCATGGGAGGACTGGGGACATTTATCCCAGGGAAAGAAGGAACGCTGCAGCTTGTTGCACCCTGAAAAGATGATAACCCCTATAGACTAGTCACACCCTTATTCAGGTGAAATATGTTCAGACCAGCTGACTTATCTCTTCGCACGTGAAATGTCTGTGGTATTCTCCTGAACTTCCTGCGCCTAACTGCTGGTGCTATGGTTGCTGTACACCGCCAAGAAGCTATGCTTTCCCACCCCAGACACGAACAGAGAGCTCCAGCACGTATTTATCTGTTTTTGCATACTTCACAGAAATATTTTGAAGCTTAAGAAGTCTCTCGGCTGTGTTTGTACGGTGTTTCAGTAACCTCCTGTGAAAATGCTTTACAAAGAATTATTCTTCTTTCTGGTCCACGATGATTTACTTACTCCTCCAACTCGGTGTTTGCTCCATGCTGATTGTAAGGGCCACAAAACCATGGCACCGAAACGCATCCTTTCCAGAGGACGCGTGCTCTCTTTGCTGGAACAAGACAAGGAATCGCAGCCCAGAGGCTGCTGCCCAGCCGGAGGACGGAGCCCGCTCTCCTGGGGCTGCGAGCGGGACGGCAAGACGCGGCCGCGCCAGGAGCCCGCCGTCGCCAGCGCTGGCCGGGAGCGGGGGGGTGATGGATGCCCCTGGGTATGTTCATGGCTGACAGCATCTGAGGGAGGCCCCACAAAGCGTAATCCTTAATCCGCCTCCTCGGGGGCCCAGAAAGGCTGATGTAGTTGGTGCGAGGCGCGCGAATTTGAGCCCTTCGTAGGCAGAACAGGACGACGGTTCCTCCGTGCCTGCTGCGCTGGCGCGCACGACAGAAGCCTTCTGTAACGTCCCTGTGTTTTATCCTCATCCAAGCTCAGCCAAAATACAAGACGGAGAACGTCTGCCGCCCGCCTGCGGGCATCGGCGCTCGCGCCCGGGAGGGCAGCGGCGTGACTGCCCCGGGGTGAGCACCGGTGTGCCGTGTCCTGGGATCCTTCCCCAGCTACGCCCGCTCTACGTCCCTCTTCCCCGTTTAGAGGGGAGATTATCTCAGCCCATCCACACCCCCGCAGGGAGATGGTGCCTTTGTGCAGCTCTCCTCCGTTGTGGCAGAGGTAACGGCGAGGATGCCCGCCGTAAGGAAACCCGTGCCCCGCGGGACCTGTCCTCCCGGCTGCTCCGCCGCCTTTTGAGGCCGTCTCCGCTGCGCGGCCGTAAGCCCACGCTGCATCTGCAGCACCGCGAGCGCCTTCGGATGGGCGGCGTGCCGCCGCCGCTGGAAGAGGCACGGCTGGGAGGAGGTGTCGACGCCCGCTTTAGGAGGCTCCCGCACCCCGGCACGGCACGGGTGTCCCTCAAGGGCTGGCAGGGATGTCCCAGATCCCGTGCATCCTACCTCCCGCAGGGTGCTGCTGCAAAGCGCTGCCCTCTGACGCAGTTGGCTCTCAGCGGCAGGAGTGCGGGAGGTGCGCTTCGACGCAGAGCGGCTTTCGCTTCGCCGCGAGTCCCCGGGTGGGAGGATCGCCCCGCCGTGGTTCGGCGCTGTGGGTGGGTTCCCCCCACTCCTCCGCACAGCCGCTGGCCCCCGGTGCGGCGGGATCGCCCCTCCGGCTCTGGGCAAAAGTCACCTGAAATCTCCCCTTGCCGGTGGTGCCGGTGTCGGTGAAGGAGGCGATGAGCTGGACTGATAACCGGGTCTTCTGCGGAACAAGAGATAAGCAAATGTTTGAGGAGGAAGAAACTAGTGAGGGGAGAAAAAAGAACCTGCGTTTCTCACGGTATCAGGACACAAGTACTTGGCTAACAGGCCGATGCGAGCCGGGCTTGTTTCGAGCCAGAATGTTCTAACAGGGCAAAAGGGCCAGCTGAGCTTGGAGGCTGATCGTCCTCCTCCTGGTGTAGAAGTCGAAGGGCTGTCTCCCCAGTAGGTCTGCTTTGATTTAATACTCACCTGAAAGGAACCTGGAGTGCCTCCACAAGCACCTAATGCTTCTGTGAGCCTACAGCTCATCCCTACAAACGTGCGCACGGTTCTGCCTGTGCCAGCGTTTCAGCTCGTGGGTTATCACAGAGCATTTTCTGCTTCATTATTTTCACAGTCTTTGTAAAGAATTCCCCATTTTTACCCTCAGCTCTTACTTACTGAGTTAAAGGCAGGCACTTGCAGAGGATGCTCATCCGTGGCATTCATCCCAGGTTACCTGGGTGGCTGCCTGAGAGCCTTCGTGTTTGTTCTTACCTTCATGAGCCCTCGTCCCACGGTGTAGCTTCTCTCGGAGAAACCTGGCCTCTGACCCTAGCGTTGCTCCTCCATTCCCGTTAACGGTTTTATGGTTTGCGTGTTCGAGGCTGTGTTCTGCTTCTCCATCTACCTAGTTCGCGAATACTCACCACTGAAATGATCCTCCAGCTCTGAGCTGACCATGAGATGCCGTGGGCAGCAAAAGCAGGTTCGCTCTTCAAAACCTTTCCTGCTGCCTCTTGGTGCAGCATCACTTCGTGAATCAGTGTCTCACTTCTAACGGTGAGGAGTCCCATTCATAGTCAAGATGATGTTTCTGGCACTGAACATAGCTGTCTTCTGAAAAGTCTCTCCTGCTCCTCTTTAATCTTTCCCTTTTTGACTGTGCGAGTTGTGCATGCTCTGCTTCTCAGGAGGTACTAGAGGCCCTTGTCTGAAGACTCTTGTGAAAAGGTTTTGCTTCTTTTAAGTGAAACAGATCTTTGGAGAGCCAGACGCTGCTAGTGTGGGTTTCTTTCCATGCTTTAGACGGCCTGCCATGCCGTTTTCCGTGAGCTCATTCTCGGTGCTTCTTGCCGGTGTCTCCCTGGACCCTTAGTTTGCATCATCCCCTTTCTGCACACACTGCTCTAAAGTAGTTCCTCCCACCTTCACAAAAAGACAAAGAAATCCTCTCACCATGGTCGGTGCATTCCCAGGATGTTTCAACGCCCTGGAATCCCTGGTTGCTGCTGCGAGGTTCCCGCTCCGCTGGTCGCCCTGCCTGCCCATCGCTCTTTGCCCCCCCCTCCACTTCTGATATGAAATCAGCCTTCTCCGCTGGTAGATAAGGTGAGCCCTGCGGCAGAGCGGCTAACGAAGACGAGTCTTTGTTATAATAACAGGTTAACAGGTGAAGGGAGCAACCTGGGAGGGGGAAATCTACCTTACCCTGTAGTACCAGTACCAGCTGACTCCATCTACAAGAATACTCTGGTCTCCTAAAGGCCACTGGTAATTCTGACTATAATCCCTGCAGGGGGACCAGACTTTAAAGTCCTTGTCAATCTCCTCTCCCTTTCCGCTGACACCAGCCCGTTTTCAGGTCAACATATTCATTTTTAAGTTGCTGTTAAGTCTACAACACTGGCATGGCATTTTGAAGTAAATTCAGCAGCAGAGGTTGAATGATGCTCACAGATTACTAATTTATGTAGCTTTTATCAAAGCAAAGTACAAAGATGCTTTTAAATAATAGTCTTTTATTAAAACCATCAATACTATTATTACACGGTACTATCAAACATATGATTTTACATTTAGCTGTGGTTTTATTTTACAGAAAAGAAGATGGTTTGCAGTTCCAGCTGAAGATCTTTCTGGTTAAGGAATGGTGTTGTATATAGCATGGCTGCTGCCTTCGATTTCTTGTCCGGAATGATGCGATTCACCTTTGTATAAAAAAAATATACACTCTCTCAGTCTTCACTGCCATTGGGCACCTGTAAGTCACCTCAAAACTTAGCAGTATGTGAAGGTTTTCCACCCAGACTTGAAGTGACGGCACTAGCCAACACATTGTCTTCAAACACAGAAACTGCCTCAAAAGTATCAGTTGATATTTGATGTGGATTGGATCAAGCATTTGGCAGGCCTTAAAAAAAAAGGCAGGTGATTGACAACTGTGAAGGCAGATTACTTTAATACTGCTTTGAGGGAGGGTTTTCTTGGTCAATGTCCTGTCAGTGGTGTGGCTGTAAAGTTCGAGCCAGCGCCAAAGTTTACCAACTCTTTTGCTCGTTGACGTGCTCTGATGTTTGACTTTCTGAGGGTTGGGATTGCCCTGGGAGAGTGAGCAGGGGCTGGCGAAGCAGCTGCGCGTGTCTCTGGCAGCCTGCAGGAGGGGTGGGCTTGGCACCCAGCTGCAGAGGTGCGAAGGTAACTGGTGCCCAGGTCAGCGCTGGCTCCTCCACGTCGGTCCCACCACGTCAGGACAGAGGACTGCTCAGCTCTCCTGGCTTTCAGGCCAGGCGTTGGGCAAGTGAACTTTCTCTGCCCGTTTTTCTTCCTCGGCTACAAGTGGCGCTGACGGTGGTCGGCAAGGACCTAAGCGTTACGTTTTAGAGTCACGGCAGGTGAATCTTACCCACACGTTGAACTGCTAAAAGAAGCTGCGTGCAGGTTCTTAAACGCGTCTCCCCAGAAGCCTCGGCCAGCACAAAGACGACTTGAAAGCCGCTCTTCCACCTTACGACTGGGAAGATTGCAGGTACTTTCCCCTTTGCCTGGAGATATTGTTAGAAGGCAGCAGAGGCCCGTTTTACTGCCATAACAAGTTAATTAACTCCATTTTCCCCCAACTAAGCTGAGCAAAGGTTTTATGCAAGCCACATGCACTATATTGAGAAACAGGGCTTTTCTCCCACGTTCTTGCTGTGCCCGCAGTGATATGGCTAACAAAAGCTGTTGTCTTCTCAAAAGGAAAATCATACTTCTGAATTGTTTCCAACAGCCTGGGTTGCTCTTTTGGTTCCTAACTAAACTCGCTGCGTTAGAAGAAATCCCCGTCGCGAATTGCCTGCTTCCCTCACCAAGCCCTCGTGAATCATCCACGAGGGAACAACACGGCACCGCTACCGTGGTGAGCGCAGCAAATGCCAGGCTGCTCTCCTTGCCCACTGCAAGATGATGCCCAACATGAGCATCCAACAGCTTTCGTGGGTCGTTCGTATGACTACCAAAATTTTTGGCCTTTTTCCCCCCGCCGCTGATTCAAACAAGTTATGCCACCAAGGTTTTGCAAAAGAGGTTTCCAGATACGTTTTGATAGCAGGGTTGCCTGTGACAAGAAGTGTAAAAAGCCTCTGCAAATCAGGAAACTTACTCTGCGGTGCAGTCAGTATAGGAAAAAGTTCACTCGCCACTTCTTGTGCTTGGCTCTGCCGGTGCAGACTGAAGATCTCACAGCTTCGATTCCTGCAAAGCACTCTCAAAATATTTGTCACAGACTGCTTTTGCTCGACATCTACAGGAGCAGAGCAAGCTGTGCAACACAGCATGCCAGCGTGCTTGTGAAAAATCCCTTCTGGATGCCCATCACTGCTCTGCTTAGCATTTACCTTTGCACTCGCTATAGCCATTTTCTTGACCTTGCGTTTACCTCCATGGCATCTACCCACTTCCTTGCTCAGCTGCAGATCTCTTTGGCGGGCTCAGACATCGCTGCACATGCAGCAATCTGTCAGCTAGGCAGTAACCCCACTGAGGAAGGGATGTGCTGATTTCATCTGACATTGGCACATGAATTTGATTAAAATATCAAAGAAAGAATCCATTGACGTAGGTGTTTTTGAAGACCCGTTTGCACAACTTCACAGACGTTACTCAAATAGATGGTTCTTCTGATCACCATAAGAAAATCCTGGGTTTGACGATGGAGGAGGAGTTGCTACCCGTGCTGTAGCAGCGGTGCTTGGGATGAAGAGTGGTGTAATCGATGTGCCGTGTTTTGCAAACCATCCATCTGGCCGCTGAGCTACTCTGGCTGCTGCTTTCACGGCACCAGCCACCGCTGAGTCTCCCTTCGCACCCGCGGCTGGATCAAGCTGAAAACCAAGGAGTGGACGAAGGTGCTCTGGGCGACTGCTTCTGCAGGGACTTTCCTCTGGGCTGTGTTAGGCTTGACCCTGGAGAAAGAAGAATCGAGAAGAAAGATTATAATGCAAACCCATAACGCTGCAAAACTGCAGTAAGGCAAAGACCTATTCCTGAAGACCTGTCAGAAAAGCAAACAAAAATGAGAGCTGTTCTGGTCAGTCAGAAATATTTGGCCATCACTGTCTGCAAACTACAACCTTTGCTAACCAGTCAGCTACTGAGAAATGCAACGTACTCAACGGCGAGTTTTACGATCATCTCCCCTCCCAGCTACCAGCTACTGACAGCTTTGTCGGAACATGGTTACATCTTTCTGGGCTCCTTCGCCCTTGTCCTCTCTCTCTCTGTTGTCTTCTCCTTTTCTTATCTCAGCTGTTAGGCTCATTCTCGAGCCACCTTCGCACCCCCCCCAGAGGATGACTGAACATCGCCGCCTTCCCTCTTCCTCCCCCTCTTCAGGCTGCTGGCTGTTCAGCACTGGTTCAGGCTGGTGCCCCGGAGGGCTCTGACTGGTGTAGGTGCCAACACTGTAAAATAAGAGGCGTACAACGCAGTTATTGTCCCTCGGTCAGTCTCCAGGGTGACGGAGCTGGAGGCTGTTGGGGACAAACCAAGCCATCTCCACAGCCTGGGGGCTGCGGGGGGGGCAAGTCCTTTCCTCGCCTCTGAGCTTCTTGGCAGGCCGAGGCGTGGAGGAGCCTGCCTGGTCTGGGGAACCGACTTTGAATGGGTTGCGGGCGGCCGTGCTGGGATTCGAGGGCTGCTCTGGAGGAGGCTGTAGGTCTGCTTCGCACCCGAGGTGCCCCCCTGCTAACGGGGGGGGAGGAAGGGTCTGGGCAGCGTCAGACCAGCGCCTGTGCTCGCACTCCTGATTCAGTTCCGATACTAAAAAAGCCCCTCATTAGGTTCACATGATGGAGCAGCAAAGAAAGTGCCTATTTACGGAGGCTGAGGAGAATCCGCAGAGATGTGGGTTGCTGTTATTTGTCTGAATGGTGCCTCCTGACATCACGAGTGGCTGGAAAGCCTTGTTCAGGAACGACGGAGAAGGCAGCCCTGCCTGGCGGTGTCAAAGCCTTAACACAACACTTCCAGCATCTAGAATTGCATTTCTTGTCTGTCATGGTAGAAGTCTTATTTTGTGAAGTTTCATGCGCGCAGAGGGTAATGCGTTTTTAAGTCTTGTGAGAAAAATGTGCTCCTTGCTTGTTTGCAAAGCGACTTTTCAACCACACCACGGTGATTTTACAAAGAGTATGACTAGGTGTATATTTAGAAGAGAAGAAAAACAGCTGTAAGAAAAGGTTTCACTAAAAAAAATTATAGGAAGATACCAGCTGAAAGGAAGACACACCTAGCAGATCTGGAAAAGTAACTAAATTTCCTGTAATGTAAAAATGCAACAAAACTATACAAGGCTCAAGTTTTTAACAAAGCAACATATGTTAAGGGATTTTTTAAAATTAATGGGTCCCTTGCCCATTTCATTTTGACTCCCGAGTCCTCCTTTAAGTGTGTATCCAAGCAGCGGCCGTCACTGCTGGGTCCTCCTGGGCGGAGAGCTAGCAAGAAATGCTGAGGGTGCCGCGGCATTTATTCAGGTGGGTCAAGGAGAGAGCAGCCGGCTGCTCTGAAATACCATTTCACCAGGAGCCGCCAGCCCCCGGCACCCCTCAGCCCCTCAGTGGATGTGCCGGGCCGTTCCGGGCCGGAGCACCGCCGGCCGAGGGCTCCTTCGCCAACTCCAAACCTTGTGCCTTTTCTGCAGCACCGCCAGGCTTTGCTGGAAACATGGCCGGGCAGCCCGGGGCTGCCGCTTCTGGACTGGTGGGGGCTGCAGGGCGATGTCGGCCGCGGCCCAGGACGGGAGGGAAAGGGAATGCCGGCCGGCGTGGCGGCAGAAAGCGAGGCGCGGGGCCGGCCGGGCAGTCCGCGCTCCAGCGGGAGAACCTGGCCGCAGCGCAGAGGTCGGCGGTGCAGAACTGCGTCCGACTGCCCCAGGGGCAGGAGCTCCGGGTCCGATCGCCCGGGAAGCCCCCGCGGGGCAGGCCGTGCCCCGGGAACCGGCCGGGGTTGCCCCTTGTCCCGGGGGGCACAGCCCCAGGACGACGGTCCTTCGGCGCCTGTCGAGTGTTCTTGCGGGCGCGTTGTTTGGCGAAAGCTCCGATTTGGAGCGCTTCAATACACGTCCTCCTTCTTCATACGCTGCCCAAGTCTCATTTCTCTCCTTGTTTCGTGCTCGTTTCCCTCCTTTGTATTTTTTTCCTTTCCTTTCTTGCTGGTTTTTCCCTCGTTGTGACTTCCTTATCTCCCCTCACCCTTTCCTTCTTCTCTTTTTTCCTCCGCTCACCCTTTCCCTTCTGCCCCTTCGTTGGATTTCCCATTCTCCGGCAGCTCTGGCACCCGTCGGAGAGGACGAGGCGTCCCGGTGAGCCTGTGCCTCAGCGAACCGACCCCCAGCCCAGCAAAGAGGGGATACCGGAGAGCCCAGCTGCTGTCCAAGACTTTCCCTTGCTTTTTGTTTGCTTTGGGGGTTTTGGAGTTTTTGCTGCAAGCTGCTTCATCAGCCAGCGAGGCTGGTGCCCGCAGCTGGAGCAAAGAGTGAAAGTGGGTGGCTTTCAGGGAGCCGCTGCTGATTTCTTCGCAGCTGCAGCAGCATTTCTGTAACGTGTGGGAGGAGGCATCTGAACAGCCCCACCAGTTACCCCTTTGCACCCGACGCTTTTCTCGGCCTCGAGCCCCCTCCCGGACCTGACCGGAGATCCCCTTCTCCTCCTCGGGCAAGAAGAGGGGCCACCGAGCTGCCACCCGCCATGCGCCTTCCTATTACTGACCACACGGCCCGAGCTCGCCCGATCCGGGCCGAGGGTCCCTCCGTGGGGCTTGGGAGATGCAAGTGTAAAATTGAAACTACTGGTTGCTCTTCTTATCTGTTTCCGGGCCGGTCCGCGGCGCGCCTCTGCCTGGAGGCACTAGGTGCTGCTGGGACCCCGCCGGTTTCGGTTTCGCTGCGACCGACGTGCTCCTCGCAGGCCAGGCGTGAGCAAGGTTGGCGCTTGCAGCACCCGGTCTCGAAGCGGTTAAACTGTTAACTAACCGGCTTGCAATGGGCAGACATTTTTTATACCCATTTTACAGAGAGGTTAAAAAAAAAAAAAAAAAAAAGAAAGCACAGAGTTACTGTGTTTCACAAGAAGAAAAGGAGTGTAGCTGCCTGGGATTGTCATCCTTCTGCTGCGGACATTTACGCCGTGGACGGTATTCGTACGCTACAGACTTTACCCACTGAGCATCCTGCCCAAACACTGCCTTCTGTAACGTGTTAGTCACCAGCAGTGTAGGAATACATGCATATATGTCAAAATACCGTCTTACTATTATTGTCTAACCATGTTTGCATCTATATAAATCTAGCATAAAATGCATATAACGTTTCCATGCATATGCATTTGTGTAGCGTATACATAATGCACTCATTTGTATGCAAATACAGTTGTATACATATATAAATATGCTCTTCAAGCACGAATTCAACAATGGAAAAAAACATTTGTTTTTAAAAGTAAGCCTTTATTATGCCACAGCCTCCATGCTGATTCTGGCTAAAATTTATTTTTCTCCTTGGTGACAGGTAGCTATCAGTTTTCCAGTGAAACAAAGGAAAAGAAGATGAAATAGTTGTCAAGCATTGCATTGTACCATGCCATGATTTTTCCTTCCTACAGGCTGAAGAGAAACCACTGAATTATACCGTAACTGTCAAGCGTCCTGTTTTTAGTTTGTTGCTCAAACACAATAAAATTATTTAATATACAAAAGCTATCATGCGAAGCCAGTCAGTTTTTCCTCCAGCAATATATCAAGGAAAACAAGACATGAGAAACGCACCTGAAAATGTTGAAACATTGACCGTAGCATGTGGGAGAATATTTGTAATAGATCATATTTACGACAAAACAGAAACTCAACACCCTGGAAAACATACACACCACTTGAACTGTGTTTACTTCCAGGCACATTGGCCTTTGCATAGGGGTGGGCCGGGTGATTCAGCCGAATCTGAAACCTAATAAACTCCTGCCTTCTGTTTTTACATCACCGCCAGAGATTGCACGGGACACACTAACACCAGATTATCGCTTTGGTATTTATCAAATCGATCCTGGTAAGGATCATTTCTTGGGCGTATCGTGCTTCAGTCTTTCGCTTACGGGTGTGTATTCGTGGGCGCGAGAGGGTGGATGTTCAAATGGGAGGACTTGAGCCTGGGTCGTGAGAGTCGAGAGATGGGTTTGTGTCAAACGTGTTCTTTAGTTTACCTTCCTCTGTTTAGGAAACGTGGGAGCAGACTGTGGTTCTCAGCAATGTGTGCCTCGTTTGAGCTCATTCAGCGAATATCGTTTTGTCCAAATGCTAAGTAATAGCCACACTTACTAGGAATTTGAGCTGCATTAATTGCATCGACCAGTAAGTCATATTACTGTTTCTTTTCTTTGACTGGAAAAACATACGAGTGTTTCTGACATGAGCTCTTGCACAAGGAAATTTAAAATTAAATTCCTTCAAACAGTGCAACTTAGAAATGGTTTCCATGAAACCTTGCCCTCACGTCTTAATTGTTTACATTTTTGCAGATGCTGAGGACAAATGAGGTATGAACAACATCAAAGGAAATTGTCCGAAAATACATAGTAAATATTTTTACTAGCTATTTTTAATAAATTTTTTTTTTTTTTTTTTTTTTTTACTAAATCATTTTTTACTTTATTTAACTGAATATTTATTGCGGCATTTCTTTTAAGCCAGGGCGGTCCAACCTCAGGAGCCACTGGGTCTGCACCAAGATTTTGGGAGCTCCACCTCCCAGTCCGGGGAGCAGGACCCCACCTTCGCCCCTCTTGGCGGCTGCCTTTCGCCCTCCCTCCCGGCGGCAGTGCCCCCCGAGCCCTGCGGCCGCTCCCCGCCGCCGAAGCTGCTGTGGAGAAATTGGGGAAGGAGGAGGGGGCTGGCTGTGGGTTGTTGCTGTCCGGTTGGGAGACGCGCTGTTGATTGCTGGCAGTGAAGAAGAGGAGGAGGAGGAGGAGGAGGAGGAGGAGGATGCAGCAGCCGGCGCGTGGCCCTAATTCCAGCCATACAGATGTCAGTCCGGGAGGACCTTGCTGCCTCTGTGGGGAGGATTCAGGATTTTCCTCTGTGCGCAGCAGGAGGTGGACCCGAGACAAGGTAACGTCAAACCCCTCACCAGCAAGTACCCTGACAACCCCTTGGCGATATGAATTTTTTTAAGCCTAAGGACTGGGTCTTGGTAGACCTGGCTGCAAAGTCCGTCTCTGCCCATGCGGCCTCTGTGAGGACCTCTGCTCTCCATGTGAGTTGATGGTGGCCCAGTTCCCCCACCCCCTGCAAAGCAGGACTGATCGTTTCGCCTTTCTTTTGCCGTCTCTCCGCAGTGCCCAGTTAGCCCATCAGCCCAACGCTGCGCAGCACGGCCTTTTTCTTACTGCGGGGCTGAGGAGGGGGGGCTAGCTGCTACCGTACATCGCATAACGAGAAACAACGTCCAAGTTTGTGCCAGGCCAGGCTGTGCCCCACTTGTTTTCCTCGAGCAAGTGGTCCCTGAAGATCAGCATCGTCCTGCCCATCAGTTCTGGCTTGCACCGGGCCACCGGACACTGAAAATCCCGGGGATGCGATGGCAAGGGAGTGGGAGGTGACGTGTTTCCCACGCGCTGTAAAACGGGACGGGTGGGATTTGCTGGCCTGAAGGCAGCTGGCTGGAAGCGAGCGCGAACCGCTGGGAGCGAGAGCCTGGCATCCCCGCGGCCCGTCAGCTCTGCCACCCGGGGTGGCGAATCACCCGCGGGGGGGGGACGTGTCTCCCTCCATCGCCCACGGAGCGACCCTGGGCGCGACACCCGCCTCTCCCCGGGCCAGCCGGACTCCGACCGGCAGCGGGGGCTGCTGCGCGAGGCGGGAGAAGGGCAGGATGGAAAGGGAGGGGGGGCATTAGCAGCGCCAAATTGTGGCGAGGGATTTAGCAGATCCTTAAATTCCCTCTGCGGTTCGTGTGGGAGAGGAGCGCAGTCCCGGGAGGTAACCCGCAGCGCTGACGGTAAGCGCCCGCTCCGAAACGCGCTGCGGAGGGACTGCCTCTCTCCGGGGGCTGTGTAAGAAGCCCCAGCCCGGCTGGGAGAGCTTCAGACACCTTCGACTCCCTTAGCCGGGCAGCGCGAATGACCCCTCCACCTGGGACGTCTCCAAATGCGGCTGGGGGGTCCCTCGGTCACCCTGGGGCAGGCAGGGAGGTGATCGAGGGGCCACGGCACCCTTCCGATACCCCGGCTCCTCGGAAAGGCGGACTGCGAACCGAAGTCGATGCCTTCCGAGAGACGTGGGAGTAAACTGGCGGTGCTGGACTCTCCCAGCCTTCCTCGGAAAATAACCTTTCTCCCAGCTCTTACGGTACCAGGCGCAAGCTGTTGTTTTGTGGTTCCTTTTTGTTCTGTTGGAAGGTTTGTACTCTCTCGCCGCGCACATACATGCAGAAAAAAGAGCTGTATGTAGAGTACGAGCGCTTTCAACCTCATGTAGTCTCCTGCTGAATTTGATCAAAACCTCAGAAAGTGACTTATACAGGCAGTAGTAAAAAGACAGTACAGATCCTTTATTTTGGCTGCCTCGAACCCAGAATATGAATAGAAGGCTCCGCTTTATTCCAGTGATGATAAAAGGCAATCTTCAGGTCTTTAATTTGAAAAAGAATACCATTCGATGCTGAGGATGATAGGAGATATTGTACTGTAGAGGAGTGGAAAACGGGAGCAGGAGTAGGAGTAGAGAAATGAAAAGGTGGAGTGTAGGAGGAGGGCCGTGGGAGTAGAAAATGAATTGTGGTGCATCCATCAGCATTTCAGCATTGTGGGAGATGAGATAAACTTAACGCTGTCATTTGTAGATGCGCTAACAGTTTTTGTACTGAGCCGTCGCCGTGCTGAGCTGTTTTAGGAGGAGGAAGCACCCCTTCAGCTGCCGAAGGGGCGGTTTTGTCCAGGGCAGCGTGTCCTAAGGGTGGCCGAAGGTGCTGGGCTGCCGGCGGGGTTAGGGCGCGCAGCTGGCGTGGCCCTCCCGTTGCGCGTGGCGTGCGTGTCGCTTCGCTGCTTTGACTAAAATCGGTCGATGCGGAAGGATTCCTTCCTTTCGGAAGGACTCGCTCACCCGGGCGGTTCCGCCGAAGTCAGGCAGACCGCCTGGATTACTCATCCCAGGAAAGCGAGCAGCACCGTCTCATCGGCCCTCACCCCTCCTCCCGCCGCCAGCAGCCCCGGGCCCAGCCGATCGCACGCAAAAGTCAAAATCCCCGCGGCGGAGCTCAGCTCTGCCCGTCGCGGTGTGCGACACGGGGCCCCGCGTGCCGGGCAGCCGCAGCGCCGAAGGCTCTAGTTCTGTCGCTCTCCACCTCCACGTCCCTCACCCTCGGCCGCCAACCGCCGCCTGCATCCGCCGCTCGGTTTTGAGCTGCAAGACCGGCAGCGACGTGGGGCTCAGATGCGGAGGCAGAGCCCTGCCAAGGCGGCGAGGCGGGCGACGGCAGCGCCGTGCGGGGCCAAGAACGGGCCACGCAACCCCTACCCTGCAGAGCCGGCTGGGCCGAACCGCCAGCGCACCAGGGCTTCCAAAAATCCCCCAGCAGTAGCTTTCTTCCCAGTTTTCACAGCCGGCACCTGACAGAGGAAAGCTATTTGGGTTTTTTTCAACATCTGTGTATACCAATAGAGGCCAGGGAGTGACATCCCTACTTTTGACAAAGTGAAAAAGGAAGGAGTGCAAGATTTTTAAAAAAATCCTCAGCAGAAAGCCTGAGTAATAAATCCATTTCCTCTAGCAGGATGGGTGCCAGTCTGGCTCTTAGGGGGTTTTTTTTGGTTTTTTTTTGTTTTTTTCTCAGACACCAAGGAAAGAAAAAGAAAATGTTTCAGTGTTCTCAGGCACTTCTTTTGTTTTGGCTCCCATTTAAGCACGTCCAGTCGCCGCGCGTCCCTGGCTGCTTCTCACCATTATATAATCTCTGCTTCTCCAAGGCAGGGTGCTCTCCCTTATTGCAGGGCAACTACTGTAGCCGAGTTTTGTAACGCTGCCGGATAAAGCTGTTCCAAGCTGAAACGTGGCATGCAAGTTATTAGCTTGAACTGGGACTATGTTGCCTTTTTTTTTTAACTGAAAAAAAAAGGGGGTGTGTGTTTCTAAATTCCGTGGGCTAAACAGTATAAATTTGTGGGATGAATCCCTTAAAGGGTTCGTAAAACACAGAAATGACTTAAAGGCAAAGCACCTCTGAAATTTGACGAGCAGCCAACCTAAAATAAGGTATAATCACCTTTGGCATTTGGGAAAAGAAACATGACAAAAACAGCGCCTTAAAATTTGACCAGTTACTATGCACTTATGCATATGTCGTGCTAACTATGTAGTTAGGTGTCATTGCATGTCTTAGAAAGTGTTTTCCTAATAGGCAGCATGTGTATGCAGATGTATGATCGTCACCGAATTAAACGCTGTGGGCCTAGATCCAGCCTCGGGCTCGCTCTCCTTCGTTATTGTTACTCATTTTCAGAAAACATTTTTATGGGAACAACGGAACCGCATCTAGATGACATTAATGCTCTCTGCCCTCAGGCGGAGCGGAGGGAAGAGTGACGGGTCTGCGGCCCAGCGGTGACGGTTCCCCCGCTCCGGTGGTTCTCTGGCCGGCACCACCAGATGCCACGGCCGGTTGCGAATATCGCGACTTCCTAAGCCGCTCCCGAGGAACGTCTTTCTTTTAAAAGCACTCCCGCTACCGAACACGAAGCGGATTTTCCAAAAAGTAAGGTTTGCCAGTTGGAAGGAGGCGTCGAGTCGTGCCTCGTCCCTGGGATCGCTTCCCCAGCTTGAGCAAACCTCTTCCCCCCAGTTTTGGACACAACGGCACTTCTTTCTGCCTCGCCCTGCGCACACGTCTCCGCGCGTTCCGGGGCTCGGGGGGCAGAGGTGGGGGGTCCTCTACCTGCTGCCTCTGCGGGGCGGGGGGGTACACGCCGCTCTGGACTGGGGGCCCGTGCGCTTTGCCGGGAACACCCCGAGTCCGTTCCGCAGCTGACTGAAGACGGCAACCGAGCCTGCCCACGGCCTCCGGCACCGGCTGCCGGTAGGAGACCCGCTCCCCCCCGGGGGGGGACTTGGGGTACCGGCCTTCAACACCCGTGTCGGGGGGCTGGGGGGGGGCGGCACCCAGCTCTCGTCCTCCGGGGGGCCAGGGGGCAGAGGGACGGAAGCGGGTCCCTCCGAGAGCCCCGAGGGGGAGGAGAGGCTGCTGGCCGTGCTCAGCCCTGGGGGGGGGCCAGGGGGGTGTCTTTAGTCCTGGGCGGGGACGACACCCGGGGGACATGCAGGGGCTGGGAAGGGGACAGTGGACATCGGTGGGGACTTGGGGACAGGTGGAGGGGAGAAAGGGGGACACAAAGAGGCTGGGGGGGGACAGGGGACATTGGGGGACACACAGGGACAGGCTGGAGGGGACCAGTGACGCCCTGGGGAGGATTGTGGGGGCCATGGGGACACGGTGGCAGTGACCGTGTGGGTGTCAGGGTGACTGAGAACAGATAGGGGACGCGGTGACGGTGACCACACAGGGGTGACGGTGGCCAGGAGCGGAGAGGGGACGCGGCGACGGTACCGTACCTGTGTCAGGGCTGGCGGAGAGCGGGGAGGGGACGCGCAGGCCAGGGAGGGGACAGCGCGGGGACGCAGGCGACAGCTGGGGCTGCAGCTCCTCCAGGCGGGTGACAAGGGCCAGGTGGCCACGGGCGCGG
>JAVJGG010000008.1:32817006-32829461 GCA_035590195.1 Aviceda cuculoides
GCGACCAAGCTTGTCCATCCCCCTCGGGCAGAGCCACCAAGGTCGATTTAGCGGCGGCTGCTCCAGCTGCTTTTTTGCAGGCGAAACGTTACGGCTGCGGCATCAACCTCGGGACCCCGAGCAGAGGATTTGCAAGGATTTACGGGCAATTTGAAGCTCTCAAAGTTTGAGAGCGAATTGCAGAGTCAGTGGCTGGTTTTTTTCCCAAGCCTTCGCTGGCTTCGCTGCCTCCCCGCGAGCCCGGCGTGCCCCAGCCCTCTCCTCTCCATCAGCCCGAATAAAAACCTTTGCTTTGATTAGTGCCGCGTGACCGCCAGCGTCCCCCCCCCCTCGCAGCTCTGCCCTTTGGGGTGTCGTGTCTGAATTTATCCCTTTTATTCTTTTTTTTTGGTAGTTCGGAAGGACCCCAGACCTTCGCCTGGAAGGAGCCGATGCCATGGAAGGAGACCAGCTCCCTCTGACTGCAGGTGAGCACGCCGGGACAGCTTTGCCGGGCCGTTCGTGCCGTATAATCCTCGGCAAGACCCTGCCCGGGGCCAGCGTGTGCCCCGTCCAGTTAAGCCTGGCTCAGAACCGGGTGGGGACCAGCCTTGTTCACCTTCTCCTCTCTCCCTCTCTCCTGGTTTGATGAAGAAGAGCTGACAACCCCCTTCCTGAAGAAAGCTCACACCCCACCTCTCCATGAGGACGCCAACACCGCGGTCATCGCAGGTAGGGGCTCTCCTTGCCGGATCCACGTTTACCGAGGAGCAGCTCGGTACCGACCCCTCGGGGCTAAACCCTGCTCCTCTCTCTGCCTTCTCCCCGGTAGTTGTCATCACCCTGGTGTTCCTCACCCTGCTGACGGTCCTGGTGGTGATCATCATCTACCTGTACAGAAACAAAGGCAGCTACCTCACCTACGAGCAGCCGGCGGCAGAGACCAACGTGGCGGTGCAGATGGAGGATGCTCCATCCAAAGAGAAAGAAGAGTATTTTATCTGAGGTTTTATCCAAGGCGTCGGGCTCGGCGCACGCCTCTCCGATGCGCTCAGGTCCAAGGTGCCTAAAGTTCCTGGTGTTGGAGTTCTACAAGCTGGTTTTGTTTGGGGTTTGGGGTTGTTTTTTTTTTTTCCTTAATTTATTAAGCCAACCATGGAAGGAAAAATAAATAGGTGTGTGTCAGAGCTTTGCCCATTGCTGCCCGGAGCAGAGCCTGGGCAGGGAGCACTTCGGCTCAGTGGAGGAGAGCAGGCACGGCCACGCTCCGGCTGCTCGCACCCACCCCATCTCCTCCCTTCCGTGCTTTCCAATACAGCCCAGTGACAAAGGCTTGAAGAGTCGCTGCTGTTTTCTTTTTCCTTATCTCACGAAACAATTAAGTTATTCTGCTGATGATTTGGGGGCGGGGGGGGGGGTAATTAGCATGACTAATTTGGAGGCTAAGGTTAAGCGTGCATGGAAAACAGGCTGATGGATCGTGCAAGTTACAGAAAGCCCCATTGTAACTACGAACCCGGGGAAGCTCGTCCCTGCCCCGAGAGGCGCCTGACCTCGGTGGGAAATCGGGAGCGGAGCAGGTTTGCTTCGTCCACAGAGCCGGCTTTAGCGCCAACACATAGGCACAGGCGGGTAGCGACACTAGTTTTCCTCCGTTTTTGCTGCGCACAAAGATGGGGTGAGGAGCAGCTCCAGACGTCCCTCCTCTGCTCCCTTCTCAAGGGCAGTTCCTCCTTTAAATCAACACCACCACCCCCCCCAAAAAAACAACAAACCCAAAGAAGGAAGTTCACAAAATAGCAGCAAAGAGGAAATAAGTGAAGAAACCCTAAGGCTTGCAATGGGCAGGAACCAAGGGGTTTTATTTGAGGTCTAATGCAAATTTGCTACTTTATTCAAATTTTCAAAATAGTCTTTATTCTACATTTTTTTTAGTATAAAAAAATCCACAAGTTAAGTGCACCACAGTGTATACAGAGAGAGACATAATGCTGAACTTTCATAACAGTCAGTTGTATGGTTAAACACAACATATACAGGACACAGATTTAGATTAAACTGAAACCTCAAGATAAAATATATTTTAATCTGGTATTTTTCTTCATAAAACAAAACAAAACCAAAAAAAAAAAACCCAAAACATTGAGGATCCCTGAAATATTCTTCTTAACCCTAATAAGACTTCATTATACCCAAGTCATTTTTAAAGTATGCATTCATAAAACAACCCATTAACCAAGGTAATTTGTGTGTTGATTGACAGTTGCTACACACCCTTGGACAGATGGTAACCAGCCTCTCTGTCTGAACAACAGCCTTAAGGAGTTTTGGTGTCAAGACACCAGGTTGAGTTTTAAAAAAAAAAAAATAGTTTGTTTATTAAGCATTGCTCTAAAAGCCTAGTTAGCATAGAATGAAATGTTCAAACATGAGTTGCATTGTGTTTCTGGCACCAAAGCATGGCTTTGATTAGATCTAATGTGCAAAGAAATCCAAGATTACTTGGAGTGTATAAAAAAAATCCTATGATACACGCCAGCTGCATACCTTCCTGGAGGAAAACGATGGGCGAATGTGAGCACGGAGTGCTTCGAGGGATCCGTTCTAGAGTGAGGTCAGGAAGAAAGAAGCGCCAAGGTGCCCTCCCCGCTACTGGGAAGTGAAGTTTGCCTCGCTTTTCTATCCAGCACCTTTGCTTCGATGGAAGGGAAACCCGGGTGGTCGTGGCTCTGGGTCCAGCAGGCCGGTACGAGCACGGAGGGAAGGCGAAACCGGATCCGCTCCCTCGCCCTCCCCAAAGCCAGTGTATAGGTAACCGATTAATAAAAGCTCAGCGCTGCGGTATTACTCCAGTGAAAGGAAAGGAAGAGGCAGGGCTGCCGAGCTCACATTCATTTTGTGAATTAATCCCCCCCCCCCCTCCCCGTTTGAACAGAGGCACTGCTATCGTTAACAGGGTTTCTTGTTTCGCTTGGAAGTGCCTGCAGGGCCGGGCACCAAACCAGGAAGACACCTCACCGCTGTGTGTCTGATCTGCAACTTCAGGTTAATATGGACTAAAGCAGTTACATCGTGAGAAGTGCTGACAGTATGTGATGTCTTTCCTTACACAAATGTAGCCCCCCCTCCCCTCTCCCCCCGTTCCCCTTCCTTCTTCACCAGATAGTGTAGCCGCCGTCTGAGCCTCCCAGGAAGAAGTTTCCCTTCCGTTGCGTCACCAAGACGTTGGCTCCCTGCATTACAGCCAGCTGGGCAGCATTGGGGGGACAGCCAGGAGGGGGGGGCTGGACGACAGAAAAAGGAGAGGGGGAGAGGGTAGGTGAGCTCAGTGCCACGACGGGAGCTGGCACAAAGCCACCGTGGGCCGCAGGGACCCAGAAACCTCCCAGTCGATGTCCCTGTCACTTGCTACCGAGCAAAGATTGAGCAACAGAGTCCAGGAGTCGATGGGAAACGCTCGGTTCCTCGTCCGTGCCCTCCCCTCTCTTTTCGAAGCCCGCAGCCCATACGGCTGGCCCTGGCTTTTTGCCCACGCAAAGGAGCCTGTGAGCTGGGGAACAAGATCTTCACGTGGCCGTGAGCCACGTGTGGAAAGTCCAGGGGAGCAGGAACCTCCCACAGCTGCCCCGTAGCACAGAAAGAGGCCAAGTCTGCGTTTGGGGCCAGGGAAAGTCAGGTCGCTATGCCGCCCTACTGGCTTGCCTCCCCCCGAGGCACGTTACACCATGGCCCCCAGGCTGAATCAGGGCTAGCACTGGCCACGCAATGGTTTTGCTGAGCCAGAACCACCTGCGAGCCTACGCGGCTCCAGAGCCACAGGCTGGCCGGAGACAGCAACCCCTCAGCATGAAAGTAAGAGCCTACTCTTCTCTCAAATGATGGATCAGGCAAGAAATATGTTTTTCTCAGAAAACAAAGGACATCTTCTCCCCCACTACTGCCCGCAAACCACTAACGCTGAAGCACACAGGGTTTTGAGGATGCATTTATACTTACAGGGATGCTGGCTGTTCCACCAGCCCCAAACCTTGCTCCAGCATCAAAGCCACCTTCAACAAGGACTGTCGAACCCGGAGGATAAACCGGTCCCACGGGGTAATACGCCATTGGGACCGACGAGCCGATCGGACCCACGGCCACAGACTGGGCCATGGGCAGGAAGACAGAAGTGCCCGGGTACGCCGCAGACATCGTCGGTACAGTGGCAGCCCCCAGAGGCACGAAGCTGGGACGGTAAAGCTGGGAAAAAAAGCCGTGCAAGCAAGTTTAGAGACTTGTTATTCTCCACACCCAGTCATTTACTAAGCTTTGCTGTCAAAGCACCAGCTCCAAACTAGACTTTCACCTTCCTGCTTGCACAAGGGAATCCCTTTCCCCGAGTGTTTACTTTGGGGTATGGGTAAAAGGACATTTTTCCCACTGTTGGAGTCAGTTTTCCCCCACTGCCTGCAAGAATCCAACTAAGAGAGGTTATCGTAGGTGTGTTTTACAGCTACAGGCGAGCTAAGTTTGTCATCTTAACTTAAGGGGAAGCTTTGAACGTCTGTCACCGAGTGGATGATTCAGATCTCGTAAAAGAATCTGGGGACAGACCGCTGCCCAATGACACCAGCAGCAAACAAGTCCTCCAGGAAAAAAAAAAAAAAAAAAAAATCACAGCTATAAACTTAGAGACAGGTTTTTTTTTCGTTGGGAGGGGCCCCAGAAGAAAATAAAGCTTTCGGAGGAGCGTCCCGCCTACCTCGGAATAAGCAGGAGGTGCGTCCGTGTAGGGCGGCGGCTGTGGAAGGGGCATAGTCTGTGGGTACACGGCAGGGTTGGCGGGGGACTGGACGGGGTAGGACGGCTGGGTGGGATATTGTCCTGCAAGAAAGAGGAGAGTTCAACCCGCGGCAGAAACGAAGCCGGGCAGGACGCTGACGAGTTGTTTGGTCGGTTGGGTGGGTTGGTTTTTTTTTTTTCAGAAATCCCCATTTCTTAATTATCACGTGAGCAGAAGGGAGTATCAGCTCTAGGAGCGGCCGGGCACAATTAAATCGCAGTATTGCCTGGGCGATTGACCCCCCCCCCCCATCTCCCCCCAAACCACAGACACTCGGCTATCCTTGCCTGGACTTCAGCAGTCCAGTCCAGGGCCAAAACAAAACCGAGAGTTAAAATACCCTTTTGGCGGAACTGGGAGCGATGAGAAGGCAGGAAGCCCGACAAAGGAAAAAAAAAATAATACGTCAAATTATTCTGGGTCGCCGCGCCAGCGCTCGGACTCGCAAATTCTTAAACTGAAACCAAAACAAACCAGACCCGATCACAGTTTTGGGGGGCAAAGACGAGGCGGCGTTGGGGCAAGTGTTTTCCCACGTGCCCCGTCCCCCCCCGGGATGTGGGGGTGGGAGGGGGCCGATCTCCCGGTCATGCTGGGTGGAAAATCGCCTTTGCTCTGACGAAGCCGAGGGGATTTAACGAGCTCCAAAATCAGCCCCTTCCGCCGGGATCCGGAGGGGCTCCTGGGGTCCCCCCAGCACCCTCTGACCCCCCCCCCCAAACAACCCACTGCTGGGAGGGAGCCCGTTAGGCCACGGGGGGGGGGAGCAGCCCCCCATGGGTGCCCCTCCCCATCTGTCCCCCCAGTCTGGACCTGTTGGGGGGGGGGGTCTCAGCCCCTTCAGCTGCCCCCGATGTTGTGCCCCGGGGGGGTCCCCCGGATCCAGCACCCCCGACGTGCCAGGGGGGCCCACCCCTCCCACTCCAACCTCCCCCACCCGGGGGGGCCCGCGGTCCCCCCGGGCGAGGTGGCCCCGGGCCGGGCGTCGAGTGTCGCGGGGGGCTGCGTGGCCGCGGTGGCCACGCCGGGCCCGTGGTCCCGTCCGTCTCCGCGTCCATCCCCCGGGGGTGGCCAAGGCTGCGAACGAATCCTTCCGTCCTCCGAGGCCGCCTCCGTGGAGAAAGCGTCACCCACCCGTGTCCCCGCTCGCGGCGGGGCCGAGCGCCTCGTGTCGTGGCCCTGCCGCGTGGGAGCGTGGTCCGAGGAAGGCTCAGCCGTCTGCGTCAAGGCAGAGCCTCCGCCGCCCCGCCAGGGATTAAGCGATGGCAATAAACGCGTGAGGCGCACGCACCTGGCGTCCCGGTGTGTTCGTCGCTTCGGTCCAGCTGGGGCCAGCCTAACCCTTTGCTTCGCTTCCTAGCATCGGTGTTATGTGCCTTTTTTAAAAAAGAAAGCGTGTTTATGTATTTTTAATCGCATAGCTAGGAAAGTTTGTTGCATCAGATTTTCCTAAAAAAAAAGTTTTTTTTTTATTTGGAGGCTGGCAACACCCTGCTAAGGAAACGCAGGTTAATCTTAAACTCATTTTTAGCTGAAGGCTTTTAAGGCTTTTAATAGTAATTTGTTAGTTTCTGTCGATGTGTTTGACTGAAAAATTTAAAGGATAATTGTCTGAAGACATCTTTCCTGAAAACCCTTAATAGGAGTGAAATGATTGATAGCTGGCAACTTTTAAATAAGGTAACTTGTCACTTGAAAACGCTGGGGTTTTTTTTCCAGTGGTGTTTCAGTCTCCTTGGAAAAAAGCAAGATGCATCAATTTTAGGATGAGTAGAAGAGAACTGAAAACCAAACCAGCCAAAACAAAATCAGAGCAAAGAACTCCCAAATTCAAGCGAGCAAGTAAGAAACTCTGCTAGCTGTGTAACTTGTTAGGTGCTTCCTATTTTACTGCTGCTCTTCCTGTGGTGCTTGGGCGAGTCAGCAGTGGTGCACCCCTCCCTCTGAGGGAGCTCTTCCTCTGCCCCCGCGCCCCTCCGAGGGGGAGAGCCGTTGCCGGGATGTTTTTGGCTGCGGTCCCCTCTGGTGGGGTGCGGTAGGTGCCCTGCCACGGCTAGCGGGTGAATACACGTGCCCTAATGGGGTGGTTACCCCGTTCTGCACCGGGGACACGTTGCCCTAATCCCTGCCTGTGGCCGCGTCACTGCCAGGCTGCTCAGAAAGCTGCACGCTCGCAGGTTTTACCACTTTGGCCAGATAAGTGCAACGTTTCTTAAACGCATTTTCGAGTTTAGTCGCTGGCAGCCACTGGGTGTCAATGCCGTAGCTGCTCTGGTCGAGGCATGCAGCCCCTTTGCCTTGTTTCTCACCGTTTATCCGCGGCTCAGCTTGAGCGAGGACTATTTTTATTTTTCGGGCTGGGAGCTGCCGGTGTGCCGGTGCTCTGGGGGCCGGGGACCCGCCGTCGGTGCGGGCGCGGGGCTGGGAGCGAAGCCGGACTCAGCCGAGGGCCCTGGCAGAGGAGGAGCGTCGCTCGGCGAGGAGCACAGATCGGTCGTGGCCGACTTCTCCGCTGACAGAGGGAGCACGGGTTCGCGCTGGGGCCGGGAGCGCGTTCTGCGCCGGTGTTTCGCAGTCTGAGAAAGAGAGGGCGGGTTGGGTTTTTTGTTTGTTTGTTTGTTTTTCTTCCTCCCTTAAATAAAGCTTCGAGGCACTTCATCTTGAAGGAGTTTGCATGTTTGTAAGTGCAACAAGGCACCTTTCGAATTATACGCAAAACCTACGAAACACACAGGAACTTAAAAAGAACGTGCACTTTCTGCGTAGTGCCAAGGCTGTGTTTCTCGCCCAGAAGATGAGGGCTAACTGCTCTAATGCTTGTGAACATGTACTGCCCTGATTTAATATCTGATACTAAGCTGCTTTTTCATTTTTCACTGAATAAAGAAGTCGAACGGTGTGGACATTATCTGTTAGGAGCTCAAAATAGCATCCAAGTTCTTCCGAATAAAAACAGCTTTTTAAATAAGGGTAGAAGCCATAGGTAGTAACATGAAATTATCAGTAGTACCTTATTAAGGTAGTTACAGTTCTCGGTTATACGTACAAAGCAGTTTATTTCAGACTTTCTTAGCAGAAACTCTGCTTTGTGCACAAACCCACGGTTGAACTCTCGGGGAGCAAAGTCAGCAGGACCCCTGCACGGTGGGTACCTTGACGGAAGGAAGCGCTTGAGATGTGCTCTGCCAGACCCGCTGTGTTGTTGGTTGTGAACGAGTGCCGATAGCGACCGGCGTTGCTCAGAGGAGGCTGAAGCAAGAACGAGATCTGTTTCAGAGATAACAAAGAAATTGTTGTGAAAGTTGTATGGAAGAACAAAACTTCTCTCCTAGTTGTAGTCAAGTGAAAGCAACGTTTTCCCTTACCCGTGCTAGTGGGAGGCACTGGGCTTAAGACAGTCTATAGTCCTCCAAGAACTTCCCTGCAGCTGTAGGTAACTCTTCCTTTACTCCAATCTGGTAGCCTTTGGGCTAATCATCATATGTAAAACATAAAACATCTCTGGGATGAGTGTATTTCTTGATGTCTTTGCTTTATGGCAAGATGGTCGAGATTTATCGTAAAGGAGCTATCGCAGTTAAGCTTCCTTGAATGGTCTCGTCCTTTTAGCCTGCGTTTGAAAATGCGTTCAAATCAAAAGCTATAGTTTTTCTTAAACAGAAAACACAGAGTTTTGGTGGCACTCACCTGGAGGTGGATGTGTTGTTAATTTTTTCGCAGTGGCAGGTGTTAAGGTCACGTGGGCATTTACACTTTCTCCAATTCTAGTCCCAAGGAAACTTGATCACCTAAATTTTTTTGTTGTCATTGCCAAAGGAATGAGAATAGCCACTACCTAGCTGCAGAAGGATGAATGGGTGTAAGCCTGAAAGCCCGACGACAAAACAGGCATGGGACGGGTGCTTTGGGTGGCCCTACCCTAGGAGTGCTCGGTGGTCGTGACTGTTCTGTAGTGAATCGGGCTCTGTGCGCAATAAATTCTGGGTAGTGGTGTATTTGATTCGAAAGCCACATGTAGCCTGAAGTGTTTGAAGGACTTTGAGAAATCAAGAATAATTTTCACAGAAGTTGTCCAAAGCTTTTGATTCTAAATGAGTGAACAATTTAAATCATGGAAATTTATACAATTTGTTAAAAGTGAAATGAGTATATCTTTGTGAGGTTTTTATCACACTTTTTTTTTTTTTTTCTGGGTGGAAATATCACAATTGAAGATTGCCTTGAAGAATTGCTGTGTATTCCCTCCGTCCTGGTTGCATACCTTGCGGGCATTTACCTCTGTGCCTTTAGGTGCTTCCCTGGGTGATTCGCGGACCCCCTAGCGTCACCCGTTGTATTACACGTACATACAGCACACGCGCATGCATATACCGGTGTATTTGGTTGGTTTTCTCTTTCTGGGTTCTGCCAGGTTGAACGCTGTGACGGTCGCAGCTTTTCACACCCGGCGCCAGCAGCAGCCTCGGCAGCTGGAAGCTGGAGTTCCGTCCGCTCTGCCCTGGCGCCCGGTCTCAGCTGGGAGCAAGGGCCAGACCAGGTCCAGCCTCTGCCCGCCCCGTTGGGAGTTTCGCTCTTCAGCGGCTGGCGTGCCTGCTCACTGCCCCCGAGAAAACGTCCTCCGAGGCAGCCGTCACTGCCTGCGAGTCACCAGCGTGCGCGCCGCGTCGCTTCGGGTGTGAAAGCCCAGCTTAGTCTTCGGGGGCGCGGGTGCTCTCCTCGCTGCGCCCCAATAACTCGCGGCGAAGCCGAGCGGCAGTGCCGGCCCTTAACTGCGTGTTCCCTTTGAGCGTAACTGTTTCTCCTTCGCCGTTTGCCCTTTGGACCTCGGCCCTTGCTTGACGGACGAAGCCCATTCTGACCTCAAACCTGTGTGCGGCAGCCCTGTTTTTGGGGTGGCGTGCGGGCTTCCCTGGCCCCATCCCGCAGGCGGGTCGCCTCCGGGAGGGACCGAGCCGCCTCGCCGCAGCCGGGGTGCTGGAGATGCGCCCGCTGCTGGCGGCGCGCGCTGCCCGGTGCGATGCGTCGCGGCCTCCATCGGTGGGTTTGAGCTTCCCGGCAGGGCCTGGAGTGACGGGTTGGAAATTCTCTTCGTTTTCTTTGCCCGTTTTCTATTCGCTGTGGTGTCTGTTCAGTTACTTGTATGATTATGGGTAAGATGAAACACCAAAATGGAACGCCCGAGTGGCTCCGTGTGCTGACGTAATGAACTAAATTTTCCTGAATTGCCTGACTTTAAAGAACCTCAATACAAAAACGAGGTAACTGCTCCCTTTGCCACCGTACTCCTTATGACACACTCAGCTGCTTCCTTAGTATCATTATTTTTGTAACACTTCGACGATTTCACAAGTCGTCGGTGAAGTTGGAGGTTCAGGGAACTGGGGCTTTTGCTGCCTGGGGTGGAAAGGGAAAGCAGTGTGGTACAAGGGGATAAAGATGTTTAGGTAGGCTATGTGAGGTGGTTTTTTTTTTTCAATACACTGATCAACAATAAAATAGGCCTTTTTTTTTGGTGCTTTAGGTTTTTTATAAGACTCCAGAAATGATGTACTCTTGAGATGTCTGTTCAGACTTTTTCCAGTTTCCAAAGCATAATACTGCCTAAATATGTGCTTCTCTGTTTACACAACTGGTGAATATTTTGTGAAATGAGTGCTTGGCTTTTGGAACAAATATGCTGATACATTTTGCAGCCACAGATTTGTGAAATATGTAGGGCTGTGGCTACAGAGATTCATCCTTCAGCCCCTTCTGTTTTGGGAGAAAGTTCGTATATGAAACAAGGTTTTCTAATGGAAATGAGTCTATAACCTTGAGTAATGAATGCTGAAGTAAGACACAGTGAAGATATCTGGTAAATAGTTTATTGTTTTCCTCTTCCAGAAGTATGTAAAAGATGGATATATTTACTTTATTGTCAACTTGTATGAAGAAGGAACTTCAAATTCACTGATGCTGGTTGCAGCTAGTCATAGTTAAGCATATGGCAGTGCATACTAATATTTTAATGAATTTTGTAGCGTTTTGTTTGTAAGTCTGGTTGCCAGAATGGGTTTTAAATACTGGGGAAACACTGCTCTTTGTGATGATAGGCTGCACTTCAGAAGTAAAGTGCGCCCGGGGAGGAGTCACATTTTGAAGAACAGCATCTCTGCTGCTCCACAGAGAGGTTCAGCATGAATTAAATTGATCTCTGAGGACAAGCGCTATTCACACTTAGGTATTATTTCTAAATATACATAGTAAATGTTATTCACGTGCATTCGTCAAGCAAAGGTGCTTCATTCCTGTACTGTAGTTTGTGATACGCAGACGTCTTACGTTAGCAGCACAGTCGCTGTTTCACAAAGTTTCTTGGTAGGTCTCCATTCCGAATGGATGAGGTGGAGGAATAAAACGAACAAAGTCAGCTGCTTTTACTGGATTGATGATTATCTGCTAAGAACTTCATTAGGCCTCATGCTTGTGCTAGATTTCCATAGTGGATACCGGTCTTTACCAGGTGACTTAAAATAATACCCAAGGAGGCAAACGTATTTAGTTTTGAAGTACTTCTGCAGTAAATGGTGAAGGTTTAGCAATGCTTTGCTTTGTGGTACGTGGATGGGACCCGAAGTGGCTAGGTTTAAAAATGTAGTCACTGAAAACCTCCTGGGACTCTTGACGGCTGCCGCATGAGACAAGAGATTAGAAATTTGCTGGAGGAGCGGAGAGCACACTCGATTTGCTCAGACAGCCTACTGTTGTTAAAGGCGTCTTGCACCACTGCACAGTATCAATGATGTTGTAGTTCTGTTTGAAAATACGTCTTATTCTAGAGTTAATTAAACTTAAAAGGTACAAGTCTTCTCTTGTTCTAGCCTTAGAAACCTAATTTTTGGGAATGCTAGGAATCCATGCAGCTGGAAGCGCATTCAGTCCCGTTGCCGCTTCAAGCCAGCGTGCCAGGGATGGCTGCGACTGCATTTCCGAGCAGCCCCCGTTTCCCCCAGTGCTTTGCTGGTGCGTTAGCTGCGGCCCAGGCGCACGTTGGTGGGAGCAGGTGGGGCTCCGTTTGCGTTTTGTCAAGGCTGGTTTTGTTGCCTAGGTCTAAGGGGCGTGTAAGTTCTGGGGCCTGGCATGTGCGTACTTGAGAGAACGTGCTGTGTATGTGTGGGACACGCTCTCTAAAACAGTACGTATTCAGACTTAAATTGGGATTGATTGCCAGCGAAGTGCTTGCAAGCAGAGGTGCCTTTAACCTGCAGTATTTGACAGCTAAATTGTATCTCCTAGCTATGCTTTGTAAGACGTCAGAGCTCTTATTTACTTAGCATCTTCATTTTTTTGGAATGCCTTATCGTTCAGAGGCCGCTTCGTGCCAGGCCTCCGTGCTGCTCCTGCGTCAGGCCGTGCAGGGTGAGGTGGGCTGCTCTCCGCTTCTCGGCCGTTGGCGTCTCCCTCTAGACGGCTTGGAGACACCCTCCCCCCTTTCCATTTAGTCAGCACCGCAATGAAATCGGGAAATTAAACCCCCTCTTTTCAGGAGGCGAGCGGCGCGCGAAGGAGCCGTAGGCGTGAGCAGCCCCCGTGCTCCCCGCGGCAGCCGCAGCCCTGGGCCGGTGACGGCCGGAGACGCCGAGGGCAGCCGCTCGCCGGCCGGGCGGACCCGCGG
>JAVJGG010000008.1:32829818-32850319 GCA_035590195.1 Aviceda cuculoides
TTGTTTTCCTTTTTTTTTTTTTTTTTTTCCCCCCTTTTTTTCTCATTTTGGCAGTTACCGCGAGCGGGCAGTAGAGGGTCTTTGACTTTGATTTTTTTTGGAGGGGAAGGGGAGATCTGGAGATTTGGGAGACAGACATTCATTTTGTAGAAGAAAACTGAAGTGAAAATTGCATGCTCCCCCCCCCTTCCTAAACAAGGGCTGTATGTGTAGTTCAGAATATGGGCTCCAGTCGTCCAAATCCTGTTGGCAGTCTCGCTTGCAGTGTGAAGGCAGCAACTTCTTCAGTTTTCTTATGCTTAACTCCAGAAACTGTGACGTGGGTGGAGTTTCACTTACCCGTCACTGACTTCTCAAACTACGCAGTTAGATAAGACTGAAGCAACGTGCTATAAATGTGGTGACTTGTTAGACCGCATTTATTGTGCAAATGAGTTTGCATCCTGCAAGATCAGCAGAAACGCTTAATGTTTGCCTGGATGGAAATTAATTAAAATTTGGCGACTGAAATTAAAGGAATGGATGTGTTGCCCGTTGTGTTATATGAAGCTGCTTTTTAGTTCCCACAGTGGGAATTAGCGCAATTGCAAGTGTTTTTTTGGCATGTGTGAGTTTCAAGTCCGAGTCGGTGCTAAGCTCTGGCATCTGTAGCCTTCTCAGGTTTAGACAAAACTTGTTTCACTTTGTCTCCTGCCCTTTAATATATGTTAAATGTATTTGAAGCTGCTAACGGGAATAAGGGTACAAACAATCCAAAAATGTACTGTGGTGGTGGTGGTGGAGGCTGATTTGCTTGTAGCTTGCATTTGCTTAAAACTGATTCGAGTTAATCTGCTAATTTGGATGTGATTGTTAGAATAGAAAAAAAAAGTACCTATGCCGTACATATCTCGGATACATATCCAGATTTAAATTTTGATTGCCAAAAGCATACTTACAGACTGAGAGATCTTTAGTGTTTGCCAACTAAATTATATCTTATAGTGATGCTTTGCAATATATAGAAACTCCTAATTAGATATTCAAAAAATGAAGATGCTGTTATTCAGAGATGCTTCATAGCAGGCCTCCGCAGTTCTCCCCTGTCAGGATGTGAAAGGATTATGCACTCTGCGCTCCTGCTCGCTGTTAACGTGTTGATTTCTCTTTCCAAAAATACTCTCTTCAAATGTGAACCTTCAAATTAAATGTAATTATTTGCAACCCCCACAACCCCTTCTCCCAGAAAACCTGGCTCCGAAGGCATCCTGGTGGCGCGCCGAGGGAAGAGGGATTATTCCTGCTGTTGTCTCCCCTCTGGAAAGGTGTAATTTGTAACCGTTTGGTTAGTCCCCCTCCTCTTTCCTTTTCGCCCCCTTCGCCCGCAGCAGTGCCCTGGGAGGCTCCAGCATCGGAGCTCTGGGGGGCCGGGGTGGGGGGCTGCTCCCGGCTGCCCCCGACAGCATCCTCTGGATGGAAGCGTGGGACGGCATCGGGAGGTGGGGAGGTGTGAGCAGGCGGCTTTTCGGGAAAGCCTGCCTTCTGCCCCGGTGCGGGCAGGCTGCTGCTGCCCGGGTTCCTCGGAGCCCTGACCCGGCGGCTGCTCCGTACGGAGCCGAGGCCGCTGGCGGGGGGGTCCTGCCGAAACGCTGCCGTCCGTCGGGCTGGGCTGTGGGTACCCTCCGCTCGCTGCTCGGGCGCGACGAGGAGGTCAGGGAAGGGAGTCGGGTCCCCTCTGAGCAGTTACGGGGAGAAGTTTGCCGTCACCCGCCCCATGCGTTCCCTCCGGCCGAAAGCAGTTGAGGTACGTCCCTCGGCCCCCCTGCAGGGCACCGGGCTGCTGCCTTTATTCCTCAGTAGCATCTTCCAGTCTCTCGGGAGGTTCAGGTGAGGAAAGCAACGCTTGTACTGACGCGAAAGAGTCATGATGGAAGTGCTGCTCCAAGATAAAGGTTTATTGATTAGATTCATTAGTGTTACTACTAATTTTTTTTTTTTTCTTTTTCCAAATGAGCTTTGCGGTGACATCAAGGAAGGTTAAGTTGCCAGAGCCAGATCTGGCTCGGGTATTCGCAGTTGTTGTTTGCCTGTTGCCACTGCTACGCTCGTCCTACTTCAGCCCTGCCTCTTCGAGCTGAGCTCTGCTCAGCTGACGGATCTGCAGCTCAAACCAGAAGCTATTTGAAATTCAGGGTGAATTCACGTGTGAGCTGATCAAATGGTGTTATGTAATTCAAACAGAAGTAAAAATGCACTATGGGTTTTTATCTAGCTAGATGTATTTAGACCTTGATTAATATCTAGAAATCTATAGTGAAGGAAGCAATACCAAAAAAAGCTTTTTTTTTTTAGATGTGAAAACCCAGTGTGACTGCATGTTTAACTCAGAGCAGCTTCACTTTTTTGTAGCTGTTACGGTATCTTGGCCCTGCCGTTCCTGGGATGGCATCAGGCAGAGCTGGAAGGCACTTCTGCGTTTTCAACGCAGGTGGCATGGTGCTCGGAAACCTCGGAGAATGATGGAGAGGGCTGAACTAGGAGCTTTCTCTTCCGGCTCAAGTTGGGGGATTAATTTTTTTTTTGGCCTTATTTCCCCTTCTTCCTTGATGAATACAGACAGCCTGTGAGTAAAACTACGGTGTCAGATCTTTACGGCCGAGGGTTTGCCTTCGCTGCAAGAGCTGAGCATCTCTCCTAACATTGTGTGAGTGTATATTCTAGCCGGTGGGTATTAACACTGGCCTAAGGTCTGGTTCCTGGTGCTGTTGGTGCGTTGCGCCCTTATCCATAAATGTAGTAAATCCAGCAAATGCCTTCATGAAATAAAAACAAGGACGGGAGTTTAAAGCAGTATTTTAAAACGCAGCCTGTTGCAACCGATTTTGGGAAAATAAAGAGATGCTATCTTAATGCAGACTTTTCCATGCTTGTTAGGAAACTTGAGTCACTCTTGAATAATCCAGTTTGTTCAGTCTATGAAAACCTGATACCGCACTCTTGCCTATTTCTTCTTTACAGTTCTGTGGCAATGACATAGTAATAAGTATTAAAAGGAGAAACCATAATCTTCTCTGCTTGCAGTCCAAGCCAACGCTAGTCATTCCCTGATGCTATGAAGTCATCCTTTGCTTTGAGGTTTCTCACAAAGACTTTGCTCGAAGCGTCTGCTCTGGGTGAGCGGTAGCGGCAGTAGTGGGGCAGTCCTGGTGCGCTCCCGCTGCCTCCGAGCCCCCTTCAGACCACCCTTCTGCGGCCGAGGAGGCCAGTTCTGCAAAGTCCACCCCATCCTTTGAGAGTGATCCCTCCTTCCCCCTTCTGGAGCTCTGGAACAAAAATGAAGATGTAAATGAATTTGCAATGATTGCACAACCCGGTTATGCAACGAGGCTGACGTGGTAGCGTATACATATGTAGAAAACGCCTTTTTGGAGAGATGACATTAAACACAGTTTCACCACCTTCTCCCCAAAGATGAGGGCAACTGCATTACTGGCTTCACCCCCTGGCTGGTTAACCTGCCTATTAGAGCGCACCGAATATTCAGCTTCTGTTGAGTGAGGATTATTGTTGATGGAGCAAAAAAAATAAATTGGTTCTTGTGGACTGTTTATTTGGGAAGGAGTTTTTTAGCTTGGGGCCCAGAGTCCGGGCAAGTAACGTTACCGTAGTGAGTCCTGGGGCAGTATCCTGCACTGTAGTCAGTTTTTGTACCGTCAGCAAACTCTGAACCATCTGAGTGTGTGTTTTGTTTCTTGTTCTCAAATGAGCGATGGAGTTTCAGTTGGAGGCACTGTCTGCCAGTCCAACAGGTCCGCGAGCGAGTGCTCAGCGTTCCTTGCAGCTGGAAACCCAATTCCTTATTTCGTATGGCTTTTAATTTCTCTGGAAGAAGGCGTGCAGCGCTGCTGACCCCTGCCTTTTGTGTGAAGGAGGGGGGCTGATGCCCCAGGTGCTCCAGCTGCGGTTTTGGGGCAGGTTGACGGGTCAGACTGCCTTGACACCGAACGCGAGCGACGCAGGCGTTGGTTTTGTCACCTCCCTGGCGAGTGACCCTGCGTGTCACGCGGGCTGGGGGGCAGTGCTGCCCGGGGGGACCGCAGCGGGACCGCAGCCGAGCAGAGGCGTGATCAGCCCCTCGCTGCGTTCGCTCACCCCCGCGGGGGTGGCTGCCGGTCACCCGTGTCCTCTGCGGGACTGGGAGCGAGCTGGGGACTGGGGCTGGGGGTCCTCCCAGGGTGGGTGTTATTACCAAGCAGCTTCTCGCGAATGTCCTGGATGTAACTGGGGTCCCTTCCGTGACTTCAGCTGGGCAGATTTACACTCGGCTGCTGGGGGGAAGTCGTTCTCCCAGCTAAGATGTGCAGTCTCCCGAAGCTGTGTCTATCCCGTCACGCCAGAAACGGCTGGTGCTGCTGTTAACGTGATGTGCTGTGGCTCTTGGCCTGACTCTGGCTGGTACTTTTTTACGTACGTGTGGGGGAATAAACCTTTTTGTCCCTCAGTTGCTTCCCTTCTTGCTTCTGTATTCATTCCCGCTCGGCAGAACAAATAAGTGATGGTATCTTCGTACGTAATGCTTATTGCTGATTGAAAGAAGAATTCTGCAGACTAAGCAAGTAGACTGACCTGACGACTCCTCATGACAACTGCCTAGTTTAAGTTAACATTCAGAATATTTTTATCCTAGTTTACTCCTTAGAGGCTAATAGAGTGCTGCTAGAGTAATTTTCAGATGAATCATGCCATCTGCCATGCATGCTTTGCTGTTTCAGCAGTAGGGGAGGAGAGGGAATGCATACATACAGTGGTCTGAAACTGTGTTTGCATTCACTGTAAAACTAATTTAAGTTTCAGAACTTTTTTTTTTTTTTTTTGTCTCCCCTAGCAGGCATTTTATATTTCTTGCTTTGGTTACTGGTTTAATGTGTGGCTCCAGCACTGATATTGCTCTGTTGGGTGGTCAGTGCCAAACTTTGCAGAGACTCATAAGGCACGGGGCACGCTTGATCTGGCCTCCTAGTGAGTTGAAGTGGACCATCGCAAAGTCCTTTTCTGAAAACACAGTTCAAATGTTGACCCTTGGGATTGCCAGACTGAGCCAGCTGTAATGTGTGCCCCCCTAAAAATAATAATAAAAAATAATAAAAAAATTGTAGACAAATGAAACTGGAGCAAGTAGCCTGGCAATATGGAGGGAAAGGTCACTTGTGGACTGAGTTCTGTAGGGCTGATGTTCAAGGCTTGTTCTTCCAGGAGCTCTCCTGAGCCAGGGGAGGAGCGTCCCCAGTGCGCAGCCGTCTTACCTGTGGAAAAGAAGGTAAGAGCAAGCTGGCATTTGAAAGCAAAAATTCATAACCACAGTGGAGCATTGGATATGTCGTGTCCCATCTCATGTTTTGTCCAGAAGCAGTTATTTGGGACACTAGCCAATCTGTTAGTAAGGCTCATGGGTTTGGATTTGGGTTTGGAGAGGGCTGGAGTCGTAATCTCGAGGAGTTTGTACGTCAACCCTATCCCATCTTTGAGAACAGGCTATGATACTAGATAATGCTTTAATTATTACCAGGCAGAGTAAATTCTTCTGTTCTAATATATTAAAAATCTTCTCTTGCTGCCTGTCCTAAAGATCTAATTTTCTCATAAACTGATTTGGCTGGTGAACTGTTGCACCGAAAAGTACTAATAGATTTTGTGCTTTGTTCATGTCTTCAAGCTTTTTATGAGAATTTTATCTCATGTGCTTGGTTTTAGTGCCCTGACAAACCATATTGGAAGAAATCGAGAGCAGAATATCGAAGCGCAGAGCAATTAAACTGTTTTCCTCCCTTTTCATGCATTTCACCCCCACCCCTCAAGGGAACGATATATCTGGTAAACTCCAGAATTAATTATGTGAGGTCAGTTGAAGGCCTGAACAATAGCGTGCTCTCTTTTTCAGGCAAGAAAGACAATTTCTAAATGCCAGGAATTAAAAGCAAGGATTGCTTGCCTATAGAGAGGAGTTGTTGCACCAGATATCGAGCTGACAGGCAGGCAGATCTCTGCTACCCTTAGATGAGGATTAGTTTATGCCCTGAAGCAAATGGGTTATTAACTCTTGTAATTTTATTTTAGCATGTTTAACAACAGATACTGTTGTTTATAAAACCCATTTAATCCCTTTTTAATCACTGCAAGTTATTTTCCAGTAGTTATCCTGCAGCCTTGGGTTCCAATGGTTAGTTTTTTACTCAGCAAAATATAGCAGTGTCTGTTTGTCTGTGTGTTTTTTTGAGTCATTCTTTAACGCCTCGAATTAGAGTTTTTAAAAAAAGAGGGGGGGGGGGGAAGAAAAAGAGTTGGGCTCCTACTTCTGTTGCCTTCTCCTCCCTCTTCATTCCCCAACTCTTCAAATACCTGTAGCAGCCCCTTCTTTTTGCTCTTTACTGTTTGGACTCTCTCTGCTGCATCCTCATTTCCCTTCACTTTCCCCTGGCCCCTGCTGTTGCTGATGTGAAACACCAGCAGATAATCCTCGCAGATTTTTATTAGCTGGGGCTTTGCTCTGCACCTCAAGGCATTTATTGATAAATAGGGGCCTTGTGTTATGGGATGTATAAACAGGAGCATGTGACTGCCGTCTGCGTTGGATTTGGGAACGTGGGAAATAGCGGTGGCGGCGTCATGATGCCCCTAAAGGAGGCAGCGCCTTGTCTTAGAGCCCAGGGTGCCGCGGGGGGAAGGCTGGCAGGCTCTCTGGTCTGCAGGAGGTTCTTCGCGTGTGAAATAAAAGCTGTCGGCTTGAAAACTATAGAGCTGAGGAGAAATATTTTCGTTTTCAAAGATGATCAGAGCAAGAGCGTCGTTGGCAGGTGTAGAGAAGGGGCGCCGGGGGAGCTGGAGGACTGCGTGGTTCTCCCAAAGGAGAGCGAGCTGGAAGCTGTCGGAGAGCTCGGTGAGAGGGGAGGAAGAGAATAACCCACCGTAGTTATCGGCACCACTGCTTGATCTTTTCCCCATGCTTGCTATCTACTCCCGGGGCCAGAGCTGGTATTTGCTGTGTTTTTTGACCGCCCGCCAGCTGCAGCGCAGATTCCCGGCGGCCGAACTGATGCTGCAGCCTGTCCTTTGGGAACCAGGCTAAAGCGAGAGCGCACCAAGCGCCCCGACGTTCAAGTTTCAGTCCAGGCTGAGACAGAGGTAAGAAATATTTACGCCAAAAATCGCTTGCCAGGTCAGGTGTCTTTAGCTAGGCACGTCGTGTGAAAGCAGCAGCAAATGATGCGTGCGTAAAATACGACTCGGGCCGAGGTCTTCGGGCCTTCTCCATTAGCCTGTCCGCGGCCCGGGGCTGCGCCGTGGCCGCCGAGATTCCTTCTGAGGTACAGGTTTCCAAACGGCTCCGGCCGTTGGGCTGCACACCGGGGTTTAGTTACGCACCCGTCTCCCTTCCTCGCCGGAGGCCAAGGGAGCGGGAAAGGAGAATTTTGCTCTCCCGGACTGCGTGTGTTCGGCCACAGGTGGAAGGCCTTTCTGCTCAGAAAGGGGGGTGGAGAGCCTCCAGCCTTCTCAGGTTGTTGCTCCGTCCTGGCCACCGTGCTGGGATCTTTCGGCATCTTGCAAAAATCCGTCGTCTCCCTGCCAGCCACGGGGACGCGATGTACCAATGGTGCCTTGCACGTGGGGGTAATTTTGTGCTCTGTCAAGTGCGTGTCTGAAATGGGGCGCATATATCTGTATGTATATAAGCTGCTTTCCAACGTGGCGTGAAAGATTAGGAATGAGAATGAGACCGTGGTAACACTTACATCTTTCTGACTGTAGGAGCTTTGCCTTTTGGCTCTGATTAAGCCAGTGTTTAGCCCGCGAATATTTTTTTCTTTTCACGTTGGGAGATCTGCTATTACAAGAGATTTTGCCACTGGGGCCGGATGGCATAAAGTGAATACCTGACTGACTTGAAATAATTTGATTAGTCTGTCTTTTGCTGGGAGAATCCCTTGCTCAAGCCTATCCCAGGGACAAATGAATCATGCAGAGGAGAAATTGAAATTGCCAACCAAGGCTTTAAGTTTGTTGCTGTTAAGTGACTGTTAAATGAGCTTTGCTGTAGGAAACGTGCCTTTTCCTAGAAATGTCTTTAACATGGTTCTGAATTATACTGAAATGTGAAACTTCTTTCCAAATATAAGGCAAAAAAAAAAAATCAGAGGGCAGAATATGCTTTTATTGTCAGAAACTTCTGACCGGGTTTATTGCTTGTGCTGCTGATTTGCTGAAGTACCACATACACTGCATTTTATTACATGAGGAACAGAAATAGAGTAGCAAAATGTATCTGTACTGACCCAAATATTTCCTCTTCCCGTTAACACCTTTTTTCCTCCGCCACGTCAGTCTTGCATTAATGTTCACATAGGTAGCGCCAGTAAGAAAAGTAGATCGCGCTTACCATTTGCGATTTGACCTTGCGATCTTGTACTGGCAGCCTGAAGATCTCGTGTGTAACTGCTGATGGGAACTGGTTGCGTGAGAGTCCGATGGGGTTCTGAGGTTCCTCTGCAGCATCGAAGCTTCCGAGTAGGAAACGGAGGTTTCTTCCCTGTCCCTGACTGGTTAGCGGTGTGTAGACCCCAGTCCTCTGCTGAACTCCATGTGAGGTTGCCTGAAGTCAGAAAGCCTTGTAGTTGCCTTCAGTTAGGCGTAGTGGTTCCTTTGCATCTGTTGGCTTTTGTGATTCAAAGTACCTCTTGGTGTTGCAAGGAAAGCCCTTGGGTAACAGCAGAAGGGAAAGAAGACAGCTAGATGTGAACAGGATTGCGTAGGCTGCTTTTAGCTTAGGAGGCTGGTCTCTTTGGGATTGGTAGTCGGTGAAGGAGATAAGGTTTCTGCTCTAACTGTTCACAAGGAGAAACTTCATCAGGCACGGTGAGTAACTCCCCAGAAAGGAGGCAGCCCTTATGAACATCCTCAGAGGTCCTTTTGGGCTCAAACAATGAGACACCATCAGTTTAGGGAAAAGGCCAAGGGACAGTTTCAAGTGTTTATGAAATAACCTCATCAAATTCAAGCCAGTAGTCCTGAGTGCATGGAACTAAGATAGTACCTCGGACCATGTTGTTTCCAGCTGATGTGAGGACTTTGTATTTTGGCTCCTTGAGGGACTGGCCCAGTTTGTGCAGACGTTGAGAGTTTAGGAACCTCTGACTTTTTCTGTACTGGCTATATTTTGGCAAACTGATTTGGAAGCGAAGCTCTGGGCATCTTCCTGTCCATACCACAGTGGTTGCTAAAGGACTGGGAAGAAGGTTCTCTGAGAAGGATTAAAAAAGCAAGAATCTCTGAGTCAGTAGAGAGGTCACGGGTGTCACACGCAGTAGCAGCAGTCTGCTCCTCCAAGGAGGTGGAAAGGTGAGAGTCTTACATGGGGTTTAACCAGCGCCTGACTCCCTGCTTGCCAGCGCTGGGAGGTCTTTGCTCTGGTCCCTTAATGACTGAGCACAACCACACAGTTCACACAGAGCGCAGATGTGTTTGTTCAGAGAAGCAGCATAACTTCCCTGCATGTGCAGTCCGAGAGGGTTCTCCCCCTTTTCCGTTTTGAAAGCGGGACCGAGCGTGCAGAGCAGTACGCTGTCCCTCCCGGCTGCCTGTGATGAAATAGGCTCTTTGAGCCAGAGACAGCCAGGACGTCCGTCGGTCGCAGGCTTGCCCACTCCCAGGACAGACGTCAGAAATATCTGAACTGCAAGCTGTTGTGTGCTTCCTAGAAAGTCTGCAAAGGCTGGGTGGTTTCGATATGGGGACAAAGGCTATAATGTGCCGGTAACGTCAGTGGGTTGCAAAGAAATTTCCTCATATTTGGGAGTAGTAGAGTTTTGAAAATCAAAGTGAACAAATGTGTTTTGGTTGTGGTGTTTATAAGAAAAGGCAAGAGAGGAAATGAGAAGGCTTTGAAATGTGAGTTAAGTCATGACTACCATGAGTTGTTGTGTTTTTCTTGTTTTTTGCATTGTAAAATCCTGCTTTCTGTTGCTGAGGCTTAGTAAGTAAAGTTTTACTTTCTAAAGAGAAGACGATGTGTGTCACAAAGAAAAGGAGTATCTTAAGGGTATGTAATCTGCTACGTAACGGAAGGGTTTGTTATGGAGAAAAACTGCAACAGTAAGGCCTTATAGGATTTCCCGTTAGTTCAAAAAAACAATCTTTACCTGGAAGCATGACCTCTTCAATAACATTGTAAATACAGATGAAAAGAAAAGAAAAAGATGCAGAATTAAATGAATGTTATAAACAAGTTGCAATTAATAAGGAAGGTAACTTGCTATGAATTATGTTTAAGAAAATGGCTATTCCTGTGCAGAAAATTAAAATAATAAAAAGAGTCAAAGAAAGAGCTTGTGTAGTTCAAAGTTTGTTGCCTTTTTCCAACGTTGTTGTCCAGTACAAGATATGACGTCTGTCTGCAAGTCTTGTCTTTAGATATATGTATTCTTTTCCATGATCTTTGGGTTGGAAGGAAGAGAATTTTTTGCTCCTGCTGGTGTAGGGTAGAAAAGAGCAGCCTTTTGCTTTCAGAAGCAGTGCTGCATAATGTCATGGAATGGATCTGTTCACATCACAAGCCAAAACGGAAAAAAATTTAAAAAAAAATCCAGAAGCTTAAAATGAACCATTCTTCCTGCATTTTTAAGGGTTGAAATCCAAAGTGCGAAAGTGATTAAAAAATTCTAAATGTATCTGTGGGATGTTTATAAGTCCTAATTTCTTGCCATTCCAAAAGCTGGGTGCTTGTGCTTCCCTGTAGTGTTGTCATCAAAATTGTTTTGATTTGTAACACTTTTTGAAGTGTAGCTCTGATGTGAAATGTGGCCCCAAAATTATGGAAACTTTACTCAGTTTAGAAAAAACCTTTAATGACTCAGAAGGCAGTAGTGATTCCAGCTTCTGTGCTCATCACTGTAATACTCATCATTACAGCTAACTGTCATAAAACATCACACACACAAAAAAAGAAGGTTCAGTTGAAGAGTTAAGTAGCCTCGCTTGGGATCTGCAGTTTTGCTGCTGGTGGCTAGCAGCTTGCTGGCCAGTCCAAGCTCTGTCGTGGCCCTGATGGACCCCCGAGGGCCGTTGTTGCGGAGGGGCCAAAGGGCGCTGTGGAGTTTGGGGGCCGCGTGCTGGGGGCTTGCAGTACTTAGGGGCTGCCGATATAAAGGAATGAAAGTAGCTGGGCTGGAAAGGGGGTGCAGGTCGCGGCGTTGAGGTTATGCCCGTGGGAAGCCGTGTGGGACACGGCAGTGGGAGGGGGGTGTAAATCCGCAGGAAACCGTGGCGCGGCTCGTGCTTGCATAGCGTTAGCGTGTCAGCCTTCCACATGGCAGTATTTTCACTTAGACATGTATTTGAGCTGAGGGCGGCTGAGAGGAGCAACTGCAAGCCAAGGCAACCCTGAACGTCTCGGAAGCCTCCACGAAATAGTGGAAAGCCTAGGGAGGCCCAGGAGGAGAGGGGTTTCGGCGTCCTCGCTGCCGGCGGCGGGCAGCTGAGGAGGGGGCTGGGGCTGGTGGGGGGACCTGGAGCTGAACCCGGGACCGTGAGTCAACGTCCCATGACTCCATTGCAAGACCATTAGTCCTTTTAAGTAGCCGCCTTAAGGGCTGCCAAGAATTAGGGCTGGTGGACAGTGCCAGAACAGAACTCGAATTATTCGGGGTTTTCAGCTAGAAAGCAGCATGGGGTGGAAACGAATGCTGCGCTGTGTCTCACAGGCAAACTCTGGCACGGTAAAACGTGCATGGGAAGAAAGAGTCTGGCCTGCTGCAAGTCTAGCTCGGAGTCCTGACCGCTGTTGGGCGAAGGGTCTTGAGGTTTTGAAGGTCATGATAAATTTGAGTTACCGAAGCATGCATAAGAAGCTGCAGGAAGGATATGCAAGAAATGGAAATTGTTCATTTAAATTGTACATTTAAACTGTAATTTTAAAAAAGTTGCAGCCAGGACACACCACTAAAAGCAATTTTGTACTTTTATCTGCAATTTTGGTACAGTATTAGACTTTAGATCACAAATAACTTGGTTGTTATTGATTACCAGTTTATTAGCAGTAGCGCCCTGGGAATTACCATTTGCTTTTCATACTCCAGTCTAAAGCATTAGTTTACAATTTGTTATTCTACATATAATGCAGAAAAACGTCAGTTTTTTTCCCTACAGTGAAATATTGGAGAAATTTTGTATTCTCAGTCCATGTTGTTTTAATTCAAAGAATTTTGCATTCTTTTTATGTCTAATATCAATTACTGTATATTTCAAATATGCAGAGTCATGGAGCTTGCAATTCTTTGAGACAGGTATTTCCCCTGGAAACAATCAGGGCTGTCTTTGTGATATCCACCCCAGATTTTTTCCTTTTACAGTTTGCGCAAATAGTGGTCTGTTTGTGTTCAGACAGAGCTTCTGAGTGTGCAAACGCCTGACGGAGCCATTGTGAGCACTGGAACTTGGTTAAAGACAGCTTCTTTGGAGCAAAAGTGCAGGCGAGGTTAGAGCCTAGACCTTTACCAGCTCAGGCAACCCGTTTACAGGAGCACAGTGGTGGAATCACTTTGGCAAAGAGGCTATTTGTCACAAATTTCATATTCTTTGGCTGTTTGCGCAGTATTTTTTCTTCTGTATTTTTTCCTAAGGTATTGTTTTTGTAGACCGTATTGAAAACATACTTCTTTTTCTTTTCTAATTTGATTGTAATAAGGGCTTTGTTAATCAAAAATAAGTGCAGTAAGGCAGAATGACTTGGTTATTTTTACATTTTCCTGTTTAAAAAAAAAAAAAGCCTCAGTAAGTGAGCCACAATGAGCCGTGATGTATTTCCTCCATCAGGATGGAAAATAAGCCATTTATTATTTCAGCTCTGACTCACAGTGAACCTGCTGACACTGAGACATTTTATAATCATAAGGAACAGGTTAGGGCAGTAACTTGGACGCCAGGCTGGGGATTACCTACTTATTACAGTGTTTTACAACCTGGATGCTTTAGGTTTTCTGGCAGAATGTCCTAAACCTCACACTAAACACCACGTTGTTATTGTACAATTACTGCTTGCAGGTCTTGCTGTAGGTGGTGCCAGCTAGACAGATGCCTTCATTATAATTATCCCTTTTACTATATATAAAGATTTCATCCCTTTAATCCATGTAAATTTTACTGCCCTTGAAAGTGACACTAATAGTTATACTTCTCGCCCTTCCTCCTTGTCCTACGTTGTTCCCAAACCGACCGGGGCTGGGCTTACTCCATCCAGAAATGGGAGATTTCCAAGGAGAACCCGGGTTCTGCGGGAAGCGGTGCTGATGACTCAGTAGGCAGCGCTGGTGGTCATTGCATAGTCTCCCGACACAGTCTGCGAGAACAGCAGCGCTAACTCCAGTGTCCTGGCCAAACTCCAGCTGAATAATTACTTGCTGCCTGCCTCGAATTCCTCTGCAGCTTCAGCTGGAGGGGTTGAGCTTCGTTGCCCTTCTTATAAACAGTCCCGTAGTGTTCAAGCGGAGTGGCTGCTTCATCGCATCTTGGAGGTAACTGTATTTTGACGTCGGGTGAGTGACTTTATCCTCGCACTTGTGTATAGCCTGAGAAATGCTCTGGTACATTTTTGGGTGATAAGTCCCGTCTTTCATTCTTTGCATTCGTGAAAGCATGTGTCCTGTCACGTTTGGTGCTTGTATAAATAACTTCAAAATATATGGCCTGGGAATAAAAATAACTAGAACTTGAGTGTTTGACTGGCCAAGCCAACTCCTAAAATGCTCCTTTTACTATGAAGTGTGTGACATCATCTTGTACTCTACTTTTTCAGAAACAGCCTGTACTGATGAATGAGGGCATCTGTGCAGTTCATGGCCTTTTGATAGCCAAATGTTGAAAGGTGACTGGGAAAGGAATATTGAGATCCTCGTCAATGGATGAGCTAAGACTCTTCCACATAGCTATTTAAGCACAGTAGGTGGTCTCTTGCTCTTTGATAAGCATCACAGTGGGCAACGTGTGACGGGATATCTCTAGTCTACTCAAACCCACAGCTCCACGTATATAGTGAGTCAGAGGAGTAGGAAGGCAGGTCAGAAAGTCATGTCTACTTTGAGAGTGTCTCCGAAAGTAAGCGCGTAGCCAATGCTCTGCTCTGGGCCTTGGTGTTCAGACAACCTCATCCCACCATGCTGGGAGGAAGGCTGGCTTGCTCCATGGGGGGGACCAGTCCTGCATGCAGGTGGGTACTGTACCCCCTTCCACATATGGGGACTCAGCCAGTGTTTCATTACTCTTTCCTCTAACAGCAGAGACTTGAGGTCTGGTGCTTCTGAGAGAGGAGGTGGCCGGTGGTTCAATAGACTGGTTTTTGCTGGTCAGTTGGTTTAATCTGGTATCTGGCTAATGTGTTTCCTGAGCTGCATAGCTGAAAGACTCTCATGTCAGCTTGGTTTTTGTCAGTGAGTGACAAACAGAGTGTGATTCAGATGTGCCCTTACACATTTAACACATGCAAAAGTTACTTGCAAGAGGCAGACTGCAGGTAGAACTGGTTGACATAGCTGAAGATCTTGGCCCCTTGATTTTGTGTGTGGGCTCATGTGCACAAGAGCTTGAATTGCTTTCTTATGAGGAAGATGGAGAGATTAACCTCAGAGTTAAGCTTATGCTGAGATTTTCTGTTGAGTTCATCTGGCAGAGACTGTATAACCTTTTGCTTGCCAGATACTGAGCACATGTTTGAGTACAAATACTAAATCAAGGTTCAGTGAGACTTCCTATGCATATAAGAGCTACCTTTTTGCCACTTATTATCCTGAAGAAGTTAGGCTTTGCATGATCCACTCTTAAACTGCTCTTTAATTGCTTCATCCTGTCTCTTCTTGATAAGGAGACTACCCATGTCTTCTTGAAGCCTGCTACTTAACAGCATTCTGTAGTTAACCATCAAATCCTCTATTCAGCACATATTTTATTCTTTTGTCTCTTCCCTCCCTGTGTGCTCAGAAAGTACACCAGTGTTGCAGCATTTCTGTCTCACAGTATTGGATATATGCAATATAGGATGTTTGATGGGAGTCAAAATAATTGGTTGCTTAACCAATATAGGTTGCACTTAGCTGTGCAGGGTAATTTGAGCAAGGCATCAGAAAGACTGCTTGGTAGGTTTCCCCAGGAAATTTTGCTTGGTGGTTCGTTTTTAAGTCATCTTTAGGGAGTATGTGGTACTTAATGTGTTGTCAAAATCAAGATGCAAGAAAGCATACACGTTAAAACTTAGCAGAGAGAGTCTGATAGCTTGAGGCTCCTTGGAAATGGCAATATTGGAGGTACAAGCAGTTCATCATAGTAGCCCAGGAACTTTCACTAGCTGTGTCGAAGCTCTAGTGTGCATAAGAATGTACGACAGCTGAAGGCATAGTCTTTCTGAGAAAAAAATCTGATGGTGAACATGCAGTTTTCTTAATAAGTAAATATTAATGCCAGGCTTCATAACCTATTGTATGATAGAAATGGCGAGCAAAGTTACTCGTCTCCTTGCTTTCCTTCTTTTCTTTTTTTTGGAGGCAGAGCAGCCCTTTGTACTTTTAAGCTGCTTCTTCATAAATGCATAATCAGTGCATATTTGCACACAGAAGAAACTAAAGTACGCAAGCAGTGCAGTTCTCCTTAAACTGTCCAAGGACCCAGAATCTTACATGGTTTTCTGTAGGCTTGTCATCTCCCAGTGCCATGGGTCTGCACAGATCTTCCAAGATGAAGAGGAAATATGGGATTCTAGGCTACAATACTGGTATATCTGATCTGAAAAATCACAGTATGGGAAGAGGTTATACCAAATACGCAAGTTGAAAGGCAATGTGGGCCCAAGGGAGCGTTCGTGTTATGAACCCTTTATTTATCATATGTAGCATGTTGGTAATCCGTCATTTACTTTAATGAATGATTTTTTTCTTTTTTTTTTGGCCTGAACTCATGTTGAAGGGAAAACTAGAAGGCACAAGTTTTGAACGGGCTTTGACAGTGTTCTTTGGAGAATCAGAGAGCTTCTCCCAGGACAGGATTAACAAGCGAATGGCACTGGAGCTCCTGTGTGAGAGACAGGTAGCAGGTTTGGAGCTAGAGCTGTAGTCGGTAGGTGCTTTCCTTGGGGTCATGGGGATCTGTGAGTAGGAAGAGCTGTCTGGTTTAAATTTAGAGTGAGAAATTACCCTTGTATGTGTATCAACAAAGAATGTGTGAGTAGGTGTTCCTTGGGAGTTACAAGGTGTTTTTTTAGTAAGATTGTTGTGTTGTCAAAATACTTTGTGTTTTCTCTGCTGCTGTTACTTAGTCTGCCTGTAGCACTGCACCGCGTGTTTGTTAAAAGTCCTTCTCCAGGCAAGCCACTTACCCAGCCAGGAGAGTTTTCTGCTCCATACTTTTCTTTAAACTTCAAAAGACCAATGCAAATAATTATTTATGAAATAGCAAAGACGTTATTGCATGTGTTTTGGGAGAAGAAGTGTTGAGATAAAAATGAGAGTTGCAGGACTAAATTCTAGATACTTAAATCCAGGCTAGTAAAGAAACATATAGGAGTTACATCTTCTCTTAGATGCATGGTGCTGGATAATGTGCAGGTTTACAATCATGAAGCAGGAATGTACTGATGATTAACTCTACTTTACATGTGCCAAACATCTTTCTACTACAGTTATTTGATATTATTAGCTTCAGACTTACTATGAAAGACTGGTTTGAAGCTAAGAATGAATTAAATCCTACCAACCCCATATTCCCATCAATTTATCAAGCTAGATTTGTATTAAGCTCAAGTATGTGGGCGCCTCTCAAGCCACTTGCTTTGCAATAAGAATTCTTGTTGAGAAACTGTAGCTGAATATATATGTATATTTTACCCTATATTTCTGGGGAAAACTTGTGAGTATTCATTAATAAAAATTTGAATTTTTCCTCTAAGAACAAGTATTTATAATTGGCCCACTTCTGGATTTGTCCTATATAGAGACCAAAAAAACTCTGTGAGCAGTATTTTGCTAGAACCTATTTGTGGTAGTTATCCCAAATATTTAATAGGAAGGGTGTTCCTAGGAAGCATATTATTTCATTAAAAAGACTGCAGTGAGAACACTGAGCTCACAGTGCAGAGAAAACCCAAACCGTAGCATGTCAGAAAGCATGGTGTGATCCTTATTGCCCCTGGGTCTCCACTCACCTCGTTTCTTTGAGACATTGCTTGCTCTGTGAACCCACCACTAAATATCTAGCTAAGAAGCCTCTGCCCCCCAAGGTGATATCCATGGAAAATTAGAGAAGGCAGCAAAGAATTCTTAAGCAGTCGCATTGTAGGAAGTATTTAGGTGTGGTTTTGAGTCGTCTTTCTTTCTGGGACCTGGAAATAATCCTTTTTTTTAAGTATTGCCTGCACACAGTGCTTTTCTTGGGATGGAGAACTCCATTGCTTTGTGCAACTGCGCCCCATCCCTTTTTAAAAAAGATAAAATTAAAAATGGCTTGTTCTGCCTTGCCACAGCATTCCTGTTACCTTCCCTCTGTTATAAAATGCACACCTTGAAAACGCTGCTCCCAGAAAGAGGTTCTGCGCTGGCAGGGTGACGGCTGCCAGCGTTGTCTGAACCAGAGGCTGCGAGGACCGACCCGGTGCCCACATGGCTTATGTTACTTCTCCTCCACACAGCCCTCTGCCGCGCTGGGAGGACCAGCCCGCGTTTTTGTGGGAAGAAAGCCCTCTTCAGCAGCATCAGTCATCACTCTGGCTTTGTAAGACCGTAGTAAAAGGAGAAAGCCCGACTCTCAGTCCTGGTGGTTTTGCCCCATCCCACTGCCTCTTTTCCCCAAGGCAAAGATCTCAGCCGGGTGCGTCCTTCCCTGCCGCAGCAGCCTGAAAGTTGCCTGACCATGATGAAGGGTTGCAGCAGGGCAAGGTGGAGGTTGAGTAGCTTTTCTAGAAAGAGTGAGGCTTGGGCAAATGTGGTTAGTTGAGTCTGGGTTTGAGAAGACGGAGGACAGGCATGCTGTAGTGGGAACATGTATGAGGTAGATGGATGGAGGATGTCGTGCTGCAGGGAATGGAAAACACCTTTTTGGGGCTGTTCTCCGCTTCCCACTTACCAACCTGGTAATGCCACCAGATTCAATTTTGCCTACGCTGTTGAGAAACCTTGAGCTGGTCCCAGGCAAGTATCAGTCACACGTACTTTGTCTGGGCGAGGGTTTGATGCCAGAATTGCTAATCGGATCAGGAAGTCTGGGTAGGCTTTTTTCTACAGCAATGTGTGGGCAGAGCACTGTGCCTCCCGCTCCTGCGGGTGATTGAACTTGCTGGGTTTTATAGCTTTGAGACTTTGGCCTCTATCACATGCAGCAGCATGAAAGTGGTGCCAGGCTAGAGCTTCTCAAAGAGGCGTTTGTGGGGAGACCGAGTTCAAAACCACCCTTGGAGTCACTGGCTGCAGTAACGTGCTAGAGGGGCTGTAAAATGTAAAGGAAGCTGTTACCAGAAGATGGGAACATGCACTTCCAAAGCCCAGTGTTTCTGCTGTGAATGGCCTGGGCAAATGGGAGTTTTGACTGAAGTGGGGTAGAGAAACACAAGTGAAAGTTGTATTCGTGTTGCAGTATGTATAGGTAAACAAATCAGAAACTCTGCTATTGCAAGAAGGGGCAGCTTTTAGAGGATTTTAAACTTATGTTCGTATTGGAATTTCAAAACGTATCAACTGGCATGAAGTTAGAAATGTGGAAAACAGGATAGACACATGACCAAGTGTTTATGAACATCTGTCCTGTCCCAGACCTGCAGCACAGCATGTGATGTTGTTGTTTCTCCTCCAGCAGAAGGTGAGGGGAGAGAGAGCACGGTCACCAGTAAGGAGTGAGCATAATTTGCTTTAGCATAGTCTGAAATAGTCTTACAAGGATTTTTTTAATTTAGAGCACACAGTACTCTGAATCATCTAAAATAAATGTATTTATTTTTCAAAGATCCTTTTTAGTTCATTCCTTATTGCACGATTTCTGTCGTAGTCAATGTTTAATGGTGTTGGAGACTGCAGCAGTGCTCAAATGCACCCTAGTCCCTCGGAAGACGCAAGTCTGTGTTTTGGTTTGGCAGATGGTTTTCTTTAAAGGACTCTCTTGTTGCCACTCTTGGAAGTCATTTTGGGAGCCAGAGAAGTCCTTGCTCTATGGGACATGGTTCTGAACTTTTTCCCAACTCAAGCGAGAGAGACGCTTGAATTCCTCGTGTGGTGCTAAAAGGCTGTGGAGCAGAGCCCGCTATCGGCTTTGCAGCGGCGCGGAGCTGAGCAAAGCGGACTTTTCTAAGTGCGAATCCCTCAGGTCTTCTGTCAGCGCAAACATCCTGCAGCCTGTGCTGTACAGTGGCTCTACACCACCGTGTACTTTGATTCCTCTAAAAAGGTAAAGAGCAAAATACGTTTCCCCCTCCTCTTCCCTCCGCCCCCCGACACTGGTAGCCCTGAGAGGCCGGCTGCCAGCCAGGGCAGGGTCCTGGTCTCGGCATCATTTCCCGCGTCAACCTCTGCCCTCCCGTCTCGGGGCACCATAACTCTGCGGCCAGGCCGTCACAAGCTCTCTTCCTGTGATTGTTATCCCGACGTCTCCCCTCCAGTTTGTTTTACAGCACAATGATAGCGAACGCGGGGAGGAAGGCGCGGGGAGGAGCTCCAGTCGTAAAAGGATTTCCCCCCCTGGTATTGCTGTCTGTCCGGGGGAAGAAGCTGTGCCCGGCTTCCTCACCCGCCGGGGGGAGGCAGGCAAGACCCCCTGGCAGGGGGTCCCTGAGGTGGAGCTGGGAGAACGGGAGATGTTTGACCCATCAGGCTTAATGTCAGGATTGAAACCAATTCATCCGAGTGCAGTTATCACTGTCTGCTGCAGGCTCGGTTCGCTGCCTGACTGCAGCCAGAGGATGTTTTAAAAGTGAATTTCAGAATATAAGAATGGCCTTTATTGGATTGGGCCTAAGATCCTTCTACTCCAGTCTTTTCTCCGCCTGGGACCTATTGCATTTAGAGTTCAAGATCCAGGCATGCATCTATCCAGTGAAACACCTTCACTTCAAGCAAGGTCTTTGAATTTATTTTGTGGAAAGCATGTAATTATAACTTAAAGTAGCTGGATAGCTGGAACACACTGAATTTTCAAGTTACACATGTATCTTCATAAATACTATATTTTCATTTTCTTAATTTGTCGCGTTAGATTAAATGAATAGCAAATAACGCTAATGGTGTCACATTGGGCTCCTAAAATACGATGTTGTATTACTGTCATTGGTGTGCATAAAATGCTTGTTAAATTTTACAAGCTGAGAATCTTCATCAAGAAGGTACTTGCTGCTGTTGAAGCTTTCAGTCATATTTCTTGCTAAGAGGAAGAAATCACAAAAATACTAAATAAAAAAGTGAATCCCATTGGCTATCTTAAAAAAAAAAAATGCAGTAAGGGTCTCTGGTCTGTTA
>JAVJGG010000008.1:32855938-32873739 GCA_035590195.1 Aviceda cuculoides
CCTCAAGTTGAGGCAAGGGAGATTTAGGTTAGATATTAGGAAGAATTTCTTTACTGAGAGGGTTGTCATACATTGGAATAGGCTGCCCAGGGACGTGGTTGAGTCACCATCCCTGGAGGTATTAAAAAAGCGCATAGACGAGGTACACTGTAACATGGTCTAGTGGGCGTGGATGATGGTTGGACTCAATGATCTTGAAGGTCTTTTTCAACCTAAATGATTCTATGATTCTATGTCTGAACTCTTAAAAATGCTACAGCCTGGCCTTGGTTTGGGTGGGAGGGGAACAGTTGTGGGGTGATTTGATCTCTGCAAAGATGCTCTGCAACAGTTTGGGCAGGATTATCGAGGAGGATCAGCCAGAGGAAGCCCACAGAAAACAAAACAGAGCAAGGTTGGTTGCTGGGAATTTTGGCATGACTCCATGTGTACTCCAGTGTACTCCATCCCTGGCTTTTGGGCAATACGCTGCCCAAATCATCCTTGTGTTTGTGGTGGCAAGAAGCTGCCTGTGGTTGGGCTGGAGGCAGGGAAAAGTAATGAAGTTGCTGAGGGGTCGATGTGGTCCTGTTGGCTGCGGTGTCATGACCAGCTGAATTTGGGGACCATTGGTGTTACCCTGTCTTGTCTGTGGTTGTGTTTGTAGTGCAAAATACCCACAAGTTGGCAAGATTAGGTGGCTGTCAGTACAGTGACTGCTGGAATAAATTTTTCTAGAAGATGTTTTTCCCTCTTTTGAGAGGTGTAATATAGGTAACATCACTATATAGAGAAAGTCAGTCATCTTGTTGCATTAATACAGAAAATGAATTTTTCTTTCTACCTTCTTACAACATATCATCTATCTGTGGCCTAAAGCAGAAGTATGTTCTTGCCATGATTGAGGTACTACAGAAGTAAATGACACTGAAGTTAAATGAATCAATTTAAAAGTCAAGTCACCTTTATAGTTGGATGCAGAAAGATGTCTCATCACAGCTGTGTTTATGAGTTTTACTAGCAGTAAATCAAACTTCGGGATATGGTAGTAGTCATACGGACACAGCGACAGCTAAATGTTGGCTTTGAATATCTGAGCTCTTTTTTAAGGGTTGCTCTCCATTATGAAATAACTTCTGACTGAACTGAGGGTTAGTAGTGATTTATCATTAAGATTACTTTTACACTGATGGCTCTAAAATGCTAGTTCTAGTGTACTTAGTATTTCTAAAAGGTTGGAATTTCTAAGAAATATATTTCTTGTTATTTTTTGTTCTTACTGCAATGTCCAGATGCAAAATTAAGAAAGGTGGTAGAAGGTGATTCTTTTGCTGTTAGAAGTTAAGCACATAGAAGCTCACTTGCTTGTCTTCAGCTGCTCTGTGGACAGGAGGTCTCAGGATGAGTGTGAAACTGCCCGTGTCCTCCTGCAGCTGGTATTTGCATGCGTGTGCATGCTTCAGGGGTCTGTCTTCTGCCTTCCCCTGTACCAAAGGAAGTCATCTTCAGTTTACTGGTTTTTAACCTCATCCAGTTTTGCTGAACTTTGGCCCCTGGTGAGATAGGAAGGGAGCAGTATGCAATAAGGTCTTACTTGATCATGTTGCCATCTCTCCTCTTTAGCAGGGAACCTTCTTCCCACTTCCCTTGAAATCCAGAGCTTCCGAAGCAGAGTTTGTGTGTCTGTGGGGTCCAGCAGGACGGCAGACTTGTAATTTGATTTTGGTTTGTCACTGAATGACCCTTCTCTTCCAACGAAAAAAAGTATCAGGTGGAGTCAGGCTGTTCGTTTATCACCGGCCTTTGAGTCCCTGCAGGTTTTCTTGTGCTCATGTAGGTAGTTTCCTTATTCCTTATTTGAACTGTGCAAAGCTGCATGTTTCGTTTTTCTCATTTAGCCTAATTTTTCAAGAAAGAAAAGAGAAGATCTTTAAAGAATTTTTTTTTTAACCCTGATAGAAGATTTGGCATGTAATACTGCTTGTCCTGACTAAGCAGGTTGTTTAATAGATCCAATGAACGTTTATTTAGATACAGTAAGTATGGCAGAGAGCCTTGCCTCTGAATTCAGGCATATCTCTTGGCAGCAGTAATCCGTACTGTCACCTGCAGATTCTGTCCAGTGATTTGACCTGCTCAGAACAAAGTTATATTGGATGAGCATTAATTCAAGCCTTCTTGTGTGTGTGTCTTTTTTGAGAGAAATTTGCAGTGCTGCTTAAATAAGCCTTAAATGTGTTGAAGCAACAAAAATCACATGTAACTATCCAATGCAAATAAATGTTTTTGGTCAAAGTAAAGAATATGATGGAGATCCAGTAAAATGCAGGAAAGTGGTTGAGTTTCTAAAGTCATCAGCTTGATGCATTATTGTTGACGTTTTGGGGGGCAGAAACTAAGTTTTGATCCAGTTGTCATTTGAACTAATTATATGTTGAGAATAGCATATAATCTAGACGACTGTTGTGGTAACACCAACAGCTTTGCTTTTTCTTGAAAATTCACGTTTGTGAGTTGGAAGCTTGCACTATGCCAGAGAATGAATAAACTTCAGTGTGTGGCTTTGTAATTATTACAACCAAAAATACAGGCGTGTACTGTATCTGCTGATGTTATGAGGTGCTGAGTTTGTTTTCTGTTCCTTTTATCACATTCCTTTGGGCTCTCTTGAGTATGACCAAGCTTTTAGTTTAAGCCCTGATTTTTATGTCATCTCTTAAGCTTAGAAACAAACCAAAAAAAGTTTAATTAACTTCATATACAGAGGGAAATGTGGAGGGGAAGAAAGGAAAGGGAGGGCACTGTTTGCTTATGTGCACCAGATTGTAATGCTCTCTGTTATCATGAAATGTCATTATCCCATTCTTGTTTCACTTCTCCTTTCCCCATATCCCTATTGCATTTTTAAGACTTTTATGCAAAATACATCAAGCCAGTTATTTAATCATCTTAACGGAAAAGTTTGGTCTCGGTTGAGTGCTGAATTTCAAAAAAAGATTGTATTAGCTTTTTCATCTCAGGCTAGAACTGTTAATGTGTGCCTGTCTCCTACCAAACATTACTAGCTTTGCATAGCCTTTATGAACAGTATTTATATGTATTTGAAGTTGGCCATTGCCAAGGAAGACAAGCTAACAGTGAAAAATTTGTTGAAGCCTCTAGATTCTAGAGATCGGAAATATATTGACTAAATATGCCTTTTAAAACAAGGATCCATTTTTTTTTTACTCTTGTTTCAAAATACCATGGAATTCCCTGTCAGTTCAGTAGCTATTGACAGTAACAACAAAAAAAATACAGTAACCATGGTTGTCTGGCTAAGTAAGGTTCTCGAAACCAAACAGAGCCTTGAAAGCAGTGTGTCCCAAACCCCAGGAATCATTTAAAAAAAGGTCGGTACCGGCCAATGAACTTTGCTTCTGATTCCCTGTAAAAAAGCAGGGGAGGAGAAATAACCCGCGGGTCTTAAATTCCTCCGTCCTTGTTTATAAGGGTAGTCTCAGACATCTGTTTCGGTCGCGGTGCAGTCACGCGCCGGTGCTCGCCCCACCGAAGCGTGGCATGTCTCCGTGCCTCAGTTCACACGGCGCCTGCCCCGGCGCTTTGGCTTCGGGGAGGGCGAGCGTTTTGGAGGTGGTCCCAGCTGTGCCTGGCCAGGCTGAGAGACCCCACCGGCGTCCCCACATCTCCAGCCGCAGGCGGAGGTGTTCCTGGCCCTGTTCGATGGGGTGGTCCCTCTCCTGCCGCGGCTCAGAGCCCCTGCAGGTGGTGGCCATGCAATTTGGGGGCTGCCCCGACGCTCGGGTTCGAGCCCCTGGGCAGTAAAATGGCTGGCCGCCCCATAGCGTGCCGTTTTCTGGGTTAGGCGGCCAGGGCGTCGGAGTCGGTTGCATTCCCCCAGTCTCGCGTATTTAGCTGGAGCTCAGACTTCAGAGGCTTGTGGTTAGCAAGTGTCTCGTGTGTGTGGTGAGGGTGGGACCCTGGGGAGGGACTGCAGTGCCCTGCTAAGTGAACATCCAGTTTTTGTTTGAATTTAACTCTTATTTTTGGAACCACGGGTGACTTATTCTTGGAACCCCGTTTTTCAGAAACCCATCTGCACGCAACGTTGCCAGGATTTCTGGTACAAATATTTTGTCATTTGCTCTTGAGACAATCTGTTGTTTCAGTCCTGGATGAAGTTTTGTAATATGTTCCTTGAGATATCATGGAAAAATATCTAAGTGGTGGTGTAATCTTCTAGGTGAAAACACAAGGTTATAAATTTTTTTAGTAGAAAATTGATTATTTGTTTTTATCAATGAAAAAACCATATAGAATCTTTAAAAAAAAACCCCAAGACTGTAGTGCACCTATTCTTTCCATATTTGATTGCAGCAGTAGAGTAAGAAGTGAGCCACCTTTTCTTTTCCAAGGATATTTGGAGTTTTCACATTCAGCGCTCATTTTGCTCCGTCCTTTCTCACTGATTTCACATGCTCAGAGCATTCATTGTGCCTGGAAGCTCATTTGTTTTAATTTGATTTTTTTCCTCTGGAGACAGAGCTCATTCCCTTCACTAGTACCTCCCTTAGTATATGTACAAAATCCTGCCTTTGCTAGACAGCGATATAGCAGAAGAGTTGGTGAGAACTTTTAGAAGTTGGAGGTTTAAAAACAAGGCTCAATCTTTACTTTTGAATAACAATGCTTATTCTTTATCAGACTTGTGTGATGCTGGACAAATTTCTCCATTTCCCCCCCCGTGTATATGTGTACAGAGATAGATGGTACTTTGGTGTGCTGTTTCAGTAACAAATGGCAGTAGGCGGCAAATAAATTTCTTTGGGAACCTAATCTGAATACTCTTGAGTCTTACAGCCAACAATGTTGGGTTGTTAGCGTTGACCCTTGTGGTGTTGCCAACAATGTGATCTCCCCTTGGGTGATCATGTAGGGGGCACAGGAGGATACTGTAGGCTGGTTGCTCATGGTAGCACCATGAGTAGCTACATCAAGGGGTGACTGCTGAAATTCTGTTTACCGGGATGATTTTTTTTTCTTTTTTTCTTTTTCAGTCTTCAGATGTTTGTATTATCCTTCTCTTTTTCTTCCAACCCCGAAGAACGAAATGGAGGAGTCCCCTAATAAGGAGGATGTCAGGAGAACTGTTTTTTGTCACCGAGTGGGAAAGAAAGGGGAATAAATGCACTTGCAGTGGTTGATACGGGCGTGTGGATGTGTTTACCTGTTCTCATGGCTCTCCTATTTAATTGGCAGTCTCTGAAAAGTTAGATCCCCAAACTAGCAAATGGTTTAAGGTTTGAAATGAATGGAAAAAAAGTCTCAGTCTTTCAAAATAGCTTTCTGGAGGTGAACCTCATGGAACCTGTAGACGGGCAGGTCCAAAACCTCGGGAAGCAGCTCCAAGATGTTATGGAACAAAACTCTAATTAGGGGTTAGGTCAGCTTTGTGTGTCTGGGAAAGCTGTTGCAGATGAGGTTTGTAACTGTAAAGGGAGAAGGATCTCCTCCCGCCCCAAAACTGGAGCACGAGTCGAGTGGTTGCCAGGTTTATTTTGGCAGAAGCAGCGTTGGAGGTGGTGGCTGATGCTAAAGGTGTGCTAAGAAAAGCTCCTTTCTGCAATGAGCGGCTTTAAGTTTGAGAAAACTTCGCATACCCCCAAAATTCACGTAGAGTCCTGACGAATACTGTTCCTTTTGGCACTTGCCCCTCTCCCCATTCCTATAGCTGGGCCTAGGAGCAGGCAAGCGGTGCTCCTTGCCCGGCCATTGCCAAGCAATTCTTCCTCCTAGTGCTTCGCTCGCCCTTGTTTTGCTCTCTGGATACCACGTGCCTGGCAAGCTTTCAAGCTCTGGTAGCTCCTCTGTGCAGGAGAGGTGGGCAGGTCTGACAGCACGTAGCTTTGCTGGTGTACCTAACTTTCACTTGTCTTCTCCCTGCAAAATAAATAAATAATTGACGCGTGAAGGGGAAAAGCGTGGGAGGAAAAATGTCAGGAAATTCAAAGGTGAAGCTATTTCCTCCCTCAGTAATATTTTTCTTCTGCATGTTGTTTCTTCTCTTCAAACAATGGGGTGACTTTGAATCCATTCTTAACTATCAGCCTTGCCATTGTTTATTCTTAAATCCTTTCATGTGTGTGACGGACCTCAGGAAAAACCCACACTTCCATTGTGAGTCCTCTGGGCAGGCTCTCTGTAGTACAGTGCCGGTACAACAGGGCTCCAGTCCTCCTTTGGGGTGCCTGAGTGCCGACGAATTAATCTTAATGATGAAGCATATAATGTGCAGAATTTAAAGGTGTAGGCTGTGAAATATGGTAATTCTGGCAAAGCTTAGTTTTTTAAATAACAAAGAAATAGCCCAGATACTCAGAACGAGGAGCTCCGATGTTAATTACTTAAGCGTAACGGTGTTTGCTAACTTTTTGCGTGTGTTTGTGTGTATGCAGATGCTTGCATTTGGGGGGAAGGGGTGTTTTGCTGAAACAGGTGAAAGTTAGTTCTGTAGTATAAAACAGGAAGCAGATGGGTACTAATTAAAGCCCTGTTGATGATAAAAGGGTGACTGAGCTTTTGAAGCAGCTGCTTTCCTAATTTTATATATAGCTGGTATGTACTTCATATGAGAGACGTCCTCCCCACACTTCATTGTTTTTGTGAAGCTGGAGGAAATGCGTGTACATGTGCGTGTGTGCTGCCGCGGCTGAGGGATGGTGCTTGCAGCGCTTGCTGTTTGCTTCCTTCTCTGCACTAGAGAAAATGGTGTTTTCCGAACATCTGACAAAGGTGCCAGGCACCTTTTCATCTCCCTCCTCTTCTCCCTCAGCCTTTCCATATGGGAGTAGGCGCTGGGCTGGCAGGAGCGCCTGTTAGCAGTGGTGTAGATAAGGGAGGGCAGCTTACTGCACGTTGCAGGTTTTTGTGTCTCCACTCATCGGGGAGAGCATCTGGGAGAGAAGGTTACTCTGCGCGGCCATTTGTTACTGCTCAGTTAGACTTTTGCAAAGTGGTTAAGGCAGTCAACAACCAAAATAACCAGCAAGGGTGTCAGCCTCCTTTGTGTGTGACCTGTGGTCGTCATTATGGTCTTTAATGTTCACAAGTACTCTTTATACTGCCTTTTCTCTTATCTTGGGGCTTGTAGGATGGATAATAAACCCATCTTCCAAAAAACGAAAGGAAACAAAAAAGATTCAAGCATATTGTATTGACATGTAGGCAAAGGAAAAATGGCACCATAGCAGAGCAGATCTCCATACAGTAGAACTAGCAACATTAACTGTAGTATTTTAATGCCCTCAATAGAAAATGGGTGTTGGACATAGAGAAATGGATGGTAAGTTTCTGTTGACTTCAGTTTTGTCCATATATTGCATTGTTTGAACCTGTTACTGGCAGCTTTTGCTGCTGGGAATTGGTGTGTGGGAATTGATTTCTTCACTGGGGAAAGTGCCAGTGTTCAGTCCTGGTGCTGGAGATGTCATCATTCTGGTAGAAATAAACTTGGTGTAGGCAGGAGGAGAAAGAGGAGGAGGAAAATTTTGGTAAGCGACGGGATTGAGTCCGATAACATGCAGGGGTGGCAGCTGAGGTGTGGAGGAGTATCTTCTGTATGGGGAACTCTTGCTGCATTGGCCCCGTTTCTTAGTGAGCAGTGCTTGGGAATCACGATTGCGTTCGGCTGAAGCTCTCATAGGGATGCTCTATCTGGGTGTCTGTTTGAAGCAGCAGCCTTTCTATTTTGAAGCTGCTGCTGAGGCTGCAGGTTCCTGATTTCATCTGAAGCAGAAACAGCTTAATTTCAGTGGCTTTGCTGCTACGACCCCAGAAGCCCACCACTGCCTCGAAGGAGCTGGACAACCCAAAGCGTTCAGGGAAGCGTTGCCTGGTTCAGCAGCCGACACTCCTTCCCTCGGTGTTGCCAAGCGACTGGTATCTGCTATGGCTCGTTGAGCAGCTATGATGAAACTGCTGTACGATACGAGTTACGGTCTTTAAATCCTTCTGTGTTAATGCCATTAGTGGGGGTTATTCCCCCCCTGTCTTTTCACTCTTGTGGGAAGATGACCACAAACTGGCAGAGCATCCTAGCCTGGGACCTGCTCTTGTTTGTTCCCTGCATGTGAGGGGCTGACAGGCCTTTCCGTAGGAAAGATCCCCAAAGCCCCTTGCCCCTCAGAGCAGGAATGAGAGGAGGCAGCTGATGAGCCCTCTTTTCCTGCCCCTTGCTAACATTGCTGATGGGTTTGTGGATGTCCCCTTCTAACCTGTGCGCTTGTCTGCTACTGCATCTCTCCCCGGCTCCTAGCAGCTGAAAGGAGAACCACCAGGTCCCAGAGTGCATGGAAGAATGACGATGTCGCCTTCTCCATTGGACAATATGTCTCTCAGGGGGGTTTCTTACTCTGAAGTCATCTGGGTTGTCTTCATTTCTGGTTACAGGCTCAGTGAGTTGTTGTGCTGCATCACTACAACCAAAACTATTTGCTGGGGTTTGCCAGATGCTAGAACCTGGTCCGGGAGAGCTTTCCTTTGTGCACAGACTGCAGGGTTATGAATTCTCCTCTGCAGTATTGGTTTCCTAAATGTTCTGGTTTTTACGACCCCTCAGTGTTTGTCAAGAAGCTGTTGCCGTTTCAGTGTACTTTGACATCGTACTTGTGTTAATCTCTTTTGGCCTTATCCTTTAAATCAGCCTTCTTGACAAAGTCTGGGGGCTGGGTTTGGTCTTAGGTAGTTCTTGCTCTTTTTCTAGAGTCAGCAACTTAAAATTGTCTATTTTCTTCCTGTGGTGAAGGTGTATGTAAGCCAGGATTACAGGAAAGCCAGTGCAATCAGAGAGGACATTTGACTGCCACTACCTCCCTCGAGCTGCCTTCTGAAGGATTTTAAAAGTGTTTTGGAGGCCCTAAGAGTCTGTGGGCTTCAAGCCAAGAACAGCTACAGTAGAAAGGATGTGAATCTGCCAATAGACTTGATGAAAAAAATTAAAAATCTGTATGATTAAGGCTATTTGGGAAGTGGGCAGTCTCAGTGGCAATGCAGAGGAGTCGTGCAAGCTGATGCAAAGTTGTGGTGTACCCTTAGCTGTGCCAGGAAGCAAGCACCTTGTCACTGCTGTTCTCTGGCAAGTTCTTTCTTAGGGTAAAAGGCCTTTAAGCCTGCTTTAAACATGTTTCTGTGGCTTTTATTAGCTAGCCATACTGGATAGAAGTCGCTGGAACTGGAGGATTTGTACGAAATCACAGAGTTCTCTACAATTCTCCTTAGGGGTGAAGGTGTATCTTAATGCTTTGGTTGATCACACTCGATCTTGAATGTTTTCACATTTGAATAATTAACATGAAAATAGACGGAAATAGGTGACAATTGCTAAAAATCCCATCTCTTCTTCTGTTTAAAATATCACTTAATTTTTTTTAAAGAGCTGTAAAGCCCAGAGATTTGTATTTTTTGTTTTCAAAATTCCTCAGCTGCTACTCTCCTTGGAAAATCAGTCAAATGTACTGAATGTGTGTGTGTGTGGGATGGCTGCTGCTGTTAGACAAACTTTGAGCAAGATAACTCTGAGCTTCCTTATCAGATGCCCCAGAGATGCTTGGCATTGAAGGAAGTAGGCAGCAGTGGAGGAGTGAATGAGGGCGAGGTCCTTGAATAATTGACGGACGAGGAAAGGAGGATTGAGCCTATGGCTGTTTTGCCAGTTTCCATTATTTGAGCTTGACCTGTGCGATGTGTTTTTGAGTGGTAGGTCCTGAACTCAGCTGATGCTTTGAGCATTTCATTAAAAGGAGTGTCTAAGGGGGTACTAGACTTCAGAATAGTAATTGGTGCCTAGATATCTTCAAGGTACTAGGTCCAGATCCTTCAGTCATTGCTCCAAAGCTGAGTTTTGAAAGTACCTTTTTTACAAAGCCAGTCTTGGAAGAAATGTTCTTATTTCCTTCAGCTCCCTCTCCTTCCTAGGTAAATAGGGAACATGTAGTTAAATCAGAGCAGTTGTTAATTGTAGTCCTTTTAAGAGATACAAACTTGATCTTGCGGCAAACAACTAGCTTGTAAATGTTGAGGTCAAGACTCTGCCCTGTGAGCAGATAATTATGCTGTTGTTATCTTTGATTTTATTACTTTTATTCCAGAGGGGAAATAGAGAGTCAGGGAAGAGGAAAGGACAAAGAAAGGTAGGGTAAGTAAGCTTTCTGATTATTATTTAAGGCCAAGCACTGCGAAGTAGATACATTCAATATTGCTCAAGTGTAAAAGCAGATAAGCCGCAATTATTTATGTTTATTCTCAACTTCTACCACTGCTTTTTTTAAGCTTCAGATACCCACTTTGTCAGAGAGAGGTGCCAGTACAATATTGCTCTGTTGGAGAGGCTGCTTTGTAACTTTATCAAGCTGGCATACTTTAATTCAATTTAAAATAAAAGTAGAGAATGGTGATGCCTGGTGTCAAGCCTGGCATACGTACAACTGGTGATGGGAGGGAAGGGGAAGGAAAATGAATTGATGCACATAGTCTTAGCTTTAGGAAAACTGTCTTTGCCCCAACTATTATTGCCCAGTTGGCAGTAATTTGGCTCAGCTCAATCCCCAGTTGCTATGTTTCTGACAGCAACTTTGGAAGTTTACATCTCAAAAAGGTCCATCAGCTCTTCTGATTTACAGACAAGCAGATCTGCTCTTTCTTGCATATCTCCTTGTACTTTAGTTACACACTTGAAATTTGGGGATGGGAGAAGGATTTCTTCTGTTGTTGCTGTTTTGCCAGAATTGTTCTGCAGGTAAGTTGGTAAATGTGTTCCACCTTCAAAAGAAGGATATTTTTGGATGGCTGTAGCACACAGAGGTTTGCTTGGGTAGACTGTAGATGTCTGTGGGGAGAGGGAGTTAGCTTGCCAAGCACCTTTATTTTTGAGTTAGTAGTCTGTATTTTCCTAGAAAATGAGATCTTTCAAAGTTCATGTTAGGGGGATCCAAAATAAGGTGGTTTTAGGTGGGGTCATTCACTCTGCCTTTCGAGAACAGAAAGGGTTGGTTTCTTGAGCCCGTGTGCTTGGAGGACTTGAGGCATGAATATGATGTTATGTCAAAACTCAAACTCTTAAATTTTGAAGAAATATTTTTTGCAAAGATGGCCAAAGGAAAACATGTAGTGAAACAGTCATGTTTCTTCCCTCTTATTTCTTGGGATTCCTAAGAGTTCTCTAGCGGAGGAGAGGCAGAAATCCTGCTGCATGAGAATTGAATGCTTGAAAGATAATGTCCAACTTAACCCTATAGAAAAAACCCTTGGGAAATTCCTGAAATGCAGTTCTGTAATTTCTACTTTGGCGCATAGGCTGTTTTGTATGAATTATGTGACTTTTGGAATGGTGTCTCTCTTTTTTCTAATCCAGAGGGCTTATTCTTAGGAGTCACAATGGGTTAGTATTCATGTCCACAGCAGACTGTGATCCTGACGAGCAGCAGGGATGGCATGTAGTTAGAGTCTCTTTTTTATCTCCCTGCCTTAGTGTCAGGTGAACACAGGCACACGGTGCCTTGCTGGGGCTCTGCCTCTTCCAGCGGAGTTACCTGCACTGCCTGGGTGCCTGTGAGCTGACTCCAGAAGAGCTTTGTTGGTTTGCCTCTGATTTCAAAACCAACCTTCAGCAAATACGGTTACTTTGTGTTCTGCTCTTTTTTTTATGTCCGGTTTCTGGCTCCTTTTTGTTTGTGTTTTGTTCTGAGCATGCTTGTGAGCCAAATCCTAGCTGTGTTTATGGGTTGCAAGGCTGTGTGAAATTATGAATTATCTTCTTGCTGTTGTAAGTCAGCAGCGGACAGGAAGAAAGTTGAAAGTACTGAATAGGCAGCATATTGCTGCGTAGGCACTTAATGTTGTTACAGTGTGATATAAGTTAAAATATTGCTTATTTCCTCTTTGCTGTTCAAAACAACCTGAAGCATGTTATGACCAGGATCTAAACAATAACTGAAAAAGTAAAAACAAACGTTTTAACAGAGAAAGGCATGGCCTGCCAAATACTCTGCGTAATTTATGACTACATGAATAATCAACAAACAAAATACTTGAAAACACCTGACTTTCTGGGGGAAGTCTTTAATTTCTTTTAAAACAAAATGAAAATGTGGAAACATTCCCTGTAATATCTTCAAAACTGAAAATAATAAAAAAAATAAATAAGAGCAGCAAGGGCTGCAGTATCTGCTGGAGTTTGCCAACAGTTTAATGAATCAGTGGACATAAACCCATAGATGTATAAATGACAAATTATTATAAAACTTTATAAACAAACTTGGCTAGATAAATAATATTGGAAAACATGCCTCAGTAAACATGCTTTTTTCCTGCTTCATCCTTGTTTTTAAAGAGGCCCTTATGTGATCCACAGAATAACTAACTTCCTGTGTCTTGATAGCTGTTGCAAATGACAGCTCCTACTGCTGACATTCCTGCTATTTTTAATCTGATGTAAGTTTGTGTCCTGTAAATTTTTTTTTTTAATTTATTTTTTGCAACAAGTGCCCCATTGTGACCTAGCAAGCCAGTTCGGTCAAGAAAGAGCTTGCACATCTTTGGAGCTGCACAGGGGGCTGTTGTTGCTTCTCTCTCTGAACATCTGCAAGAGGGAAACTACGCTGCGGTACTTAAAAGAAGCAAAAGCTGTCAGAAGGAGACAAATACTGAGCAAGTCCCTGTAGAGTGTCTTAAGACTTCCTTGTTGCAGCCCTTTGAATTGATGAGGGCGTTTTAGCTCCCCGTCTCGGCAGTGCTTTTGCCGTAGTGCTTCAGTGCACGTCCGGGGAAACATGGAGGAGAGCTCCTGAACCTTCCTCATCTTTGGGCAAAGGCATGGGAGGGACGGGAGGCCCATGGCAGCCTTTGGGATTGCGAAGCTGGATGTTGCAGTCCTTAAATCTGAATAACTAGCCAGGCAGGCTCAAGCTGCCCAGTTACCCATGGGCTTTTCACTGAGGAGGGATAGAAGCGATGATGGTGAAGTTTGCACCAAGTGAAGACTGTGACCTCCAGGAGAAGGGAGCCTAATCTGAAAGTTGATAAGAGCTTTTGTGAGTTTGTGGTGTCAGTGAAGGGAGGGGGAGGCTGTTCAAAACCAGTGTTTTCTTCTCTGAACTGATGAGGGTGATGGCAGTGTCCTTCCTGGGACACCTCCTGTTGCACCTGGCAGCGCCCAGTGCACCCAGAGCCTCCTTCTGTCAGGCTCTGTCCAGGGCAATGGGAGAAGGGGTGAGGTCGGCTCTGAGCAGCCGTGGTGAGGCCAGTCTCCTTGCTTATATCAAATGGAGAGAAATAGTAATGAGGGGAGATTAATTAGTCCTAGTTAGCAGGAGAAAAATAGCACCGAAAATGCCTAACAAATCTCGTTTTTGCGTAACAGCATCCCACTCTACGAGCTGTCTTAGTTTGTGTCCAGCATGGTCCTGCACCTCTCTAGCAGCAGGCGTGTATGTAAAAGGTCCCAAGCCACAATGGTGTAGGTTATTTTCCTTTTTGTTGTCCTCATTGTAATATTTTACTGTTTTAAAAAAAATGGATGTTTGGGTTTGTGATGAATGCTGATGCACCAGAGCTGTTGGGCTTTACCCTGTTATTTCCATTCTTGTCATTAAAAACGTGGCTTTTTCTTGTCCTTTTTACTTTTCTTGTTTGGGAAGGAGGAAAGCAAGTAAATACAAAGCTGATGGTTTAAGTCACTGTTGCCAGATGACATTCTATGGGAATGTGGACTTGCCAGTATGCGGATTGTAAATAGTCCTTTGATTTAATAAGGGTCTGTTAAGTACAGAGCACAGCCTACAGTAGTGAGGGAATTGGAATGCTTCCAAAATGGGTGTGAGGAAAGAAATTACCCTTTAGATTTCCCTCCTCTGTGTGCCCAGCTTGCTCTGAGAAATGGTACTCTGCTTCCCGTAGCCTACTGAATGTTGTGAGTGTGTCTGGGGGCAACTTGGTTCAGAGTTGGTGCTACACATTTTGCAAGATTGGGTGACTGTGGCTTTATAATGCTGAACAGATGTCATAAAAACCAGTGATGAGTGCCAGCGATTCTTGAAACTGCAGCCTGGAGAACATCACGGAAAGCAGTGTTCGAGAGGAAGACGCTGGCATGAACAGTGCAACCACCCGTCAGGTCTCCAAGTCCTGAGACCCTCTTGTGAGAAAATAAACTAAAACCCCTTTAAGTATAAACCACACCTTACGTGAAAGAGGGTGGCTGCAACTGGCCAGAGAATGGAGAGGGGCAGTGCGCACTGGAATATAGCTTAAGGCTTTAATGAAATTTGGATGAGGGTTTTCTGTGGGCATTGTAGTAGTAAATCATGTTATATAAAATCTACTAGGCTATGGGAGCAAGCTTGAATTGGAAAGAGCTCTCCCTAAGAGAGTGTGCTGGTGGTCTGGCATGCTTCTGTGTTGGGGGAAAAAAGTACGAAGGCAAACTGTGTTTAAAAAAGCTGAGTAGAAACATAATACCTAGTATATGTGCTGCCTCTTTAGAAGGTACAAAGAGGAGTAATTGGAAATCAGTACTTGCTTCTTGTAACTTTGGAGTAAAGAACAAGTATGAAAAACAGAACAGCAAGACAAATGAACAAATATTGTCTGCATAAGGGAATATCCTTTATCTATGTATTTGCAGATGATGCAGTAGTTTAAAGAGAACTTAAATATGATCCTGTTTAAGCTATTTTAATAAAATATTCTGCTAATATTTTGTTAACAAGGTATTTTCTTTTTATATGTGAGGCAGATAAATGGAGAATTGGCTAGAGGTAGAATAGTAAAAGCAGGAGCTTTATGCACTGGATGTACAAAAGAAACTAGAGGAAAAAGAAATGTCCCTGTTGTCTTTCCTCAGTTTCTCTTGGTTATGACAGCAACATCAGATACAACATTAGGTGAAATCCAGAGGGTGGTTGTTATTTTAAAGCTGACACTGTCCTTTACAAATGTGAAACCTTGAGCATCTTTACCACTAGATGCAGTAAAGAGTCTCTAAAGATGCACTAAACTGAACAAAAAATCCCACTCAACTGTGTTTTATTTTCGTTTTTGTAGTTTTGGGGACTATACTAAAGTTTTGCTAGCCTATCTTTGCACTTGCTGTAGTCAAAATAAAGATCAAATACATAGTAAGATGTAGCGTAAGATATTGTTCAACCTGTAAATGGAAGGTTTTGCCCTTCTTTTTACAAGACTTGCAGTTTCCTTCAGCCAGGGATTTCCTGTGGGGCACAGCTAACCCTGCTGCAAAGGAAGCTTGCTGCTTTCATTGACTGTTTGTTTCTGAAAAACTAGTATTCAGTGACACCCGTGTCCGGAGAATTTGAGTCCTTTGCTTGCTAAAGGAAAAGGCTCCCTCTGCTATGCTAGTACAAGTGTAATAAGGAGATGTATTTCTTTCTTTTTTTTTTTTTCCCAATCTACATAAAGACTCAGTCAACCAACCTTTTTATATTATTGCATCTGTACATCCCCCTTGGTATGTTGCTTCCCAAGGTAAGAAATACACACAGGCTTGGTGCCTTTCCTGCAAATAAGCAAACATGTCTGCTGCCCATGTCGGGTGTTGTAGGAGTTGTGGGTGCAGTGCTGCAGGTGTGCTTGGCTCCATCTGTGGATCCACGGCTGCAAACTTGCATCTGCTCCTTCTCCATGTCCCTGAGGAGAGGTCTGCGGTCCGGCAGTGGGTGTTGTTGCAGTGAAGTCAGTCCTCAAGCCTCTCCAGCCCCGGCTAGCCCGTGGGCAGCACAGCGAATGGGGCGAGTGTCGTGGGCTTAGCCCGTGTCTCCAGTGCGTCCCGCTTTGCTTTACCAGGTTTTACCAGCCTTGGTTTTAACATATTTTCCGCTGTTGTGGGTAGCCCATTGCTTGTAAATCCATCAGGTCGTGACAATCATTCCACCCCTTAGATTGTCAGTGATTTCCTGAAAGCAAATAATCTTGATCCATGAAGACGAAGAGGAGTTGTGTGGCTCCCTAGTAAAGCATCCAACTGAAGCTAAACATTTAGGGTTAAATCTGCTTGTGCCTTTACCTAGGCAAGCGGCCAGTGACTGCTTTGGTCATTATGCAGGGCTTTTAGCGTGTAAAGCTTATGTGACTTCTCAGGCAGGGATCTTTCCAATTGTTTCACTTATCCTATTAATGTTTTTGGAGTAATCATACCTGGTTTTCTTTTCTTTTCTTTTTTTTTTTTTTTTCCAGTTCTTGGAAGTTCTCTGCATGTCCGTGAAGGCCAATGCAAAAAATCAGCCCTATTTTCAGACTATGATATTTCATGCCTCTCTGGTTTACACTGAGACTTTGGCCTGTTTCTCACCTTATTGCTTCTTATTGGTGAGAATATGCTTGTAGTGCTCCTTTTAAGATGATCTGCTGGTCTAATTAGTATTGATATATTTAGCATGTATACACATTTGTACCTTTTCACTAGAGCTAATGAATGTCAATAAAAGGCAGCTTAGTTTTAGAAAGAAAAAAAAGGGGGAAGCTTTCTATAAACAGTGCTGTAGTCTTTGTGATGAATTGGGTGTAACCGTGGAGAGTGGCAGAGGTGAAACAGGCTGTCTGTTAAACAGGAAACGAGTGATTAACATTTTTTGTCCTACTGATCATAATTATTCCCACTGTCTGAAAAAAACCAAACACCCCTTAGTCTCTCTTTACTATAGTCGCAGAATAAAATTTAAAGCTATTAGTCATTCTGGCATTGTATGGATGAACTGCTACTTTATTACTCCAAATTTTTATTTATTTATTTTAAAAAACTTTGCTTACAATTGTGATTCACGTTTTCCTTGCAATAACTTGCTTGTGCTCTGCATTCAAGGACAGCCCTGCATCAAACCGTCACCGCTGCTGTGGTGCCCGTGTCCCCTGTATGGTTGCAGTCCTGGTTGGTGCGTTAGAGCCTGCACTGAATAATTGTGAGAGGGCTACCTGCCCATCACGAAAGGCAGCAGCCTTCCTCACAGCTTATTGCGTGCAGATAGTTTCAGTGGTTGTAATCCCTTTGATGAGCACACATTAGCAGTGGTGCATGGTGCTAATCTTGGCTGCACCGTCATTCGGTATGGCATTGGCATATCTGCAGGTGTTCTCTCGCATACCTTTCTTGAATAAAAGATATATTTTTCTTGTGCATGTGGTGGCCTATATTCTGTGGGACTCTTTTGAAAGACATTAATTGTATCCCTGACCTCTGATGGTTCATTAATTGAATCCTTTACCAGCTTTTCTATGATAGCACCTGGGACTGATGTCAGGGCACCCAGGTTACGCATGTGTCCTCCTGCTTTGCTGTTTTTGCGTTACTGATGTTAATTGCAGCACAGGCTGCTTGCAAAGGCCAGAGGTCTGACAGCTCTTAAAGAGGGAGAAGAGGCTCCAGTTATAAGGGCATCCTGACTTTGAGATGTTCCTCTTCAGTGAGGCCCCAGTGTTGGCCTGTATCACTAGTGAGCTTGGGAAATGCTTCTTCATCATAAGCTATATATGTACATAGGCATATATATATATGTATTGCATATTTGTGGAAACCAGGAATGTTTATTTACAAATAGGGAACCCTTATATTTGTCAAACTCTTGTTTTACATCTGTTGGAGTAGAAAGCTTACAGCATCAGTTTTGTAAAGGCAGTATTAGGAGCTGTCTGGATCACCAAATACGTAGTTATCCCTGCTAGCTTTGAATGTTTTTCATCTGATATTTATTTCTTCCCTTATTTTCTGCACTTGACAACTTTTGTTTTATCCTGATGGCTATTTTGCCTTTTTTTTG
>JAVJGG010000008.1:32873771-32895529 GCA_035590195.1 Aviceda cuculoides
TTCTTAGTGTTGCCTTTCTTTCACCCCTGAAAACAGGTAGGTTTTAGACAAACCTGTTGGCTGTCTTGGCTTCCCAGATAATTTTACCAGAGAGGGAGGAAGTTCCATTTCACAAATCCCTTTTAAAAATCTCACAATTTTCATATGCATCTTCGTCTGTTGTTTTTCCTAATCAGTGTCACTTAGTTTCCTTGGCTTTGAAATGCTAGCAAATGTTTATATATTTGGTGTATGCTGTGTTGATATTATATCACGCCTGTATTGTGGTTGTAGCAATAAATGTAGTTATAAAATGGAGTATTGGCACTGATGCAGGCGATCGTTAACCTAGTTGTGGCTCTGCCTCTCTCTTGGATGGAAGTTTTGGTTGGGGTGTGGAACAGTATCCAGGTGTGTGCTTGCCCTGTGCGTATACTGCTGATACTATGCTTTACCTTGTTTATGATTTCTATGCTCATTCTTTCTAAATGCCCGTGTAGGGAAAGTAGGCAGGTGTTATCATCTCATTAGAAATGTCCAAACTGCCATTATGGAAAAGTGCTTCAAAGGAGTCTGCCTAGAATGAAGAGGAGGGTATCTGGGGATAGTAATTTGGAATTGCTTAAATACATGCCAGTAGAGTTGCCAGTTCTGACACGTAAGCATGCATAGCCAAGTCCCTTAAACATCAATGTCTGGAGCTGTGCATGTATTTTCTGCTACTACATACCATGTTCCAGAGGAGAAAGCTCTGGTGGTTGTGAAATCCCGTCCAGTCCTTAGTGCCACGTGTGGCAGCAGGATGCATCCTGGAGGATGGCCAAGCCCCTTTGGTGTCCAAAGTTTTTTAGTCTTCTACAATTGTGAGAAGGAAGTGTAGGAGAGTATAAATCTGCAGACTTAACTGCAGAATGTGCAGGACTTGGATTAAAGCCACTGATATGTGGTCATGGGAGACCCCCCTCCCTGCAGGAGAGACGTGTAGAGGCCATATAGTGATAACATACAGTCTGTCCCATTCTTGTACATTCATGCATGGAACAAGGGATGCATTACTGAAATCTTATAAAGTGAAACAGTCTATGAAAGTATCTCCATGTTTGGAGATGGTGTTTCATGGGTGGTGGTCTGGGAAAGGCTCTCGCTATGCCACCATCTGCAATCAGAAGCACAGAGAAACAGTGCAAAGTCCCTCTAGTAAGACTGATGTGTTTCTGCACTTTTTCCAGCTGACACTTCTTAACTGTATTAACAGTGCAGGACAAAACTGAAGTCAAACAAAAGCACCCTCCCTCCCCCAAGAACAAAGGACCCAAAAAAGCATGACCTGTTTGGGAGGAAATCCTGTCCTTCCACCTTCATGCAGCTGCAGGTGGCAAATTGCCAGCATCTTCTAAATGTGACTCTTTGACCTGAAGCTAAGTGACATGCTTTCTGTCCATGCTCTTACCTGACGATGGAGAAGGTTTCTGAGCAGTAGTCAAAGAATGCTACAATTGGGTAGCAAAGATAACTATTTCATTAGCATTTGAAGCCTCTGACGCTGTAGCCAGATGTGCGGTTGTGTTGGTGAACACTGTTGTACCAGGAACCCTTTTGAGAGAGAAATGGGGCTAAGGGTGTTTATGAACAAGTGTGCTATCTGTTGACCAAGCACTTTTGAGTGTCCATTGCTAGCTCCGAGGCAAACCCAAGCTCCATGTGCAGCATCTGTGTCTGAACTTCTTGTATCTCATAGTCATTAGATAAGACAAACAGGATTGCCTTACACCAGGCTGTTGTACCAAAGGAAATTCTGGTACATCTGGAGTTATCCATGTTCTCTTTCCTCCTTAGCCTCCTCACCCTGCCTCTGCAAACTTAGCCGGATGGTTGGAAACCACAGCAAAGAGCATGCTGGCAGTGTAACCATTCCAAGCAGACCTGTCCGTTTCACCAGGCATGGTCTAGCTCAGCCTGGGATAGATGCTGTGTGGTGCCACTTGCCACGGTTAGTCCCTGCTGCTGCTGTCGGGCTGTTAATGCTGAAGGAACCCTGAGCGAGTGTGCTGGTGACCTTCCTGCCCTTTGCATACTTTCCTTGGAGGTTTTTTTTAAGACTTCTTTTTAGAGTGGTGCTTGCCACTGAGGCTCCAAGAGGAGGGTGATTTGAACTTCTGGACCTGCTGTAGAGTCACCATACACAGACCTTGAGATGCAGGGCCGATGTCCTCTGTAACAGTGTATGGAAATGCTGGGGTCTTCCCGTCTCTGCTCCAGAGCTTTTGCTTTGGTGTTGTCTCCACAGAGAGATTCTGCTGGTTCTGAATCCTGCTGTAAGCTGTCAGTAACAGGACACACTAACACAGCTGGCTCATGTGCCAGCCACCGCTGCTCGTAGCAGTCACCTCTCAACAGTGATGATGTTAGCCGATGGGTCTCTGAACTTCTCTCCTACCAGTCCTCAACCCTGACTTTTTTGCCAAGCATGTTCCTATTGCAATATTCTCCAACTATCAGTTAAAAAAAATAAATAAGCAATCTCACCCCTTCCCTTTTTTTCTTTTTCTTTCTTTTTGAATTGTGGTTATCTTAGAGGGTCATGGCAGAAGCAGTCTTGAGTGTTGTATTTTCTGAAAGTTTCTCTCCAGCTTCCAAATCTGTTTCAGATATTATTTGGAGAGATTTGAGAAGTTCAGTCAGATACTGTGCTCCAACCTGTATTTGCAGCCATTTCAGCTGATGGTAGTGCAAGCTGACCAGCAACATATGTAGACTGTCCCTTTGGATGAGGTGCAGGAAGCAGTGGACTGCTGAGACGTCTTCTGAATGAATGGGCAGTCATTAGACTGTTAATTTTAATAGAAATGCTTGACCTGTGTATTATGGAAGCAGTCTTGCTCTTAACAGCCTCTGGCTTTGTTATGGCTGCCTCTGCCTTCCAGAGGCCAACTCCTTCCACCCTTGTTACTAGTTACTGGTGAATCTCTTTTCTGAAACGCCATGGCGTGCTTTATTGCAATACCATCAGCATATGCACTCTGATGGCAAATCCGCTCATTTTTGTGAAGTGTATCGACTGTTGCATCCATTCCTTGCTCTCCCTTTTGGCGGCTGTCGCAGCACTGTGCCTGAATGGGTGCTGCCTGTGCCCGTGCGTGAGTGCGTGAGCGTGCGAGAGACCATGAGCACTCGTAGGCACTTTTACAAAGTCTGGGTCTTGCAGCTCCCCGGATCCTCACAGATCCACAGTTAGATCCTGCTTGGAGAGCTTTGCGGTGGTGTGGAGCAGGAGCTCTGCAGCAGCTCTGCTCTGCTTCCCTCTCCCTTGCGTGCTCCGAGGGCTGGGCTGGAGGAAAGATGGGCAGCGTGACTGTATGTTCTCACTTCAGTAAGTACAGGCCTACAATGTTGTCAAGTTTAACAAAGCAACTGTGTTTTCAGGTGTTTCTCTTCAGTAAAACACCAAAACAACTTACTGAAAAAATCATCAAATACCTCAACTTTAATTGTAATAGGGGTATGTTTTTTTCAGCAATTAGTCAGATTAAACTTAAGTTGCATGTTTTAGTATTAATATCTTGGATTTAAATGCAGTATTAGATATCAGCAGAGCTACTTGCACCCAGGGATTAAATGGCTGAGGCGTTTATTTCTTTAACTGTTTTAAAACATAAAGGAGGTTGAGGTTTTTTGTTGTTTAGAAGAGCAGCAAGCAGGGCGTTCTCGCAGCAGTGCGGTTCGGCTGTAGGAAATGTTGGAAATGCAGCTGAATGATATAAATGTGTAGATTCAAAGGAATCGTTTTCTTGGCCTCATGAGTTTTATTAGCTGGTATGCGCTCATCACATTGCATTTAGCAGATACTGGTTTTGCATATTTTGGCTCTTAGATCAGCGAGTAGCGATAAGGATATCCACAGTTCCTGGTCCATGTGCTGAAGTACGGCATGAAGTCGGTTCGCAGACCAAACAGGAGCGGAGGCTCTCTGCGCTTGATCTCAAAGGTGGAAAATCAATCCCAGGAAACACCCCACAGGTGGCAGCAGCCCTACTGCCGTTCTGACGAGGTTTTGATAAAATTCCAGCGTGGATGCTGTCAGAGCGATCTGGCGTGCGTTGCCCCTGCGCAGAAACCTGCCTCGAAATGTGGCTGCGTGCTTTTCACGTCATTTGGGCCACGTTTGGGTAGGCTTTGCTTCCAAGTCCCGCTGAAAGCTGGGGCTGAAGGCATCTTACGGCGTGCCGGGGCCGGTGGTGCCGCGGAGCACGCCGGCCGCTGACAGCCGCGCCGCTCCTCCGGCTGCCAAGATCCACTGCTGAAACTATACTTTTTTATCAGGTCATGTTTGTGTCTGGCAAAGATTTGTAGACACAACATCATTAACAGCAGTGCATATTTTCACAAGATTTACCTCTTCAACACTTTTTCCAAGTTAGTAAATCATAGCTTCTTTAATGTCCTGCTGGCTGCGTGAAAAACAGGAATTTATGTAACAAGCTCTGGGCCGCAAACCTTTTCCTGTTAGGAAAAATTTTTTTTTCATTGCTGGCAGAGTTAGGAGACAGCTCTGTTACTCAAAGAGCGACCTCAGATGTCCTCAGTACAATAATACCAGATTATAACATTTTTGATGACTAAGGAATAGCAGCAATTTCTTAAATATTTAACACTTCTGTTGCAGAGAAGAGGGAACTGAGCCTTAGCACGGTATTTTCTCTGCCTGATGTTTGGTGTGTTTGATATGCCTATTTTGATAGTAAACAGTAAGCCTGAGCCAGCTGGGTATGTTTACAAAATACAGTAAAAAAATGAACTGGCGCAGGAGGTTTTTTAATCAACAGACTTGCAGAACAACTTTCTTGCGACATTTCTAGAGCTGGACTTGTGTCAGCCAGGGATTCGGCCGTGGCCCTTGAGCGAAAACAACGGGCTGCCCCGGGCCGGCCTCGCCAGGCTTCTCGGTCAGCCCCTGGGGCCGCGGGCAAGTCCAAAGGTGGGTTTTCGGGCTCACCCTCCCGACGTGTTAGCTGCACCTGGTGAAAATAAAATTCCAAGGCCTTCCCTAAAGCCCTGTGGCTAGACAGAGGATGAGACTTTGCCTGCAGGGTTACCTGCAGTGAAGAGATACAGTCCTGCGTTAATTAGTTAATACGAGAATGGCTTCCTTTCAGAACTGAATAAGGAAACGCTCAAGTTGTTGCTGGTGTCTGCTTAACTGGGATAGTTTGTTAAAGGTGGTTCTTCGGAGGGGAAGGAGAGGTTGGGCAGGCTTCTGGGGTGAGGTGCATGGTTTGACTCCCTGCTGTGCTAGTTGAAGAGCCAGCTGCCACCAGGCCACGTTCTGCCATCTTCCGCGGCCCAAGGGCGCCTGGTGCCCCTCTTCGGGGTGAAGCCGCACTCCTGTGGGGGTAGTCTCAGGACATGGCGTTACAGGACTCCGGCACCTCCTTGCTGCCCTTGTCTCGCTCTTGGACCCCCGAGTAACCCGTCCTGGTGAGCTCTGCAGGTGGCCAGGCCTGCTTTGGCTGGTTGGCTTTTCGTGGTCCCAGCGTGTCGTGGCCCTCGCAGGGAGTTTGAGCCTGTTGTCTCTGGTTTGAGCCAGGCCCTACGAGATGGCCGTTCTCACCTGGCGTGCCTCCTTACGGTCTTTGCTCCTTTTCTTCTGGCAGGTGGGTGTACGGGCAGTGGGGAAGGATGTGCAGCTTTGGGAAGGCGGACGTACACAGCAGGACGGGTAGAGTAGAGAAGGTGAGGGAAGACGTTTCTGGAGATGCTGCTGTCGCTGGCAGCACCCTGGGTTGGGAAGTAAAGCAAAAGCAGCCAGAGACCAGAGCGGTGGCTGTGTCCCTCGTCCTCTGGTTTGCCTCACGAGGCACGCAAAGCTCCGTGAGCTGTGTCATCCTCATGGTTTGCTCCTGTAGTGGGTCTTGGAGGTCAGGTTGAAAACTTAAGATAGATGGGAGAAAAAAGGTAGGAAAACAGGAAAGACAGAACAGGGGTTTTGTAGGTCTGGTAGCCATTTAGTGTTTTGAGATAATTGGCCTACTGGCCTGCTGGTCAAGATCAGCCTTACGACTGCTTTCTAGAAAGTCTTTCCATTTTTGCTCCCCCCAATTTTTCTTTAGACTACTTGCTAAAAATGACTATGAATAGAAGGCAGCTACTGCATCACTGACTTCTCTGCCACTGAGCTCTAATTTCTAGTTTACCCATTTCATGTGTTGTTTTGTGGTTCCCTCCTACTTGTTCTACATGAACTGCAGTCCTAGCGCAGTCCCCATGTAGACTGTGCTACTGTCCCACCCTCCTACCAACTTGCGTGGCTGCCTGCTTCAGCACTCTTAAAACTTGTGGCCTTTTGTTAGCAATTATGTCAAAATATAGGACAGCTTTTCCGTTGATACAATGTTCTTTACATGTGCTCAGCAGAGAATTACATGAGGAAAAAAAAATGCTTATCTACAGCTTGGTAATGCAAAGGGTAGTCTCTTGTTAACAGGTCAACCTGTGGGCTTGGATTTTGGATTTTTGGAATTTTTATTTTTTTTTTTTAATTTAAGAGCAAAACATGAAACATTAATCGTGGCCGAAGAGATAATGAAAAGCTTCAGGACCTCTGGTCAGTCTTGGCACAAGATATCTTATGCCCTCAGGTATTAGAAGAGTCAATTTTGCATGTTAAAATGTTGATTTTGAAAGAGCAAGATGGTTTTAAGAGTGAGGTTTTAAATGCAATTTTGTCTATGCTGTTTGCATTCCTTTTTCCCTAATGATTTCTTAGGCAATTTGTGATGTTTATTTATAAAAATTAGAACTTAATCCTCAACTGGTTTTCTTTATGTGTTTCCTCACATAACACAAGTAATATAAACCTCACTAATGGTCAGTGGCAATACTCACAGGCTGGCATGTTTGCAGGGTTTAGGGATGTGCAGAATGAGAACCCATTATAAGGACCATAGAACAGGATCTAGCATTCCTGAACTTTGGGTAAATTAATTAAGAAAAAAACAAACAACCCACAACACCCTGAATGCAGTCAGGTTTAACTTACTGGAGTGAAGCTGATAATGAGATCTTCAGTCGTCGTCTTGGTCTTCTAGTACAGTTTGTCTCCTTTATGAGGTATTTGTATTTCAAAACAGCTCCTTCAGTATTTTATTTAACTTTTTATAACGTCAGATGTGATCGGGCCATATGACAGACAAATTGACATGGCAACTCTTTGCAAGCTCGTTTCAGCCAGTTCTGAGTGGTGAGCTGATAAAAGATGTTTCCAGACTGGCGTGTTTTCCCATTTCATGATTACCCCTATGTTTTCTAACAAGATGAGAGCATGTTTGCAAAGGCAAATATTAGTACGCCATAAAAGATACATGTTTTCTCCATTCCTTACACCTTATTTTGTTTTTCAGAATTCAATCCGTCACAACCTGTCTCTGCACAGCAAGTTCATCAGAGTGCAGAATGAAGGAACAGGGAAGAGTTCCTGGTGGATGCTCAATCCTGAAGGAGGAAAGAGTGGCAAATCTCCTAGGAGGCGAGCGGCATCCATGGATAACAACAGCAAGTTTGCCAAAAGCAGAGGCAGAGCTGCCAAGAAAAAAGCATCCCTTCAGTCTGGTCAAGAGGGAAATGGTGACAGCCCTGGATCACAGTTCTCAAAGTGGCCTGCAAGCCCCAGCTCTCACAGTAACGATGACTTTGATAACTGGAGTACATTTCGACCTAGAACTAGCTCTAACGCTAGTACGATTAGCGGAAGACTTTCTCCTATTTTGCCAGAGCAAGATGATCTTGGAGATGGGGATGTGCACTCCATGGTATACCCATCATCAGCCACCAAAATGACTTCTACTCTACCCAGCCTTTCAGAGATGAGTAATTCTGAGAACATGGAAAATCTTTTGGATAACCTTAATCTCTTGTCGCCTAATACGTCAATGACTGTGTCAACCCAGTCTTCATCTGCTACCCTGATGCAGCAAACACCAGGTTACTCATTCGCATCCTCGACCACAAGTATAGGTTCACCAAATCCAGACTACAGGAAATTTACATATGCTCAAGCTAGCATGAACTCTTTGCCCCAGATTCCTATGCAGACTCTTCAAGACAGTAAATCAAGCTATGGATCGATGAGCCAATATAACTGTCCCGCAGGACTTCTGAAGGAGTTACTGACTTCCGATTCTCCACCGCACAATGATATCTTGGCTTCAGTAGACACTGGTGTTTCCCAGGCTGGTGGCAGGGCGCTGGGCCAAAGTGTGCTGATGGTTGCTAACTCGGTGATGCCAACTTATGGCAGTCAACCGCCCCACAACAAAATGATGAACCCTAACGCCCGCCCTCACCAAGGACATAACCAGCCAACACCTGCAGTTAATGGTCGTGCCTTGTCACACACAGTGAACACCATGTCACATACATCAGGTCTAAATCGCTTGTCGACGGTGAAGACTTCGTTACAAGTGCCTATGAGTCACCCAATGCAGATGAATGCTATGAACCCGTACGCCCCTGTTAACAGTTGCAATGGCTACGGAAGGGTGGGAATTGTTTCACTCCACCAGGAGAAGCTTCCCAGTGACTTAGATGACATGTTAATTGAACGGTTGGACTGTGACATGGAGTCGATTATCCGTAATGACCTTATGGATGGAGAAACGTTAGATTTTAACTTTGACAGTGTATTGCCTAACCAAAGTTTTCAGCACAGCGTAAAGACAACCACACACAGTTGGGTGTCAGGCTAGGATGTAGTAGGAGGTAAGCTGTGCTTTTTATAATAAATCTGAAAAACAGCTAAAGGGAAGAGAGGTGTCAAAATGCTTAAAAACTGGGTGGTCTTCTGTGTTGCCATGTGAAGTGCCTCTATTACAGTCAGTCACTTTCCAGTCCTTTGTTATTTGAAAATCAGGTTTGCACCGATGCATTAGGATTGCCATGTACCAACTTCTGTCTGTTACTTCATGTGAAGCACTGATGTTTTGCCATTAGTATTTTAAACAAAAAACTTACTGGTAACTAGCAATTAACAAATACATTTTTTCCCCCTATTTAAAGTATCTTAAAGTTAGTTTGAGCATATTTTAATAGATTTAATCTTTTGGTGTGGATGTTAATTTATTCTTTTGTTGTTTTTTTTTTTTCTTCCTAGGCTACGGTTAAATTCTCCAGACTTGTCTGACAGCAGGAACTGAGAAAAGCAGTACAAAGATGTCCTTCACCTTCCTTTTTAATTTTCTTGACAAAGCTGTGTGCATGCACTAGCTTTTTTTTGGGTCTTTTTTTTCTTTTTTCTTCCTTTCGTCAGAGTTGGCAGCAGACAGAGTATTTTCCTGTACAGGATGTTTGCCCAAGGTTTGCAGGTTATGTGCTGCTGTAGATAAGAACTGTGCCATTGGAAATTTCATTACTCTGAAGTGCCAAATTCACTACACCATATAATCACAGCAAAGACTCTTACTTACATCATGTTGTGCTTTCGGTTTTGTACAGAATGATCTGTAGAAGAAGAATTGTTTTTTAAGACTATCTGTTTTGGTCCAAGAAAAGTTTATAAACTTTTGTAAGAATACTGTGATGATCTCATGCCCTAAGTAAGTTTAACCTTCGTTGATGTTACCTGTGTTTTGATGAATTGAGATAACTGTGGACTTCCCTTGCAGCAGTATGAACTGCATTATTTTACTCAAAATTGCCACACATTTCATATGGGAACAGAATAGCCTGTTAAATATGATCCTACTAAACTCACTGATTATTCAAAGCAAACAGTAGGTTAAATGCCATTTGATAAGTTACTGTATCCATGTAAATTTATGCAAGAATATATCTGGATTTCATTGTCAGACTAATGACTTTATTGTTGGATTTAAGATAATTTTTTGAATACTTTCCAAGCTATTTTTCTTATAATTAAAGTCTACTTTTGTTACATAGGCAACTTAAAAAAAAAAAAAAATCTGAGATCTGGCAGCATTCGTAACCTCTTCATGTTGTACAGTATTTTAACTGGATTAAGTACATGTTTTTATAAATTTCCCTAGCACTTGGGAGTGCTAATAAAGGAAAAGCTTAATAAGGATCTTGAATACAAAACATTTCTGTCCCTTTTTTTGTTGTGTAATGTATAAATATAGACAACTTTATGTTTAGGAACTATTTAATCAGTTTTATATATGCATTTTTAGAAATGTCATCTGCTTCTACTATCATTTTAACTCAGACTACCACAAAGTGTTAAGTATTCATTGTTAGATGCTTGTACAATGCTTCACATTTATATTTATTTCATGGAGGTCTCATAATGTTTGTGCACTCAAGAACAGGACATTTTGGAGAAAATTCATTATTTTAGTAAAATTAATGACAAAATTGTCATTTGTCTTAATTAGCACTAGTTTTAGGGTTTGTCAGTGTTTCTGCTGTAATGTAGTATGTTTGAAGAGGCAGAAGTGCTACTTTTGAGTGGGAGGCAAAAACTTGTGTGATGCCCTATTGCAGGACAAAACATTACATTTTTTAAGAAAGATAAAGTGGCGAAGTTATAAAAATACATGAACTTTAGGGCAGGGGAGAGCATTACTGACAGAGGCCTTGTTCCTGTGGAAAAACTTGCTCGTGTTGGAGTAGGTACACTGACAGCTACCTGAGCATTTTCAGGATTGAGTCTTGGATAAATGGTTTCTGATTTTTCCTAATCATACGACGCAGTTTTCATGGATGTGTGGGTAGCAGACCTCACCTGTCTTTTCACTGGTTGCTACACATCATCTGTGTTATAGAAATCCTTGGAGCTTTTTTATGCACTGACAGGAGGAACAGCTTTTGCGCTAGGGCTGGCTGTTGTGAAGGGGAGAAATAAACATTTTTCCACTGATTTTTCTTTTGTCTACATAGCCCACAACTGGAAAATGTTCTAACTGAAACTTATCTTCCCTGTAGTGATGGCGTGGGGTAGAGAAAGAAATGGGATGTGCCAAGAAAATGAAATTTAGTAACAAGCCATACATTTAATGATCCTGTTATGACTTTCCTAAGGCTCTGCAATGTATTTATTGTTGTGCATTTAGCTCCCTGTGGGGCTTAAATCACTACTAATTACAGCTGGTCCTACTTTTTTAGATATCCTATTATGGTTGTCCGCAGTTCCAGAGGCTGATGATAAGCTGTCCTGTGATACAGGATCTCCCCCAGCGTGAAATTGGTCTTTGAACTCCTGTTGAGCAAAATGAAACGTTCTTAGTGCCGAAGCCTCAGTGAAGCCACCTGCTTTTACAGGCAAATATCTCTAGTAGCATCTTCAGCATCAGGTTTGTAGTCTCTGAAGCGTGACGGTAAATCCTGGCAGTGGAGCAAGCGAAGGGCTCACATACGTGTTTCTGAAGATCCTTCTTTCTGCTGCATGTGCAAAAATGTTTGCTCCCAAATGGGCACTGATATGCATAGGCCAAAGTAGTTGTAAAATACACCTCTGCATGCAAAGAAAGCAGTACTTAATGCTGTACTCCGTGGGGTTGCAGCTGAACATGCTACATTTAACAATATACCTCCAGTTTATTATTTACTGCTACTGTATAACTTCCTGTATACAGATATTTTCTGCATTTCCTTTTATAACTATGAATAACATAAATGTAGCCGTTCCTTAATTAAAACAGTCTGTAGGAAGCCCCTTTTAATTATTGTGAGACAGCATTTGTAGATAATCAGAGGTTTGGGCTGTGTGGTCAAATTTCTTTTTTTTTTTTTTTTTTTGTGGTGCCATTCTAATATTTTGCAATTTTAATTCTGGAATACTGTGAAGTCTGGTGAAGGGGCGTGTTTTCTGCCTTGAAAACAAACATTATGTGACCTCTAGTAATAAATCCTTTTTCAGTAAAAGTACCAAGTTTCTGGAGTAACTTAGTTTGTCAGAATTGTTGTAAATGATTGGTTTGTGAATTGTGCAGATGATCTTACCTATGCAGCCTTGTTTTTGACTTTTCTCTGGTTTGTACTGTTATTAAAAGTTTATTGTATTATAGAGCTGTTCAGATATTTTAAATATAAAGATGTATTGTTTCCATAATATAGCTATATGATATATGTTTAGGTAGTAGATGCATTAATTGGAAAGCTCTGCTTTGATAAACTGACAATTTGCCTACACTTATAAGCAAAAGTCATATTGCTTATTATTGGCTTAAGTCAACAGAGCATCCCTAAGAAGAGAAGTTAAAATTGGACCAATTATAAAACAGTATAAAATTTGCACTTGTTAAACCACTGGATGTATGTTAGTACTTTTTTATTTTTTTACTGATTTGAAATTCCTATTTTCATTATGAAATTGCTAGGATCCTTAATTTATGACTGATTTTAAATAAGGTATTCTCATTATTATTATTATTATTTTTATTATTATTATTATTATTTTGGTAGTCATAATGTAAAATGCAGCATGGTTTATGCAAGCAAAAAGCAAATTACTCGGCATTAAAACTGGCCTCCTTTTTGAGGGTGTTCCACAAACCAGCAATATCGTGAGAGATTGGCATGTACATACTGCTAGTTCTATTTGCGAGTGGTGTGTGACAGCTCTTCAACGCTTCACTGCTCTTAGTCACATTGCAGAATTAAAATTCATACGTGGATATTTTCAGAAAAAGTGCCTGATGTACTTCTACAGACACACGAGAACAATCCCTGACAGTTTGTTGTATAAAGCCATAAATGTATATAAATTATGTTTAAAAGGTTTTGTGTCCTTTCTTGTATACAGAGAATGAGATTTGTACCAGGATTCTACTTGTGATTAGCAATCCTTCTACTCAGACGTTGTCGTAATCACTTTCCTTACCGCGTAATCTTTTTAATGATGATGATCCCATTTGGACAATCCTGATGGCATTAGCAATTTTATACGGAAAAATACCTCATGGTACCAAGTCTTGCCTGGCAAGATGATACCATATTAACGAGCAAACACTAACTGCAGAACAGTTAACAAATTTTCCATTACTTGGTATAAAGGAATTTCTCTCTCTTGGCATTGCTTCTGGAATTGGAGCTGTAGCAGGTACAGGAACCTAATAGGGCTGTGTTACCAGTGTTTTATCACGACATAGTGTGCTAAAAGTAACTTGTTTACAAGTCTTTGAGACTAAACGCAAGAAGAATCCGTGCCTGACTCTTAGGGCTTGCGAGAGATCTTCACGTAGAGACGCTTTGTTACTGGAAGCTGCATTTAGGCAGCATCAGACCGTGTTGCCAGTGCTTCAACAAGCCCAGTTCAGAGAAAATGACAAAAAAGTCCTGAAATCCTTTCAGAATGGGTATTTGTAAGTATAAGCTCTTAATAAAATTGCTATGACATGAGATGGTAATTAGTGTATCAGAATGTTATGTAATACATTGTTAAAGAAGAAAAAAAAATGGGACGCTAACATCCATCAAACTGCAGGAAAGAATTAGTCTGTTAGTCCAAATTACATGTTAGATCCTAATGCTATTAAATGTGGGAGAGAGCCAGCTCTGGAGAGACATTTTTCTCTTCCCACTGCTCCCCCTTTTAAAGTGAGACTGCTCACAAAGTCTTCTTGGCCCTCTTTTCCCTCGTTTTTGCCTCTTGCTTTCCTCTGCCCCTCCTGCCTTCCTGAAGTACGTACCTTTTCTCGGAGTAAGAGTTTTTTCTTTGCCGAATATTTGGGCTACGTAGGCCAATCCGCATGGTGCTGCTCCTTTCACAGCCGTGCTTTACGCTGTGGCAGCAGGAGCGCTGATGTGAGTAGAGAGAGCAGGAATGTCTAATTTTTTTTTTTAATTTTTTTTTTTTTTTTTAATTTAGATTGTGTTTCAAAACAGAGCTGGAAGAAAGGAGGAGAGGCTGCCAAAACAGGCAGCCAATAACACCCACGCCACAGTAGTCTTGTGAGGCCCAGATCCCCGCTTGCCTGCAGGTGGGGAGGGAGAGGGATGGCAGAGAGCAGGCTTTAAATGAATTGCTGGCAAAAATGCCAATTTGATCTTAAAGTGAGCAGAGGTAGACCTAAAGAGCATGAAAGAACACATGGCACATAAAAATAGAAATATTTAAAAAATAATTTCCCCTTGTACTTTGCAGTTCCATCTTTATTTTAGCTTTGCCTTTTTTTCTTCAGCGTATGATTCGGAAGGGTTTTTGCACGTTGGGGGAAGCTGAGGATATCTTCACTGATGTTTTGAAAAGCCTGACTTCTGGAATGGGAGGGTTGTAAGATTCAAAGATACTCTCTTTGGGTGTTTGTGAAGCCGTTGTTGGAAAGGATGCGCATCTAATTGGTACATGACTAGTTACTGCTGTCAGGAGAGATAGTCAAAGCTTGTCTCTTGGGAAGGGACCGGCTAGCAATTTATGCCAATCTGGCAACAAGGGATTTGAATCTGCTGATCGAGCACAGAAACCTCAAAACATCCTTGTGCTCTGAGTCAGTTCTGCATCAATGCAATAAACATGTTTTTGTACAGAAACATCAGCTATTATGTCATGTCAATTGATAATCCAATTAAAAGTACAAATAGCATTAGATGTTGCAGCCATTTATCGTGCAGCTGGTATGCAGAGATGGGTTTTGTGAAGACCCTGAGAAGGAAAAACTTGCACTGAGCAGTGCCTGTGGTCATGCCCACTGCTGGAATTGCATGCAAATCCCTGTTTGTTACCTGGTGATGTTTCCCCTGGGGTAATGTTCTGGCATGTGCCAAAATGATAGCTAAAATGAGGAGGCAGGGGCAGCGCCCCATCTTATTTTATTTTATGTTTTTCTACTTGCTGTTGGACCCTGGGGCATTCAGAAATTTTGCATGTATTTTTTGCGAGTAAACTTCTTGCGTGGGTGTTTATCACCGAGATGATGGGAAAAGGGATGAGGGCTTTGTGGAGTACAACTGGAGGAGCACTGCAGGAAGCTTCTGATGGGTATAACAGGGCTGTGGAGCGAAGAGTCTGACAAGGAGCTTGTTCGTAACTTGGAACCTCAACATTTTCTGTCCTTGCTGTGTGCTCATCTGTAGTTGCTCACGCCATCCTTCAATGAAGGGGCCTTTCCAAGTGGTTGCATTTCCTTCTCGGGACCTTGGAGTGACGCTACCTGAGCAGGCAACTGCCCAGAGGTCGTACAAGAGCTTTGCTGGGTTTCCAGGGAACTGTGGAGTGCGGCAGGAATGTCTAAATTGTTTCTGAAATATTCAATCGACTTCAATTTTGCTGAAGTCGGAGGAGTTCATGGAAAAACCCATTACAGATGTGCATGTATGGGCACTGGAAAGGGAGAGAGGATGAGAAATTCTGCAGGTGTAATGAGCTGTTTCTGGGATGATGAAGCAGGGCAAGCGGGTGCTTCGAAGGGCAAAGGAGGGTGGATTTCTCTGGGGTAAGGGCTCAATGTAGCAAAAAAAGAGGTTCCTTTCTGCTGGACTTTGAAGTTGTGTCCAGTAGCAGCCGCAGATGGGACAGCGTCCTAGCCTGATTTGTTGCTTGGGTCTTTTTGGCCAGGTGAAAACAAGTGACGAGCTGTTAAACCCTGTGAGAACCGGAGTTTCATTTCAGGAGTCCCAATAAGTTACCGCTTCCTGCTCCTCCTTTTGTTCCCCTTTCACCCCATCAATTTACACACAATTGAGAGCAGTGTTACTGTTGGGGGACGTTTTTTTTTTTTTTTTTTTTTAATATCTTTCCACCCTGCTGAGAGGAGTTGGGCTAGGCAAGGCCCTGGGTCCTTCTTTCAGCCCCAGCGGCGATGGCTGAGCTGTGCTGAGGAAGTTCTTTGCCTCCTCCTCCTCCCTCAGCCCATGCAACAGACCTCTCAAATTAACGCCCAGATGAGCCCCAAAGCCAAAGCTGATTCGCTCCATGGACGACTCCGGGGGCCCTCAGAGGTGGGAAGTTTTGTTTGCCTGTGGCTCTCCTGCTGGGGGGCTTCTAAACCGAGAATAGCCTGGAGGTGGCAGGGGAAGTCCTGGGGAGGGGGCTTGTCTTGGGGCCGCGCTGCTGCAGCGCCGGCCCTCTCCCACCCGGCCGCCGTGTCCTCTGAGCCTTGCACCGAGCCTGTTGGTCTGCAAGGCAAGGCTTTCACGGGGGGGTCTTAGCAGGGTTTCCGCAGCCCAGATGTCTCATCCTGCTGCAGGCACAATCTGCTGGTGTATAGCCCATGCGTCTGGAAGTTTATTTCTGGCATAAAATAAGAAGTGCAGCCCTCCTGCCTACAGACTCCTTGAGCAGCTGGCCGTCTTCATCTCAGTGGTCCTGGTGTGGCAGGTATAGCAAGCCAAGAGCCTGCTGGTGACTGGGCAGCGTGCCAGATGGATGGGGCCAGTATTTACTTCAAAAATAGCATTAAATAATAATATTCAGTATAATTATATTGAATATGCTGGATTCCAATATAACTGCTGGGAGACCCATTGCTTAAACAGGACTGAGTGCCAGATAAATGAAGTAAAAAAAAAAAAAAAAGGTGATGCTGGTCTTTGCAAGGGGTCCCAGCATGATTGGAGGGGCTGGGTTTGACTTCCACGCAGGGTAACTTCACAGAACGTGTAACACGTAACAGGGTACGCATAACTGGTAACAGGGTGGAGTGGTGGTGGGAACAGTGGCTGTGTCCCTGCTGGAGGCTGTGCTTCACCAGTGTGGCTGAGTCAGCAAGCATGGGACATGGGTGATCAGTGTAACCTGTTTGGATTTTCAGTGGCTTCAGAAATTTTCCTCACTGAAGTTCCCGAGACAACTGGGATGTAATGGAGGTCCTCTCAGTGCCTACGCTGCCTTGAAGGGTTGGCCATCTGAGCGCGACTAGTACTTGGCTTTTCCAAACCAGGGAAGCTGCCGCTGCCTTCCCTCAAGGGCCCGTGCTGTCCTATGCCTTTGAACAACGACCAGCAGAAGTGGTTGGTGACCTAAATCGCTGAGTGCATCATTATACAGGATAGTGAAATGTCAGGCTGTGCCAAGAGCTGTGGAAGGGTTTCAGGATATTTTGTGAGAGGCTGATTAACCAGCAGATGTGATTAAGTGTTGATAAATGTGAAATAATGCACAGGGGAGAAGGGAAAAAATGAGTGTAGTGCATATGGATGCATTAATGAACCCTGGGTGAGGTGCTACCACCATGAGAAAGGTCTCGGAGTCGTCGGAAGGATTTCTTGCAAGTCTCAGCTCACAATTACCTATGGACAAAAGACACAGTAGAAATAAGAGTAGGGGAAGAGAATGGGAAACCTCTGTTGTGCTACTGCTTACATGCAAAATGCACCTATATTGTAAAGGTTGCATGCTGTTTGGTTTTCAAAGAGGGTATTGCAGGGCTACAAAGAGCCAGGAGCAGACTAAATAGAAGAAGGGATGAGTGAGGGTGGGTATAGATGAGTGAGGTGATAGAGGTTTGTAAAACCGTGGATGCTGTGGAGAAGGTGAATAGGAAATGATTAATCAGTATTTCCCATGACACAATCGAGGGCACCCAGTGAAATGATCAGGCAGCAGGTTTAAAACAAACAAGGGGCAGTACTTTTTCACACAGTACATAATTAAAATTTGGAACTCGTTGCCATGGGATGTTGTGGAGGCCAAAAGTATAAATGGATTCAAAAAATGCTTGTATAAATTAATAGAAGGTAGGTCCATCAGTGGCTGTTAAATACAATGGTCCGGATGTGGCCTCTATCTCAGGAAGTCTCTAAATGGCCAGTTGCTGGAAGCTTGGAGCATGTACCAGGGAAGGGATTACTTCGTCTGTGGCCTGTTCCTTACGCTCTTTTCTCCTACGCATCGCTGCTGGCCCCTGTCAGGGACCGGGCACTGGCATAAGTGGACCTTTGATCTGACCTTACAAGGGTGTCTTCAGATACTTAGTTGTGCCGGGAATAGGTACAGCCAGAAACAGCTGCCCAGTAATACCCTTCTGGGAGGAGGTTTCAAACGTCCGTGTGTCCCTTTCCAGTTCTCTGCCAGTGGTTGTGGACCGGCTGTCTCTGTGTTGGGAGTCTTACTTGATACCTTTCACTGGGAAGCCTCAACTGAGGTTATGTTCTCACCATAATAAGCTGTATTGTAACAAATGCAAAATACCTGGTTAGATCTGTAAGCTTTTAGGGCAGAAAAAAGTGCACGAGGAAGACGGAGCAAGGAGAAACAGAATCTCTGTTCTTTGCAAGCAGCTCTATGGAGGCTGCGCTCAGGGCAGGGACGAGAGAGTGTTACCAGCCCCAGCCTCCCTTCCACACACGTGACTACAGCACTACTTATTTGCTTTTGTTGGCAGGTAAGGGAGTACAGTCATTCATGTGGGCATGGGAAAGCCTTTCGAAGATAGTCAACAGTGATACTGGACAGTGAGCCTAGCAGAACCGGTCTGGAAGTAGTGGTGTGTCAGTGGTAGCTGCTTCTCCAGTGCTGACAGCTGAGGTCAGCCAGAAGAGAAATGTGTGTGAAATATGCAGTTTTATCTCTTTCTAAATATTTTAATGATGTAGAATGGAGTTCTAGTGCAGGACAGAACAGCATTTTCTTGCCGGATCCGTGGTTTGAGCTCTTTCCTTTGTATGTTAACAGAATGACACCAGGCTTGTTAACTCACCGTAATGGATTGAGAAATGCTGGACTAAAGTTGAAGGAAAGGTAAGGCTTGTTATCCTGCCTGTAGCTGAGACGGCCCATTATAGGACTTCATGTGAAGAGACACTGAGGAGGCATCACAACTGAGTCTTGAATGCCAGCAACTATAAATACTGGGTGAGAGTGAATTTATGCTGTAGCTCACCAGTCAACATGCAGGAAATCACAGACTTCACTCAAGTGTTGAAAATATAATGCTAATGGACTACCATATGCATTGCAAACATAGCTTGCTTTCCTTAGATCTTTGTCCAAAGCTGCTTCCTCTGTGAAGCTTTGAAATGTGAAGTCTGATCAATGCTGACTCTTCTCAAAACATTCAAAAAGAATTTTTAAGAAATCTGTCACCTCTGTATGTTCCCCTTCAAGAGCGAGTGGTTATTTTCTCTAAATTTCCACCATTAAAAGGAAATGGAGATATCTAAACCTCCATAAATGCAACCTGTAAGTTGCTTAAATTAACTTAATGTTTAGCACCTCAACTGACTGAAACCTGGACTTTTTAATGTATTTCAAATTGAATAATAGAGAACCAGCTGGTTAGGTTTTATTATCAAGCAGGTCCATTCCCTCTTCCCTGTCTTTTCCCACTCACCTTCTCCTTGGCGATAGGTTTGGCAGTGGCTTAGTGACACCCAAATCATGGGTGCAATGTCAGAGACTGGGCATTCGGAGCTCCTTCCTGTTTATATTGGCATCTGTTATTATTTAGCAGCTTCTCTTTTGCTCGCTTTTATTAGTAGTGTTCACAAGGTGTGAAGCACTTTCCAAACATGATGAAGATATTCCTGTTTCTGAAAAAACTTGCAACCGACAACTTGTAGTAAGCAATGGTTTTGCATGACTCATTTTGAAGGCTGCTATGTTTTTCCCCAAAGTTTCCTAGTTTGTCCTGAACCCTGTTTTGACTGCATTAGCCATTAGCAACATTAAGATGAGTCGAGGTCATTCTGAGAGCTTCAGGAAGCTCTCTGCCACCCACTCCAGAAGCTGTACAGATATGCTGAGGCTATTGCAAATGCAAAGTGAAACATGTGAGTCTACTCCCTCTGAATAAACTTAATTTGGAGGTGGTTTGTATCAACTTTTTTCTTTTTTTTTTTTTTCTCATGTGCGATGCCTGGTGGTATTTACACAGTCAGTTACTGCAGCTCTCTGGAGAAGTGGTAGCTTCTGTCAAGCAGAAGTTAGGACTTCTTGCCCCTTTGGCCATGTAAAGGGAACCCACGACCCAGCTGACCGTGACAGCTCCCGCATTCACCACGTTCCTGTGCGTCCTCATAGTTTGACTGAGGAAGGCCTCATAATTCCCTAATTTAAGAGGCGGTTACGTACCGACATTACAGTTGCCTTTTGCGCATTAGTTAACTGGGTGATGATACGAAGCCGTTTCTGGCAGCCAAGGGGATGAAATCCAGCTGGCGGATCTGCTGGCGCGGGGTCTCCGTCAGGCAGCCCCGCTCGCTCCGTGCTGCTGGTGCTGCCGTGCCGATCGCTGGAATGTGACTCCTGCCCACGGCGCAAGGGGAGGGCACGAGCCCTGGCAGACGACGGCTTGCCTACCCCGCTGCCGGAGCCGTGGCCGCCGCCGGCTCCCAAGGCTGCTCCGCTCAGCTCGGTCGCTCCTCCAGCGCAGGAGCTGCCGGCGAAGAGCCCCGAGCCCTCCCTGCGGATAGCTGCAGCGAGGGAGCGCGCCGTGCCGAGCACATGGTGGCATCGACTTTCTGTTTCCTTTTTAAGGGTTTAGTTTGCCCAGTTGGAAAGCACTCACCGAAAGGCAGCAGGTGGGATAGTCCCCGATTCCGCCTGTTCAGGCGCGTAGAGCTGCTGGTGTTGCAGATGCAATAGTACATCATGCTCAGCATGGCGAGAACAGCCTCCGGCTTCAGTGGCACTGGAAACCATGGGAAGGCAGAGGCTGTGTTTGCTTGGGATGCTCTCTATCTGTTGAAAAAATGACCCGCTTCTCCGGGAGACTCTCATTTTTTAGGGGACTGCTGTTTTAAAACTTTGAAAGTGTGATTTTTTTAAGGTCAAGATGCATTTGCCTTATTTGGAAATAATTTGCTTCCGGCTCAGATGAAAATGGATTCTGATATATTGGTAGGAACAGGTTTCGTGAGAAGGAGGGGGGGATTTTTGACTTATTTTTCTCAAGACAAGACAAAAACATGTCTCTGACCAGTAAGTTTAAATTTAAAAAAAACAATCTGTATTCCTTCATGCTCTTTTGGATTACAGACAATACTGAAACACATTTTAGCTATGTATTTGAACAAGGCACATCTTAGTTATTAGGTATGTGCGGAGAAATAGTTGATTTGCTGTTAGTATAACACAGTCCAAAAGAAATCCTTCAATAATGTGGAGTGCAGAAATAAACATAGTCCTTGACAGATGATGGAACTCAAGGGGTGCTAGGCTTCTGGGTACCTGGTTTTATCCATGTTCCTACAGTCTTCCCCTCTTTGAAGAGATTTATACTGCTACTTATCAACATTTTGTATGGCAGAACGGGCCCCACTGGGCTGGGTGTTGGAAAAACCTACTCCAGGAAATCATCGCTGATTTGCAGCCTTTATGGTCTTTATTGTGAAATGGGAAACAGGGTGGTAAAAGGAAAAGCAAAGAAATGGATTGAGTAGCATGCTGGCAAACAGTGTTATGATCGAAGTTTTTCATCTTTGATTTTGATGTGTTTAGCAAGAGAGAGAAGCTAAGGGGATAGAAAACCAAAAGGACCTGAGTTGCTGAAAGGAATGGAGGTAAGTGAAATGGGATTGGGAAAAGAGGTGAGAGCCAGATGGAGAAAGAAATGGGGAAGAGCAGACTCAGTTGATGGTCAGTGCAGAATAGAGTGAGCTGGGGAGAGTTACCGGGCGTTCAAAGCAGTGGCTGGGTGAGATGTCCCTGACCTGTGGCGCAGAAAGCCAGCAAAAATTGCTGGGCTACGATGATCCCAGTCACACGTCCAGGCAAAGAAGCTCCTCAGCCAGTACGTCCTGTGTGGCAGCGTATGTTCTTTATGCCAAAGCTGATAAAGTGCCCGAAACATTGAGCTTAACAGAGGTATTCATAGCTGAATGGATAACTGTATAATATTATGGAGTGCATTAACAGTCCTGTATAAAACGAATAGTCTAGACTACACATG
>JAVJGG010000008.1:32895629-32934035 GCA_035590195.1 Aviceda cuculoides
TAGTCTAGACTACACATGGAGAGTGTTTGGCCACAAGGCTGCTGGGGAGCGTGGACTCCCAGCTCCTGGAGGAGTCATTAATGGTATTTGTGTGGCCGATCAGGTGTGAACCAAGAAAGTGAACATACTGCAAATCACTAGAAGAGTCTGACACCAGGTAGAGCCATTCTCAGTGCAAGCATAGTACCTGTGAAGTCGAAATGAGGCAGATGGCAATGGAAATGGAGATTATTCAGAACTGAAAGCAGTCTTTGAAAGACAAAATATTGCCTGAATCTGCAGGGCTGCAGGCAAGGATTTATCTTGGGTTTTGTTTCCAAGATATCAAATCTGTTCTCAGATTTTGCTAAATACATCTTTGCTTGCTATATCAGCTTCTAATCTGTCACCTACTTGCTCACGGGATCAGGGTGAAGCAGATGAATTTGTGGTGTCTAGGTAGACAGTCTCAAGAAAACGGTGGGTGCACACACACCTCAGAGGCCTCTTGTCAAGGCTGTGTGTGGGGCCGGTTTTCTGCCCGTCTTTAGGGGAACTGGAAATGGGATTCATGTAGCCAGGTGCTGGGTTTCGGGATGGGGCTGTTAGCGGTCTGTGCTAACTGGCACTCACCTGCAAAACCAAACCGCCCAGAAACACCTTCCAGCTCCAGCCAAACCCAGCACCGTCTGCGGCTCCACGCGCTGGTGACTCCAGCGCCTGAGAGACTCCGGCTACTGGTCCCGGCCCTTTTGCTGACCACGCAGGGCAGGCACTCAGGGAGCTGATTCAGCCGAAAAATAACTTGCCAGAAAAGAGGTCTTTGGAATTACGGAGTCGGAGAAGAGCAGCTGTGGCTAAGAGATGGAGCTATGCTGGGTCAGCACTTCCTCCAAAGCAAGGCGCAGGGAAACCCAGGCATTACTATCCAGCCTAAAAGGCAGGTGCTGAGTCCTACACCAGTGACTGTGGTTGTGAACACAAGTGACAGAAAGCACTGGCTGTACGAGGAAGCTTTCACTTTTGTGAAAACCCCGGAGGACCGTGCTTTAAATATTGCTTCGCCCATGCCAGCTACATTTTTTTCCTCCGCAAAGCCAGATCCATTTGATTAAGAGAACTCCAAACAGTGCTCCTGGTCTAGAAGCTTTGGAGTAATTTCTTCTGTTTATCCTTTTACTAACCTGTTTCAGTTGAGAGTGAGCTGGCTGGAAGCTAAAAAAATGCTGAAGCTGAAACGTTAAAACTGGAACACAGTTGTGGATTTAGCAGTTTAAATTTTCCAACGAATGCAGTCAGCCCTGCCTGACCTGGGGTCTAGACTTACTCCTGGCATGGAAACTCCCCAGTGCCTCTTCTTCCAATGCTGGTCTGAGAAGTCTAGCCCCATTTATGGTGCTAGCCACCATATTCCCATTTGTTTGAGAGAATTCATGACAACTGATGTGCTCTCTCCACCCACTCTCCCACCCTCTGGCAGCTCTGGTCCACAGTTTAACCCCCTAGAGAAACTAGTAGAAACCAACATACTCATACTTTGCAGTATAGAAGGATTTCTAGGAGGCCTTTTACTTTTAGACATGGATGGATCTGTGCAAAATACAACTAGCTGTGCATAGTCCGACGCTCAAATTTACTCCCAGCTCCTTGTAATTCTTTCAGAGAAAAAAGTCTGTTTGGAGGAGAAGGCTGAGGCTTTTTCCTCCTCCTATTCCTTCTCCATCCCATCTTTAGTCTGCGCAGTGTTGTTACTTTTTTGGAGCCTGTGGTTGGTGTGCAGTGGATTTCACTTTCAGAGAGTTCAGTTTCTTCTTGCAATGGTCAAGCGCTCCACAACCAGGTGGAGCAAGCTGCTGTTTCCAGTCTAACGACCTGTTCGAACGTGACTTTGTGATAAGGCATGAGCATGCCCATAACATATGATACTTGGAATAGGTCACTGTTGAGATATTTTGCTGTGCTTTTATTAAACTGGCTGATGTCCTCAGTTTGAACTGTCTGGTGCTAGCAATAAAACTCAGCAGCTGTGAAGTCTATCAGGTGCTGAGGGACCTTTAAGCATAGGTTAAGCCCTATGTCTTTAGGTCTGAGATGTTCAGCTTTGGAGACTTCGTGCTATAAAACTGCATTTGTTGGAAAATTTAAGCTGCTAAATCCACAAATGTGTTCCAGTTTTAAGGTCTCAGGTTCAGCATTTGTTTAGCTTCCAGCCGTCTCACTCTCAGCTGAAATGGGCTGGCAAAAGTTTAAAAAATAAAAAGGACAAATGACTCCAGAGCTTCTACACCACATCCCCAAAGCCATGGGGCTACATACCTATTTCACAGGAGATTTTAGGAGCTTAGTTAATGACAGTTTCTAAATATTTTGAGTTCTTCAGATGAAAATACATATATATGACTATATGTTGTTCCTACATAGGCTGCTTGCTTAGGCTAGAACTTCGTTCTCACCTTCGTGCACACAGTAGAGAAGAGCTCTGTGGGTACAAGAGCCTTGCACGGGAGAACTGGAGGAGCCCTTTGGCCACTCCCTGGTATTTCAGAGAGCTATAAACACAGCAGGTATTTGAGCTCACTTGGAGTTTTGGGCTCAGAGGAAAAACAGAGGGGAAAAAAGTGCCTGAAACACGCCTTAGCTTGCAATGAACTGTTTTTTTTGGTCACCTGGTACTGCAGAAAGCAGCCAGATGTCCTCTGTTCTGAGCAACTTTTCTTAGTAACACTATCCTCTCTCCCTGTGGCGGCTGGACCATTTGTCAGTGGATTGGATTCTTGCTGGGCAGCTGTTCTGATTTGGTATAACAGTGACCCAACAAATCTGACCTATCTGCTGTACTTGATAGCTAGAAAATAGCCATGTCGCTTTCTATTTCTTTTCCCATTGCTTTATTAGCTTTGTTCCTGGGGCTGCCAGGACAGCGAGAGTCCCAAGCTAGCACGGACAGGTTAAGCTGATTGTTTGCTTCTTGGTCACCCTTGGAACTGTAATAGCCTTTGGCTGGGTTTCAGAAAGCAAAGGTGTGCAATTCTGCGGCAGCTCCACCCCAGCCAGAGATGAGGGAATTATTCTCCCTAATTTACAATAGCGAGAGCAAGCGTTCCCTCCCGCAAAGTTGCAACACAAGATGTGAACTGGCCTAGCTAACTCCTGCTTTTCATTTGGCCTCTGCTTTGTGCCACGGCAGAACCTGAAGAGCAGAAAAACAAGCAACTGGTGTGAATGTTGTCATTAGAGAGGCTGGGCTGGCCTTTGTAGCTATCTTCTTTAAAAAATCTCAGATTTTACCAGAAGCATGGACAAACCAAGAAGAAATGCTGGCAAGACCTTCTGTCTAGTTACTGAGCCTAAACTGACAGTGCTTGCAAAACAGTTTAAATGGTCTTTTTGGATATGTTTCTGGGTTGTTCGGTAGGTTTCTGGGTTGAGGAAAATGGTCGCTGCTTCACAGGGGATCAAAAAACAGTATCAGCAAACCTTGCCTTTTTTTCTTACTCTGTATGTCACAAACCGATGACTCTCCACCACTGCAAGTGCCTAGGTGGAAACTGCTACTGATCTAAAGCAAGGGGCTCCTTGGCAAGGAAAGACACCAACAGCCTAGATCCAAGTGCACCGGAATGAACAGGTATCTCTAGCTTGCTCATTGCTGATCAAGATCCAGGCATAAATGTAAAAACTCTTTCTGTGTGTATGTGTACACGCATGTGTTATACACATATATACACAAGCGCACATGTAATGTTTATTTAACCCTGCACAGCATAGCTGTTGTCACGTGACAATAGGCAGTGGACAAAGGCTGATGGTGTAAATAAATGGAATTGCTCATGTGAAGAATTCAAGCTGCCTTGCAAGAAATTTAGCCAAGCGTAGATTGGTAGAAGGCCAGAAGGAAGCACTGCAACAGCGCTGCCTGACCACCTGCGTAATGCGGGCCATGGGACTTGTCACGGCAGCAGTGCACCTTCTCACTCTGATTTAGATGCCGTTGCTGAAGGAAAATCTACTCGGCCTCTTGGGCAATACACTGGTGCATTGTCCTAGTGCTGGCAAAAGTGAATCTGACTCCCAGTTAGGCTCGGTGGGTTTGCTCCCTCCCAACTTCAGATCTCTACAAAAGGGGTATCTAAATTCAAGCTTGTTTCCCTCCACCCCAGATCCTGTCTCTGGTCAGTGAAGAGATACAGGCGCTATTGTGTTATGATGTATCTCATCCAAAGTTAGACATCTAAAATGGACCTAGATGAACTGGATCCTGTAAGACTCTACTTTTGTCTGTTGACTATAAAGGGAGTCTGACATAACCAGCCCTGCTGAAGATGCTGCACCAGTTGCCTAACCTCTGCCTTCAGCCTTTGAATCTTGTCCTCATATTTTCCAGTAGAGTGGATGAATTTCTATTCCCTTGTAAAGTGCTGTCATTTTCTCTCTTAATCATCTTTGAGGGACAAATTGGAGTGGTTGGCTGGAATCTTCATAAGGCACATCTTTAAAACCCCTTAGTCATTCTTTGAGTTCCTCTCCCATTTCCAGTGTTCCCCTTAACCTCAGAGCTGGGTGTGCTGAACCAGCAGTAGTCATATGATTCTCACCATGTTTTTAGAACAGGTCCGTTCAAACGTTCAAAGATTGCATTTTGGCCAAAGCGCAGCACTGTAAGTTTGCTATCAAATCATGACCCATGATCTGTGAGAGTCATGGATGCCTGAGGGGATTCTCTGCCTATGGAGCATCCCTTAAGACAGTTGCTTGATGATTATTGACATTGACATTTTGACAATACCGGTTTGATGAAACTTGCATTTTATTGATTTCTTCATCTTCTGTCTTCCTGGTCCAAATGTTAGTACTCATTGAAATACTTTATGTATAGTTAAGCAGTTCTACCACTCCTATTACTGCTGTGAAAAACTGTGTCATGTTAGGACGTCAACTTATTTTGATAGGATTTATTTTTCGTAAATCTATGTTGATTATCATTAACGATATATAATTCTACGTCGTTCTCAATCCTTTTGTCAATCACATTGCTATTTTACTAGGGTCAGTATCAGACTGATAGAATGGGGTTGACCTATTTATTCACCCTTTAGCCTGGGATACTAGTATGACATCACAATTTGTCCATGCTCTTCCTCTTTTTCCAATTTTCTTTCACCCTCGAGTATTGAGGGGTTTTGAAGTCCTGATGCAGCTCCATCTTCAGCTTGCCTAGTACAGCACTAATATTCTGAGTGGAGTCACAAAGAAGTCGTGGCATGAAGGAGTCAGAAATATAAGCATTTGGACTATTGATTATCTTACTCCACAAACATCATTGTTGCTCAAGAGTTGTAGTGTTAAGGGTTTTCATCCTCTGGTAACGTGAAAATGTTTGTTGGGAAGCTTGGAAACTAGGCTTTAGAACGGGAGCAGTGATTTCAAGAAAAGTTGTTGTTTGTCTGCAGATCCATAAAGGCGAATAGCTTTTACGAAAGTTTAAGCCATGTGTGGACTGTCTATATTATTAAAGCCTAAGTTAATGGTTCCTAAATTGTAGTTTGTGGATCCTGATGATCTCTGAGGCCATGGTAAGTGCCCTTTGTATTTCACTGGCCCATCAGATTTGCCAGCTGCGATGTGATATCTTGTCTTATATGGGGAAAATGCTATGATGCTGATGTGCGTGCTGGGAGTAGCCCACCTTCTTCAGCCCCTTTGAACCCTGGCCCTTCACCCCGTGGCCCAATCTCCCATCACGCAAAGGATCACAGCACACTACTTTCTTTTCTGCCATACCTCTCAGACCACCAGATATGATGGGCTCTGCTACTACACTCCTCACGGCTCTGAAATGGTCCATGGGAAAAATCACACAGGGAGCTAGGGGTGTGGAAGAGCTGCTTGGTGGTTGTCCGAGGACCTGGGGATGAGCTCTTGAGAGGAATGACTGGAGTGTCCTTAGCTGTTTGCAACCCGGAGACTTCTGCAAAACAGGCCTAATTATCACAGAACAGTCACTGAGAGGCACTGAAAGGCATTGCTGCTTGCTGTAAAAAAAAGGGTGTGGACCAAGATATACTGCTAGATTTTTGGAGACATAATTAAGAGGCCATCTGCAATGTAAACAGTCCCAATAAAGTTGGCAGAGTCACTGCCAGAAGCTAGATAGTGAAAACGAACCGAGCTTATGTTAGCCCACTGGCTACATTAGTTTATTGTCTTGAAGTTAAATCCCTTGCAGAGGATTTAATGATGTTGTGGATATTGGCTTTTTAGTTGTGCCTTTGGTTTATATCAGGCTAAAAAGATTTTGGAGACAAAGGAGTAAACCTATAGACCTGTCCGACTGGTTGATCTTGGAGGCAGCACAACTCTCTAAATGAAAAATATCCTTCTAAGGATATTTTATGATGGAAATTCGGTTGTTTAGTGGGAGGAAATGGATATTATCCGGTGGAAGCTATTGCCAAGGTCCTTCCATTATTCACAGAATCAACATATTCCTAGCTCTAGGGAGAGGTACTCCACCAAGCAGGTTTATAACCCAGGAGTTATTTCTCTGGGAACAATAGGAAATTCAGAAATGTCGAGAAACCTGTGGAGGGAATGGAATATTTGCTCTCCAGGATAGTTGTTTGTGAGCAGCTTCGGTGCTCTCTGTGGGAGGCTCCAGGCATGTCTCTGCTGGCAGGATCCAGCGCTCATGTCACCCTGAACGCCTGCCCAGCAGGGTGCTGTTGCCAGCTGGGGACTCCGCGTCTGGAGGGCAGCCACTCGAGTTGGACCTGTGTTGTGTCCTGAATCCGATGGACCATTCCCACGGTTCAGCAGAAAGATCGAGGTCAAGCAGGGAGATCTGCCTGGTTTGGGATAAGGACTCGCACCACCTGGGTCTCTTCTGCCTCACGACGTGCAGTGCCGATTGCCACATCAACATCCCAAAGCAGCAGATTTTAGCTCGGATGGAGAGATGATGGAAAAAGCAAACCAGACGACGGAAAGGGTCGTTCGGGGGCTCCAAGAATCTGCTTTGAAGAGCGTGTCGGTGTCTGGCAGCTAATACTTTGAAAGCCTACCTTCACTCAAAGAGGGGCTTAAGGCCACCTTGATGCTGGTTTTCAAACAGAGTAGCAGCTAATAGTGCATCTCGGGAGGGGCAAAATGGAAAAAAAACCCTGAAACACACAAACCCTTTAGAAACTGAGGGCTTGCTGGTGCACATGCTGCTCTGCTGTGAATTTTATGTCTGCCTGTAGATCAGAACAGGAAGCAAGACTTTGAGAGCTTTTGTCAGAAAACCTCAAAGCTTTTGATGGTATTATAAATGTCAAGTATATTTTAAAAAGGAGGAAAGTACCAGACTCTGTTCCGTACAAGACAATAGGGACTTTATAATATTACAGGAAGCTACATGTGAGAATTACAGAGAAGTTAAGGTCTGTAGTATTAATGCACTGTAATAACTGAGCTCTCAACACATTCGATTTATCCCTCTTTCAGTATATTTCCAGGCACATATGGTATCACACTGCTTGAACTGTGGAGTGTGGACTTGTCATTTAAAAACCACTTAAAGAGAATTTTTCCCCAAGTTCTGGTCCTCCTAAGTGAAAAGGTTAAAATAAAACAATCAAAACCAAGCTCTTATGCTTGATTGTATGTCAGATAAGTTGGTCAGTAGAGAGCATTGTCTTTACCTGCTGATCTTGAAAAAATGAAAGAAACAGCAATGTTAGGAGGATGAAGAGCAGAAAGGCGGGCGATTTCTGGACCCTGCACAAGAGGTGAGCTGGTAATTGTTCATATCTCAAAGATGTTTGAAATAAGCAGGGAAGTAAAAACTTCTACCTCAGACCTGGATATGTGCTGAACATAAAAAGCTAAGATTACAATGTGCTTGGACACAGCGTAGGAAGCTCAGAATAAGAAGTGACCCTGAAAATACTTCAGCAATCTGCCACTCCTTCGCTGCTGGCCTTGTACCAACCGTCTATGATTCTGTCCTGGCTGAACTGAAGCAGAACCTATTATAATCCACCTGAGACTAAATTGTCTGTAGATAATTGGGCAGTGGAGAAAGTGAATTATAAAGTATAAATGTATCCATGGGAGAATATAAAAAACACATTAAGGAGTCCTGGACAAGTGTTCTATCTACCTTATTCAGCAGCCTTTTAAGAGCATTTTTTTGTTCTTCGTTTCTTACCACAGGCGAAGATTTCTGAGCTGATAATATACATGGCCCAAAAGCACTATGTTAAACCTTTCAGAATTTTTTTCTGTTTTATACCAGTAGGCCAATGTTGACTGTGTATAAAGATGGATATGTGAAATTTAAAACCAATAAATTTCAAGTTGTCTGTAAGCTGAGAGAGAGAGAATAACAAGTGGTATGGACTACCAAAGCCTACTGGGGCTATTGCTAGGCTTTATTTTGTTGCTGTGAAATATTTATCCAGTCTAATGAGTAGCAGGGGGAGGAGGTACCCTGTAAACTTAAGGAACATCTTGCCATTCTAAAAACATTCATTTATGAGCTCAAGAAGAAAACCCCCTTTGTCACCTTTTTCAAGTATTATCCTTTCTCACTAGCCTTGCTAGAACATGTCAACTCTCCCAGACCAATAAATATGAGAACAGTAGATGTGGTGAGGCTAAAATTTCCAGAATTACTGGTGAGCACAAGGCTGAGCTGATGCTTACAGCTGCCTTGTGTTCTCAGCACAAGAATAAATGCCAGTCTGCATGGCAGGCTGCAGCATGGCTCAGGACCCCCAGTGCTCCTTTTCCTTCTATAAAGATTGTTTCTGACCATCGACTTTTTTTCTGATCACATGCCTCCTTGGAAAAACGTCAGGGGGAATATCTCCTCAGTGGACTCAGTTCCCCCTCTGCCCTGCTCCTTGGGCGCTCGTCTGTCCCTCTCGCTGTTCCCCGAGTGACCGAAGCAATGCCCAGAAGGGGACTTAGCAGCCTTTTCTGACGACTCTCCCAAAGCTTGCTTGTCTCTGCCTGCGTTCGTGGCAATCTCGAGCAGCAATCTTCCCTCCCAGGCCTCACCTAAAGCCTACCGCCGCCTGCGAGCCGGTGGGTCTATTCCTGCAGCTCCACTGAAGCGGGGGCACGGCGGGTCGGGGGCTGGACGCCGACACAGCAGAGGGAGGTTCCTGCAGGTCAGCAGGGACGTGACTCTGGAAGAGAAGCAGCCAGAAGGGTCGTATAGGTTGGTGCGAATTGGAATTCAGTTCCCAGCAGATGCCGGTGGGGCTTGACGGTGCGCTCATTGTACGTGCGTGTGTGAATGCTTCTCTGGACTGTGTCTTCTGTTGGTAGGGGAGGAACAAGAGAGTAGGGAAAAAAAGCATTAATTTCGGAAAGTATTTTGAAGCATTATAAAACTAGCTTCTTTTTAAGTCCAAGAAGATAATCTTCACAGAGATATTTTGATGATTTACACTTACAGGTTGAGATTTATCATGTCAGCTACTTGCACTTGCTTAGTATTACTTTCCTAACTGTGCTGAATCTCTATATCTTTAGGTTTTATTAGTCAGATCAAATTCCTGGTGCCTGGAGTAGGATTTGTGTAGGCAAAGAATGAGGAAGATTGAAATCTGGGTAATCATTATTATTTCAGCTCTGCTTTCATGCCTTCAGAGGTCATAAAAATCATCCCTTGCTGCAGATATTATTTTTCACACACTAAAAGGAAAGATTAGAGTGGGTTTTCTTTTTTTGTCCTGGACTTAGCAAAAGACTTTCAGGAAGCATATTTCCCTTTCTCAAAACAAAAACATGAAGTGATTGAAATGCAGGGAATCATTTTCATATCGTTCATTTCCTACTGCAGCTCAAACAGATTGCACTTTGGAGCTCCTCAGATCATAGAGGTTTTGATAATGCTAAAGATATGCTCAAGATCCAGTCACCCTTGAGTTAAAAGGATGCAAACTGTGTCTAGCAAACATGTCATTTCCATAGGAGATTTGAATTGGTTTGCTTTTCTAGTGCTGTTGCAAAACAGGCACACAGAACCACCTCACAAGCAAAACAGAGGCATCAAAAAGACAATATACCTTCCTTCCTGAGGCAGATATTTCAGGAGTTGGGGAAACACAGCTTCCTGTGTTCTCACACGGATTTAGATAATGAAACTCTGAACTGATTCAGAAAGAATAGAGCATTACACAGTTGCTTGAAAATATTACTATGTTATTGTACAACATGCCATAGCATTAAACTGCCAGCTGTAGTGAAATCTTCTGTGTACATGTCCTAGAAAACAATCGTAACCCCCAGGCTGCGACTGGTCTTTCCACAATGTACTCAGGCTGGGATGGGAGGAGCTGGAGGAGAGTGGCAGATGGGAAGAAAAAAAAAAAAGGTGTAGCAATAGTGAACATAAAGAGGTTAGAAATGGCTGGTTCATTTCTATTCTTTTAAAGATGTGATTATAGATGGGGCTGGTAGCTTTGATTATCATTAAAGACATGTGATACCTGGCAGCTCAGTATTCTGTTTTTAATTATTACTCGTGTTCTCAAGGCTCAACTATGTAGGCTGAAATTTTCAATGTGGTGTGTGGTAATGGGCAAATGAGGCCAGAATGGCTTTTTTTTTTCCCCTCAAAGAAGAGTTAAAGATAAAGTAAAAATTTTAAAAAAATTATTATCACTTTAGTGATTTTTCTTTCTTTTTTTTTTTTTAAATGCTGTAATTTCCATGCTTCCCTCTGCTTTGCAGCAGAGATTCAAAATACAGTAGGAAATGGTTGCTATTCTAGCAAAGAAAGATGTCTCTTTTCCACCCCTCTGAAAATCTCTCCAGGCTTGCTAAGCCACGTGAAATCTGCATTTTGCACAAATTGGAGGTAGAAACTTGTGGGTCTTCTGAGAGTTCGAATCTCCTGAAGATACCTTCCTCGCCGGCCGTCTTCCAGCCCTGGCGATGTCCTCGTGTGCGTGCTCCATCCCTGCAGAGCAGCTGGGTCTCGGGGGGCTGGAGAGCAGCGTCTCCCGTGGCCGTGCCTTCCGCTGCCGGGGGCTGAGCCGGGGGCTGAGCCGGGGGCGGTGAGGGCGCCAGGGGGAACAGCTCTCCTGTTCATGATCTTTTCCTCATGCCCCAGTCGTATGGAGGAGAAGGTTGTCTTATCCAAATACGGGGCGGGGGGATGGGACATGGATAAAATAAGGACCTCAGCATGTAAAGGTGACAAGAGGGGAGAGAAACAGCGTTGGGAGGTTGAGTGGGGGGAAGATCAGTTTAAGTGGACGAAGGAACTAGCAGAGAGGGAGGTGGATGGGGAGGCAACCGGGGTCAGATACGTGGCTGAAGAAAAGGGGAGGATGGGACTGACTGAACAAGGAAAACTGGAAACAGTGAAGGGAGGGAGGTGGTCTGGAATATAGAGTAGGACCACTGGGATACAGAGGCATGAACTGGGTAGATGAGCATGACGTAGCTTGAGCCAGGGGTAAGGAAGATAGACGGGGACAGACGCATTTTGGAAGGGTTTGGAGGAAATATTGGCCAATATATTCTTACTTGCCCTTCAGATCCAGAGTTCCTGAATTTTATCAGCTCTCTTGCTACTGGCAGGTCATTTCTGTGCTGTCCAGTCTGCACGGTTTCCATTCTGTTGCAGTTCTTTTAAACCAAGCTTAGGTGGTTCAAAAGGAAGAAAAGTTCTGCAAATTTCAGACTTCCGATATCTTGAATTCGATGATGATGATGTTATCTGCAAGCTCATGGTGTGTAATTCTCTACCCAGCATATGCTATACTGTACAGATAGATGAGTCCATCTCCAAATTTCTTTCAGTCCAAAAGCAAGATGAAGTGAAAGGCTAATGCAATAAAAAAGTGTCAGGAAAGTACATGGCAGCAGTGGCTGTGATGATGGCAGGGGCTGCACAGGCCAAGTCTGTTTTCTACGCATAGAGAGACAAGCAAATATTTTTTTTTTTTCCTCCCTCCTAAGTTTCTGTAAACCTGTTTAACTCTGTGAGGTAGAGCAGGAAGCAGCAAAGAGCACTCACAGGTTGGCCATGAGTCTTTGAGTCAGAGCAGAACTTAAAATGTGATACTCGAGGTCCATGTGGGCTGCCGCAATAGAAATGTTCATTGTCCAAGGTTGGATGTGTTCTTCCCCACATGAACAAGCAGAAGAACTCCTTTTCTCTTCAGGCAGGAGCCCAACCTGGGAAATGTTAGCTCCTTCTCGGGATCCTGATGAAAATTCCATTAAGCAGGCGTGCTGTGCTGCTTCTACTTCAAAATAGCCACCTTTGTTTCCAAGCATGTGAGAACATGGAGAACCATAACCACTCACGCTAATGTGGATTTGGCAGTATGATCTCTGAACACCTGAGGGTTTCTCTGTGCAAGATGGCAATGTTGCAGTACTTTGGGAAAACAGCAGAAAAGGCAGGCTCTGACTGGAAATGAATTCCTAGACCTCTTGAAATATTTTCATTACTGCTGATGTATCCATGTAAGAGAAATGGGAATTTTTGTCTCTTACTTGGTTCATGTCAGAGCCTTGCTGGAAAGCAGAACACAACACAGCTGTTACCAAGAGGCTTGAGTTCGTATTCCCTTGAAACATTTGATGTACGTGGTGGTGAGTAGTGCTGAGCAAGCATTCCATCAGTGGCACCGCGTGTCGGGCTTGTCCATTGCCTCTCAGCGTGAGGCCTGAAACAGCTTTTGGATAAACAATTTGTCCTGTCTTCGAGGGCATTACCATGTCATGTTTCTACTTGACTAGAAACAAGACCTTGCTGAAAAACAGCTATTGAACTTGGGTTAACAGCAAAATCGTGGAACTTTAAAGCAATTACAAGATTGCCTCTGAACAAGGCAGCCAAGGTAAGGTAAGGCTGCACTATGAGTCTATGGAGGATGGGATAACTCTAATTTTAATGGTGGTTTCTGCTAGCTAATTCTGCTGTAGAATGAGGGTCCCTGTTTGTTTAACTTTTCTTCTCCCATTTCCTTTTTCTCAGTTCAACAGAATTAGAACTGATGTGTAAAGTGCTTATATTACTGGGAACAACAGTAGGAAACCCTTTGTTAACCTTAATTTCCCATCTAATATTTCTCTGCAGCGTCAGCCAGTCTCCAAGGAGATAGGGTTGTTGACAATAACTCCAAATTGCTACGTAACTGTCAGATTGTGCAGCTTCTGAAGAGCAATTTGTTAATTTTGCCCCTGCTCATTTGCTGGTGGTTGATGTTTATTTTTTTCTTTTCCCCAGATATCGTGCAATATCCAGAAGTTCTCACATCTCTTGAATGTTAAGTAAATGACAGACATGAGCTTCCTACCTAAGAAACAGTACACTTCTATCAAGGGCTAAGTCTGGCAGGTTGCTGAGATCCTACTGTGAAGCACTGAGAAACCTGCACTTTTTAGAAAGCCAAGAGAAGGTGAGAGTACTCAGTACCATAGGAGTTATACAGTTAGTTGCAGGATCTAGAATTTGTCTTTTAAGATGAAATCCTAAGATATGCAGAAACCTTACTTGCCAACACAAAAAACTGAAGGTGTCCAGCATTATACACAGTCCCATTTCTGGACAGCATGGAGGTGGTTTGAGAGTCCACATAGCTCTATGGAACATACCCAGAAGCAGCACAGGTATTCTGTGTCTGTAAAACTCTCATGGTAATTATAACACCCCGAAGCGTTTGTTCAGTTTTGCTGTTTTACACAGTCCTGTTGATGAAAGAACCTCAACAGTTCATGAAGGAAATGTTCGACTCGGTGAAACGTTGACTTTTCTAAATGTATTTGGTTCAACAGTTGTAATCTTCCAACAGAGCCCGTGTCATTTTCCTCACCACCTTTCTCTCCTACCTGTGGTACCTGTTCTCCAGGGCTGTTGGTCTGACTTTCATTTTCCTGGCAGGAGGGAGTGTCAAGATTCTGGAACTATCATATTTATTTTTCATTCAGGAATGGTAAGAAGGTGGTCTACTCAAGATGTTTCAGCCATCGCTGAAGTATGAAAGCAAAACAGAGGCCCCAAATAAGAACAAGTCTTATCTCTGTGGCAGAAGAGCTTTTCCACTCGCTGGAAAGGTGTCAGGTGAAAGAGGAGTAAAGCTCAGGTCTAAATTGTCATTCAAGCTCCATCCAACTCCATAAAAAGAATGTAACTTCCCAGGAGCCACGTTTTATGTGAATGAAAACACAGTCAGGTTTACCATTTTGGTATTTTAACTGCTCTTAGCCATTAAATAGATTTATAAAGGCTGAAAGATTCCAACTTAGTTGTTGGAACATCAACATACTCTTGACAAGGAGAAATAAAATACATAAGAACACGAAAAGAAAAAGATGCAAGGTAAAGGACAAACCAGAGTTGAAGTATTCCTTTGCTTCACTCCTGAAGGAAAAAAGTGAGGCAATTCATAGAAACAGTGACTCAGAACAGTCATGATTAGTGAAAGAAATAATTAGTTTATGATTAGCGTTTTTTTCCTGTGTGTTCTCATGTTTGGGTAAAGCATATTGTTCTTACAAATGTTGAGCGGACATTTATCACATCCTCTGTCATAATTATTAGTGACAAGTCAAGTCTGAATGAAAACAAATGGAAGAAGTAAGTGTTTATCTCACTGTGAATTCTTTCTGATAATGTCTCATGAAATTCTTTCCATCTTGTACTTGCGGGAACTGAAGGAGCATTTTGGCCCTGGGACATACTGGGTGTATTACCATAGTTAATTGAAAAGAGCATCCCCTTTAACTCTTCTAACAGTAGAAGGAAGAGTCCAATTTAATTCCTGGGAACTTTGCACTTCTATTGTTTTCACACTTTTAAAAAAAATTTGAATTGCACTTAGTCGAATAGTACAAGGTACCCATTTGGTTAGTCCCTCTGACTTGCTCATAGGGCACCCAAAAGAAGATTTATACTGGGAGAGTTAAGCCTGGATGAGTTTCCTCGCCATACGAACTGGTTTTCCAGAGGAGGAAAAGTAAGAGGAGAGCTAGGATTCCCTCTGATGGGTACTCAACCTGGGAGGTGGGGCACCGTGTTTTGAGGAGTACCCCAGTGCCCTAAGAGGGGAGAAGAGATGGAGCCTCTGGCACTACTGCTCATTCACAACCTTTCCTGCTAGTGGTGTGTTATGTTGGGAGTTGTACTGGGTATCAGCAGAGGAAGGAAACAAACCTGTTCAGCAGAGAACAGGATTAATGCTATTACCACGTGTTTGCTCCCAGAGACTAGACTGGACTAAGACAAAGAGGGCTTAAAGGGGAGACCATCGGAAGAGCCTTGTAATGGTCACTCCTTTTGACCCTTGAGGTAAAAAACCTGTGGATTTCAAAGACAGCTTTATCCTAAGGATCCTGAACTGATCCTTTGTTTCTGAAACCAGCTGGCCCTGGGGCAGCCTGAATCAGAACTGCTTGTTTTTCATTATGTTTAGGTAACTCGCTTGAGGTAACATAGGTTTAGGTAACTTTTTTTTTTTTTTTTGCTACTTTAGGAAGTTTTACACTAGGTACAGGCTGAATCAACATTTCCCATGGGTTTAAGAAATGCAGTACATGAGCAGGCAGTGTGTCTGATAACGAGGAATGGTCTTGGTTGCTCTTCATGCTGTTTTGTGAGAACCACTGGAGATCACTGTGTGGAGCACTGGGACACTGTAAGAGTTTGGCTGTGGGGAGATGAATTCAAGCTGATCATGTGAGTCCTCCTGGGCTTTCATTACCTCTTCATTGCAGGGCTGCTCTCCAGAACGTGCCTGTTGAACTGGGAGAATACAGAGACCGAGGGAGAAGAAGTGATTTCAGAGGCACAGCTCAAGGTTTGGGCAATGAACCCCCGTGACTGGCTGTTAAAGGCAGTCTGCTTTGAAGGGGGAAGGACATTTTCACAGGCAGGCCCAAGAAAGCTGCTTTTCACCTACAAAATGTGCCAAAAAGGAGAGTCATCTTTATCTGCTTTGAAATCTATCAATCAACATAAAACGAATCACTGAATCAACAGATTTCTCTGTGATCGCTCTAAAGCCAAGTGCCTTAAACTCTCTGCAGTTTTAACAGTCTCAGGAGCTTGGCTTGGGCTCCTAAAAGCTGAGTGCACCAATGGTAAAGAAAGGTCTCGTCTCTCCTTAGCCTGTTAAGAAATGTCCTTGGTGTCCTTTCAGACTCCAGCAATGCTGACTTCTAGATGCCTTGTTACGGGGTGGGGTGGGTGAGATGTGGGGATGGCAGAGTTGGGAGCCTGAGCGTAAAGTCTGAAACTTCAGGGAAATCAAGCCTACACAGCAAGCCTGTGATTTGGGGGGCAGTTTGAGCAGGTTAGGTAGGGATTATATACCCAGAACATGAACATAAAATCGGAGTCCTGTCCAGCACAGTGGGCTGTTGGGTAGCAGCAGGGTCGGGTAGGTCAGATAGTCTGTGGGGGATTGTGGTTGGACCCCATTACATGTCTGTGCTAAAAGGAAGCACCTCTGGGACTCGGTCGCTTCTCTTGCTGCCTTGGGACCTCTGTATAACCCTATCCATAACATCATTCTCCGGTTTGCAGAAATTTGGTGCCAGTAGTATGCAAAGGCAGTGGGAACATTATTGGAGCTGGTTCCAATATCTTTTCTTGCATGTTTTTGTTCTGGCTCTTCTTCTCGTGACCTTGCTTGAGAGCAGCTCAGAGACCCATCCCCCTGCATTAATTTGCTCTCATATTCAGCACCCTGAAGGTGTTTTTATGCGATTGGTCATGCAGCTTTGCCAAGCTGAGGCCAGGGCCCGTCTCTGGCCCATACAGAAACTCAGGGGGAAAGTTACGGACGCCGGAGTGGAAAGGGACCCTCAAGGCTGGTGGCCGGCAGTCAGATGGAGGTGCCAGCAGACTCGCAAGCAGTCACGTGTACTCGGACACGAACAGAGGCTGAGCGTCAACCTCCCATCTTTAAAAGCCAGCTGCTATTTAGTTTCCTTGCTTTTGGGGAGGTTTCCTCAGCAGATGAGTTGGATTGGGAAAAGAAAGCAAAGACTTCTGGTTTTAGGCCACAGCCGCTCTGGGAAAAATAGGGGAGAGAGATCTATTTGATGGTGAACTATATGAGGCTGAAATCAAAGGAGTTTGGGGAGCAACGAATTTGGCCACAGCAGCAAGTGATCCTTGGTGAGTCCGTGGCATCACCAGTTTGAAATGGACAGATCCATATTTCAGACAATATGTTACATAATGGCCCTTAATCAGACAACTTTCCTGAGGTGAATGAACTGAGATTACTTTCAGGTCACACTGCTTTCTCTTTAATTTTCCAGTCCTCACTGAGCTGAAAATACAGTAAAAAATATTTTTTTCATGTGGTATTTCAGTATTTCCCTCCCTCTGCAGAGGAAGCAGAGAAGAATGGGAAAATAAATAAAATCAAGTAAGTTTTTCTGGAGGATGAAAAGAGTTTAATTTGAGTTTTTGGGCAGAAGTTTGAATTGCTTTTTATTCTCTATGAGTTTATTTTCCTTCCAACCTGGCTCTGAACACTGTGTACTTTCAAGATAACATTGTTAAAATCTTGTGAAATTTACACATAAACTGTCTTAAATGAAAGGGAATATTTAAGTTTAGAGATAGTTGTAGAGTGTCATGATCTAATTACAATAGCATTTTTGAAGGATAACAAGTGTCGAAAGAAACTGGATGTTATGGAAAATAAAAGTAGGGCCAAGAATCTAAGGCTAGCCAGAGAAATTAAATGTTGAGGCTTTTCCTTTGGAAGGTTTTAAATCAATTTAGTGTTGGTGAAAAGTGCCAGATTCATAGCAGAGGAAAATGATGCCTTTTATTTATTTACAGGCGAGGCTGGCATGCGGCAGTGACAGCATCTCTTCTTTAGACTATCGCTGTACTTTGACACTCAGCTGAACTGACCACCAGGAAAAGCAGCTGAAAAGTCCTTCTGTCTCTCTTCCCTTCTGTCCTCTGAGCTTGCCAGCAGCCTGACTACACTGTACTTTTGAAAGTGGTTTTGATCATGTGGATCTATCCATCAAGAGCCACGCAGAGACAAACGACTCCTCGCATTCAAGTCAGGAACAGCTTTCACATGGTTAAAAAAAAAAATCTCAACTTTTTTGTTTGTTTGTTTTTTATTTGCATGCAAATTTGAATGCTTGTGGATGAAGAGATGGACTGGGGATAGTTTCCTTTTTTAGAGCACACAGTTCAGGCCTAGGTTTATTCACGATGTGTTTCCACCGTGCTTTGGGAATGGCAGGTAAGGAGACCTTCCACAAATATTAGCTGCCCCCCAGTGAGGCAACATGGCGAGGGGGCTAGCAAAAGAAAGCGGTGGTTTGCAAACTGCTTGCGAAGAGTACAGATTTTTGATGGCAATAACTGCATCTTTTCTTAGTTCTTCAGAGCAGCTTTCTTTCGGGGCTGATCCTTCAAAATTGGCTGATGCAGTAGGATCTGCAAACTTTATACAGTCCCTGTGGGACTCCTTGTGGGAGTCCTCAGGTGGTAGGTAAGTTGGAAGATCAGGAACTCTTCCATAAAATATAATTTTTTCATGAGGTTTTACCTCCTACTGAGTGTTGAGCTGGGGCTGAATGAGGGGATTCAATTTTTGTTGGATGTTCAGTGAGTAGCTGAAAAGAGAGTCCTTTCATAGGGTCCAGTTTCGGTGGTGGGGCTTGATTGCACGGTGAGGAACGCCTGGCTACCTGGAAGCCTCCTTAAAGCCCATCTCCTCTCTGAAACACAGAGTTCAAAGCATCCTATGGCTCGTGCAGAAGGTGTTGAAGTATCGAGCACGTCTCATTTTGAAGGAGATTCCCCAGCCTTGTAGGCTCAGACTCCACGTTGCTGGCTGCTAAGAAATCAGGCCAGAGATGCTTAATACCTTCACACCACTTGAAGAGTTGCAGGCGGTGGAGGGAAAAAAGGCAGTGCCCGTCTGCAGCTGCAGAGGACACAGCTCTGAGCCACCATGGCTAATGGGATCCACTGACTAACTGGGTGTTTCCAGGAGGCAGCCGCTTGCCGAGGAGGTGAGGGAAGGGAAGGTGTCTGTCAGGATCTCGCTCTCTCTCTTGCTGGCATGTGGTACCATGGATGCTGTGAAACCTGGCCTGGGATACGGCAGGGCAGTTGGACGGAGCCGGTCTCACGTCTGGGAGTCCAGGGCCTGGGTGTTAAAACAAAGGCTGAAAAGGAAGCGGTGATCTGGTTTGAAAATCAAACACAATAAGGCATTGCAAGGAAAGAACAGAAGGGAAACCAGTGCTCGGAGGGCTGTTCTCGAATGCCTGAAGTCAAATTCCTAGGAAAGGGACAGAAATAAACAGCAGGGTGAGGGAGCTCCGGGAGCTGTTGGGGCCCCGGTGTGGACGAGGGAAGGGTCAGGGTTCGTGCTGCCCGCTGTAGCCGGTGCCGGGGGGATGCCCGCTCCCCGTCTGAGCAGCCCCCTCGGGTCGCAGCCCCTTCCCAGAGAGTTTCTGCGCTGCGGCAGCCCTGGAAAACTCCCCGTGACTGACGGCGTCGGGGAACTGCTTTGCTCTCTTGAGCAGAGAGGACGATTCTCTGCAGCAGCCCCCGGTTCCTGGGGGCTGGCTGGGGACGCTGTCCTGGGGTGGCTGGCCGGGGGTGGGAAGGGCCGATGGCCAGCAGCCTCCCCCGGGGAAAGGTTCTCATGCAGAAATGTCACCCCTGGGTCCTTCAGGAGAGAGAGATGGCTCCCTGCAGAATTCAACAGGAAAATGTGAACGTATTCCCCCCCCGCCTCCGATAATAAACTTGAAATGGCCAAAGGAAGAAGTACTTAGCACTCGCAAAAATGTTTGGGATATTGGAAAACCCCGGAGACGGCAGCACTTCACTGGTTTGTATAGAGGCTCTGCACTGGTAAAGGGCTTGCCAGATTTATGCACTGCCCCACCAATCTAAATGAATCTGAGATCTTTGGGACTGACTCCAAAGGTGATAAAGTCGGTCAGCTTTCATTTCCTCTCATTCTTTGATCTCTCTCCTGAGGCTGCCTTCAATGGAACATAATGAATTGATTTTATTGTTATTCTTGATGGTGAGATGACACGGCCTCAGTGGGAATAGAACAGACATTATGAGGCATTTTTTGTTCTTGTTTTTTTCTGCCCCCCCCCCCCCCCGCCCAAGATTTCAAGAATGTTAATTTACTGGACTGTGTTTTAGGGAGGCTGCATTGCTCTCTGCTGATCTCTCTTCATTCATGTGGAAGCTGGGGCTTCTTTGTGAGGTGTCTATAGCTGGGTGGTGTGAAGCTGTACCTCTGAAACTCTGCAGCTACTGTTGTGATCCATCCCTCCTCTACTCTTGAAAGAAAAATATAGAGAGTGGTTATCAAACCCAAGATTTTGTGTTTCTGTGATGGGCAAAATATATTTTTATTGAGAAAAGAATGTATTTGTGGATTGCCCATATATGCCAAGTAATTAAATAAATATTTTTAAACAATCTTTACATGCATTTTTTTCCATGCACCTTATAGAAAACTTACATTACTTTTTCTTATTTCATATTTTCATGTTTTAAGATTATTTAACAAGATCTCACTGTAGTCAGCTCTAAATCTTTGTCCCTTTGGACACTGGGTTTTGGCTGGATGACTTTGGCACTAACGCACAACATTATAACCAATGTCACTAGGCTGAATCTCCTGAGATTGTCAGTGACATTAAAGAGCCTGGCAGCTGTTTGACAGCTGAGGTAAAGAGAGTTTTACAGGACTGGTCTCACTCTTTTGAATCAGGGCTGCCATCTCTACTGGCAATTTAGTAAGGAAGACTTTTACTGTTCCTGCCTGTGAGACAGGATCTCTTTGAGCATACGGAAATGTCTCCTCCCAGTTTTCTGACCTCCCAAGAGAAAAGAAATGTCTTAAAGTCACGTTACACTTCTCTGAAATGTGCCTGCGTTGTGCCGGCGTATACAATAGCACCTTTGACTAGTTAACTTTCAAACATGTATCTTCTCATGTTTTGTTCATATATCGAGTGATGAGGAAAACAGTGAGACTGAAGACTTCTGGAGGATCTTTTTTTTTTTTTCCTCTTTAATGTGGTGGTAGTCTGAGGTTTTATAAGTGCTGAGGCTGGTTAAAAAACCCACCTACCAACAAGCTGCTTATACCAAACCAACACAGTTTCTTTGTCCGTCCAGTGCCTAGTTCCGCACTCCGGTTATCTGACCTACTATAAGCTCAGGTATTTGCAGTAATGGTTACTCTGAGATTGACTACACAAGGAGCAATAAACGAGGGGATTAGTCAGTCCAGAAATAATTGCTTAAATGATTTAAGTATTTAATAAGTATTGAATTATTTAAATGGTTAGGGGTTATGTAACCAGCTCCTCCCACCACTTTTCTGAGGTAGAAGGATTAATGTAGGTTTCCTACTCCCAGGTACCTGCCCAAGCCAATTCTTCATCTGGCAATGGCTCGTAACCCTAACCAGCAGCAAGCTTTACAGCCTGTCTTGCTTCCTCTGCCTTCACTTCTTTGTGGATGCTTTCGGTAGGTCTCTGGATGTCTATCTGCAAAGAAACATACTCCATCCTAAAAGGAAAGGAAGCAGCATCGCCCTTGGGAAGGCCTGAGGGAAGCCGGGGGGGGAGCGGGTGTGAAGCTCCTCATGGATGCAGACCCAGGTGGGGCCTTCCTGTGGTACCAGTCTCTGCCGGCAATGGCCTTTTCACAAACTGGCTGCGCCCCATCTTGGAACTAATTTCATTTCTTACCCCATTTCGGTTGAGAGGCTGTTCCAGAGTCACCCCCCAGCTTTCTTCTAATCACCAGTCTGAATATATCCAAGCCTGATTTACATCCAAACCCAATTTACATCTTTGTCCTAATACTGCCTTTTATCCTCAATAACTCTGCTCCTTGCCTGGTGCTTTCAGTGATATGTACAGACAGGAATCGTAACGTTTCTTTTAAACTCAACTCATATGATGGACTCTTCATGTCTCTCGTTATCTTAGCCTGATTTTGTACTTCAGTACCTCTTCAAGGTGAAGCTAACGTTTCTTGGGCATGGATGACTGAATTAGACATGCAAACATCACTTTTCTACCCATCAGAAAGTAAAAAAAATCCCTATCCACATCAAATGTAGGAACTGTTAGGAGTGGAATAGAGAACACAACATCTTTATGCCACTATTTAAACCTGTGACTTGATCATGCCTTGAATGCTTAGTGCAGTCCTGCTCTCCTTAGCTTAGAAAGGGCGTATTGAAACTGAGAGTAGGGCAGCAGCAATGACCAGGGATACGGACGGGCTGAAAACAGGGGGCCTGTTCAGCCTGGAAGGGGGGCCACTTGGGAAGATATGATAGAGGTCTACAAAATTTGGGAAAAGGTTGATGTAGATTGACTGTTCCTTCTTTCATCCCACGCAAGAATTAGGGGCCACATGACGAAATTATGGGGAACTAGGTTCAAAATAAAAAAGGGGGTGATTCTTCATGTGATAAGCAGTAAATGTGAGGAAGTCCTTGCTGAAGGACACAGTGGATTCAAGGAACTTACACTGGCTCAAGGGTAGATTGAGAATCATTTGGAAGATAAAGACATTGTGGGTTGCTTAATAGTCAAACCACAATGAGTGAAGGAAATCCCCTGAGCTGAAAATGTTTCAAGGCCGTGGGAGTATCAGAGGGAAGTCTTACATGTGCTTGTCCTATTCTTATCTTTCCTGTTCTTATGCTGGCCACTGTTGAAGAAATGGTAAGGGAGTAGGAGGACCCTTGGTCTGAACTAGCGTGGTCATTTGTATGTTATTACCATTCCATGTTGCACCACTGCTTTATGCCACGACAACAATTACCTGTCTCCTCTGGAAATACCTTGACTGACATATCCTAGGATCACATTTGCTTTTTCTTGTAGTTGCATCACTTGGTAGCTTAAGTCATCCTATAATTAACCAATGCTCCTTGCTTCTTTTCCTCCTCAGTCATCTCCAGTTAATGAGCTCTCACCTTAGGGTAGCAGTTCTTACTATTGCTCCATGAACATATGATCTTGTGTTGAGTGGCTTTGAATTTCATCCCATTTTTGTGTCTCCAGTCACCTTGCTCCTCCAGTTCTTGGCTTTGCAAGCCTCCTCTAGAAAAATGAGACCTGTCTCCTTTATGCTATGAGCAAATATCAGCAGCACACTTGCTTTGTATATCAAGATCACTTGCAAAAACATTAAACAAGATGGGGCCAAGGCTGCTCCCTGAGTAATTCTATGAGTAGTTTCTCTATGGACTGACGCTTCCCCTTTTGTCAAAACTCACTGCTGTCTCTTCTTCACCTACTTCCTTCCCACTTCAAAGTTCTGCTATTTAGGCCATGATTTTGCACAACCTGTGTTTGTGGAGGACCTGCTGGCCTGGATCTTCAAAGGCAGGTAGCACTGGGTTAACCCGGCTCTACTGAAATCAGCTGCAGTCTCCCCAAGCCTTTGACTTCAGTGCTGGTGGCGAAGGGCCAGTGTTAATGTCACAGAAAAATGCCACTTGGGTCTCTTTTGAAAGAGCGGATCTACTTTCATAGCCAAATATTTGGTTTGATTCCTGAAAAACATGGAAAACTACATTAGATTCAAATTATGGTGTTCACTTCTCTCCCATTTAGAAAAATGACAAAGTGGCACTTATAACCTTTGGTTAAAACTTCATTTGCTTCTGAACTACATTTGCCTATGCAACATTAATTGGTGGGCTGTGGTTAAAGCCAGAAGGCTTTGCTATCTCATTGCTATGGTTGCATGTAATGTGAGGTAAATTACAGGGATGCTGCTATATTTCTGCAAGTTAAGAGACATTTTTAAGGGGAACACATGACCCTTGAAAAAAATTTTGCAGATGAAGATCAGGACAGCACTTGTGAAGATGAGGACAGCACTTGTGAAGATGTCATCCCCAGGGACCGAAGTCCATTTTGGATCGGAGTTGCAGCAGTATCTAGCACCTGAATGTGCACCTGGGTGTTGGAGGTGATGGTTCCAGGGACCTGATTTCACTGAGAAGGGAACCCCTCCTGTGCTTGCATACCCATTCCCTTCCTTCCAACCTTTTGGGTACTTCTCTATGTTGCGAGAGACATTTGAAATTGTCTAATGGGTCTGTGTGTAGGTCCTGTGCAGCTATTTCTGTGCACATGGAGTAGTGCTACTCGGGCACCAGCACTTCAGGGGTTTGTGTCAGAGGAATGTGGCAGTGTAGGCACTTCCAGATGCTAATCCAGGTTTTTCCAGATGCTCATTTCCACGTGCCTCTCCTGTGGGGTTGCTCCTAGCTAAATTGCAACCCATCTTTAAGACTTGGTTTCTTAATCTGCAGAATAGGAGCAAGTAGTTTCAATATAAAGAAGTCAATCAATGTCACTCTTCATCTCAGCAGAATGTTCCCTGTTTCTTCAAAGGTAGCGCTTTAAAAGAAAGTTTGGCAGACCTGGGGTCTGCAGCCAGGTGCTCCCTCCCCAAATTCTTATTTACAGGAACCGGCCAAAAAAAAAAATTGACTTTCAATGGAGTTGCCAAGAGAAGTAACGTGGGGCAGGACAAGTGCTGTAGTCAGAGACCAAATAGGGTTCTTCAGAATTTCATCACGTATCACCTGCTTTTTTGGCAGGACTGCGTAACATAATTGTAGCCTTAAAAAGCGAGCTCAGTGGAAGTGTGGTTAAGGAGGGGCATGTTCCAGAAACTCGTTTTGCATGCACGAGCGTAGCTGTAGGATGGCTGCCCTCCCAGCCAGCCCCTCACTCTCTGAGCGAGCCTGTGCTGCTCGCTGTATGGACTCAACGGCGTGGCTCCAGGGAAAACTAAATTACTTGGGACTTATCAAAAGGTTGCTTGGTTACTTAATCACTATAATGGCTCACTTGCAATTTCCTCCAACCCGTGGTATGTGTGTTTACATTTTACAGAGACTCGAACAATGATATTCACCTTGATTACAATTGGATAGACTTTCCATTGGCACAAATGGACAGAACACCACAAGTCTTAGGACATGTACCTTCAGGTAGCAGTGCAGGGCCTATAGTTTAAACCATCTGCCTGCAGAGAAAGGGAATTTTTCTACTGTGTAGGCTCAGTAATTAATTGCCCTGTGGCTGTTCATTGATTGCATACAATCCCATCCCTTTGAGAACACTTGCATTTAATTTGCAGGAGTGTGATAGAAGCTATTTAGTTACATTATCTATCATTGCTGACGTGCATGGCAAGGACTGTAATTTTACTGTCCCCAGTTTAAAAACAACTGTTTGGAGCATTTAGTGCTAGTGACACCAATTTCTAAACAACTTTACAAACAGTATTTCTTTGTCTCATGTCATCTGGTCAAGGGTAATTTACAACTATGCTTTCAGTGAGTGAATGAGAAGGGATTATGTTTTCCTCCTCTACTTGTGGCAATGTCTTTTCCTCATTGCTAAAGGAAGTTCCAGCATGGTGGCAGTGTCTCTGAAGTGTTACAATCCCTCAGCTAATACTTAGCACTTATCTCATGCTTTTGTGTTTATAGATTTCCAAAGAGGGTAAATATTTTCACCTCTGTAAATGAGGCTGACAGAGACCTAGTCAAGTGAAATGATTTGTGCTGGAAAGAAAAAACACTCTTTCTGATGTTTATGCACTTGCCATCACCCCCAGCTTATTGTGAATCACAGCTCAACTCCTAAGTGAATTAAAGTGGATGGAGCTCAGCACCTTCCTTCTGAGGTCCTTTATTCTTAGCTATGGTGAAGCAACATCTAATGGAAACAGGCTTTGCAAGCAGGCGCAAAACTAAATCTTACATATAAGGTAATACATAAGGTTTATACATCAAGACAACTAGGAAATAAATGGGGAACTTCAGGAACAGATGCAGTCTGCGAACATGCTTGAGCTGTAATCACAGAAACGATGGCCACATGTGCACTGCCCTGGTTAAGGTGTTCCCAAGGGCTGCCCCAGTGCCTCTCCTCTCCCTCCTGGAGCGGATGGCTCTAAGAGAGACCTTCTCAGTGCCCATGGCAGCCCCTCTGGTGATGTCTGCTGAGCTGTCAGAGGGCCTGGATGGATCTGGCATCATGCTGCTTGTGAAGGGTAATTCCTCCTATTTATTGCCTGATGCAGCTGAGGGGCTGGGATCCTGCTTGTTAGGGGTGGTCTGCTATGTGTATTTTGCCCTGTAATAAGTGTTCTGCAGCATTTCCTTTCAACTAGTGGAGTCCCCTCTTCCCTATGTACCCCACTGTGACACACGGGTAATCTCTCTGCAACACCACGGTGGCTGTAAAAAGCCTTCCCAAAACTGTGAACCTATGTATATCTCTTCCAGATGAAAAAGAGGGTATGGGATTTCTTGCAGGGCTATGTGACTCCCGTAGGTGATGGGCTGCCTTAGCATGGTCTGAACAGCTCACTGAGGGTCTGACACCAGAGCTCTGTGTCAGGAGAAACACCCTAAGAGCATCTGTAGGGGTAAGACTAAAGGAAGGCAGGCAATTCTCCCAGAAGGCTCAGAATGGGCACCTAAGGATGGCGTTACGTAGGGCAAGTGTCCACTTTTCATGGGAAAGTTTTCCCGACTTCCAACAGCTATCTGCCCAGGCACTTCCTCAGCTGGGAGGGAGGCAAGTCTCCTTGTACTTAATAGCTATCAATAGGTTATATTTCCTTTTCCCAGGGTCTCAAAGTTTTCACAAGTGTTGTGAACCTGTTCAGTTGCTTTTTAAACTGTTCAGTAGCCAGTTGTGAGGACACAGCTGAACTTTCTCTGTGTGTGAAGTATTTCTTTCTGTTTTGAATCTGCCATCTGCTAGTTTCATAAAATGCTCCCTAGTTCTTTGCATATGAGAAAAAAAATGAAGAAAAGTTCCCTGCTTTCTCCATACCGCTCAGGATTTGATACATGTCATTATATATGATGTCATATTCCCCCTCAGTCCCTGTTTTTCTGGACTGAAGTGTTCTTGTCTCCTTGGTTATTGCTTATACAGAAGTTGCTTTGGTTTTTTGCCTTTATATCAGCCCTTCACTCTACCCTTTCCAATTCTGCTGTATACTTTTTGAGATGGAAGGGCCAAAATATGCCACAGGATTCAAGATGTAGCTACACCATGATCATGTCTTGCCTGCGCTAAAGATACTTTGCGTAGGCCCGAAGGCACGGGCCTGCTGGGCTACAGGATGTTCACGCAACTGTGTGCAGTATGCTGCACAGCTTTGTGTGGTCTCTGTCGGCCCTGCCTCCTGTTGGAGATGCCTGTGGGAGCATAGATGACCAGAGAGCACAAAATAAGAGAACGGTGCTTGCAAACTTTCCCACTTGGTGTAGCAAGGGACATGCTCACTTGGTAGGCTGAGGAGTCTCCAGAGCATGGCTAAGTAGGTGGTGGTTGGGGACCAAGGCTGGAGGGTTCTGCCGGAGGGATTGTAACAGGAAAGTGCAGCACAGCCAGGAATACCTTCTTGCTCTGAGCAGTCACGTTTGATATCATCAGCAGTCTGTAAATCACTGTGGGTGCTGCTCCTTTGCTTCTGTTTAATCCGTTGGCTAAGACAGATGAAAACTATGCTTAGAAGCAGATAAAAAGATTTAATCCTCTCCACAGATCGTGATGTAATGAAGCTGAGTTCCTTGCTGTCCATGGGTGAAATATAGTCCCCATTGATGTGTCCCCCTATAGAACAACTTATTCTTTCAGCAAGTTCAAAGAGCATGCTGGGCTTGATTTTCTTTTGAAAAAGACAGGATAAGAGGAAGAAAATATCTCATGCCCATGCATGATGTCGGCAACTCATCTTGCTAGCTTAGATTTTGCTTAGTAAAAAAGACATTACTGTGTTCTGCAGCCCTGGCCTTGGAGATGGGAACCGGACCCACTGTGCCTTGACCTCATTAAAACACCATTTTCATAAATACTTGTAGTAATAACACAAATTAGGCACACCATCTTTTCTGCAAAGCATAGTATTAACTGGGGAAGAAAAAGATTAGTGATTGAAAGTAAAGAATGAGCTCTGCAGTGAATCAGCTGAAACTATTTAAGGGCATTGTAAGAGTTATTGCTCCAGATTAGGTCTATGGCAAATAATTGTCAACACTAGGATCATTAATGCCTATCGGACCTATGCAGCAAGAGGCCGGAGTATGCAGAAGAAAGCATGCCCTTCACATTTCCTAGTTATGCAAAGGAAGTATTTTATGGAAAGCTTCATTTAATCAAGATTTTATTTGACTATTTCAGATCACTTAGCAGAGCCCATTTGGTAGAAAATCTGCGTAGTTTCAGATACTGAAAAATGTACACCTGTACGCATTCACCAGAGAATAGCTCCTGGCTGCCACTATTAAAATTGATTCTGCGGGTGTATTCCCTTGAAGAGAAAGTCTTGGATCACAGGAGTGGGTAGTGTGAGCTCCTGGCCAATTCAGATGGGTGCTGGGCCTGACTCCAGGTCCGGTGGATCACAGCCCTTTTCTATTGCTTTGTTTCTTAATCTGTAAAATGGGACAAATAAATTTCTGTGCAGGAGAGAGTTAGTGCTGTTGCTCATATCAGCAGGAAATGACTTCTTTCTTGACAGTTAAATCCACCCAGCTGAGGCTGTTCTTGGGTGATTCTCACAGAGCTGCTACAGTGAGCAGCTGGTGGAGGTGGAAAGCCACCCTCAGCCCCCGGGTCTCTTGCTTTCTGCTCGCCTGGGGCATGCAAAGGTCGGGCATGCAAAGGCACTGCAGATACAGCTCCAAGGGTTGTTTCCAGCAACCCTTTCCAGCCCATCCATTCCTCTGTCACTGCAAGGAATGGGGTTTTGTGTGTGTGTGTAGCTCCAATTCCTCTCTGCCTACCCAAAATAATGCCAGGCTTCTTTTTCCTACTATCACATGTATTCTCTGGATGTATATATTTCCATACAACGTGGAACAAAGGGCTTCTCTCACAAAGACAAACCCTGAAAGTCAAGGTGGTGACTAGGAATAAGTCACTGGGAGCCGCACTTTATTTTTCACCCAGATGACACCTGCAGACCATGCCCTTCCTGGGTAAGAGGCAGGAAGTCTTCGTAACCCAGCACATCAGCTACGCGCTCATCCGTTCTGCACGCTATTAGTGTGACTTTCCTAAAAACACGTTGTATGGTTGTTTCGTATGGAGACGGTGGGGAGGGTCTGGCTGTAGGCTGCAAACAGCAGCTGTGAGGTGGGTTTGTCTGCAGTGTTGAGGTTTTTGCCAGTAAGGTTAGCAGTCTTGCAACCTCGACTCTAAATTACCAAGGGTTTTGTACAGTAACTTGTCATATGAGTTTGCATCTGAGCTGATATTCACACAGATAGTGTACCACAGGTAGAAGCAGGTCCTTCACCAGACGTACTCCTTTTGTAACAGCCTCATCTCTACTGCTTTTCCCAAGCACGGGATTGGCCTCTCAAAGCAGTTTTGTTTCAGCACCTTGCCTTTCTCTGACTAGACCTTTTAATTTGGCAGGATCAAACAGCTGAGGCCCTAATGGGACCATTTTCTAATTTTCTTTTATTGCTGCATCTCTTTCTGCTCCTGACAGCAGCAAAGGTGCTTCCCTTGTGTGTTTCCCCTGACAAAAGTGGCTTATTTGTATGGTCAAGAGACACAGACCCTCAACAGCTCATGGAAATACATCTTTTAAGTGCCCCATGTGATGATTCTCACAACGCCCTGTGCAGAAGTTTCTGTTTCTACCAGGTGACAAGGGTAACAAAATTTGCTACCTCAGGCTGCTGTCATACCCCCATTGCCTAAAACCCCGAGGCAGCTGCTGGCAGTTTGATGGGCCAGAGCAGAGAACTGGGAACTGGCTTCCTCTGTTTTGTTATTTTGCAGGGATACAAAGCAGGAATAATTTCTCAGGGGGGTGAGCCCAGTGCTGTCAGAGCTTCAAAAGCACCGACTGCTCTGGCAGAAGGTTTTTGGCCAGTACAATCTCTCTCAGGAGGCTCTGGCATCAGGCGCAGATGCTGGACCACTCTGTTGTGAAGAGGTTGCTCCCACAGCCCCTCCCAGCCCTGCGGTTTGTGGTTTTTCAGGTCTGCTGGCAGCAAGGGGAGGAAATGCACTTGCTGCTCAGCCTGCCTCCCTGGGGCTTGCAGACCTGCTCCTCAGATGCGGAAAAAGTGTGCGTTAGGGGCTGGGCCCTCCAAAACTTGCCAAAGGACCTCCCCAGGCCCTCGGTGGCTGCTCCTGCTCACGCGGGGGCTGTGTTCAGCTCCTTTTAGCTCGCTATTAGCAGCATAGCTGTTTTTCAGAGAGGTGCTGATGGGAATTTAGGGCGGCAAGAGGAGAGCTCCTCTTTCCAGCAGCTGCCCTTTGTGAGATGAGGCTGTTTCTGTCATGCAGGGAGGGCTGGGAAGCGTGGCACAGACCATCCCGGCAACTGGCAGTGTTTGCTCCTGAACTCCTAGGCTGCAATGTCAGGAGAGGCAAAGTTGTGACCTTAATGTCAGGAGAGTCTCCTGCTCCACTGCCCAGGTGCTGGGGAATCTGTATTTACAATGCATTTATCCTCTCCCTTTCCAGCGCCCTGAAGTTACCTGGAAAGCTTGCTGCTGCTGGGAAGCCTCTTTCTTTACCTGTGGGGTTGCTGTGGGTTGGGGAGCAGCAGCAGATGAGGGGTCCTGGACATCAGAGGGGTATAGGGCTGAGCCTTGAGTGCTGTCAGGACATAGGGCTGCTCAGAGGCAGGGCTTTTCTTCATGTGACCATGGCCTCCCACAGGTACACAAGCACCATATTTGGGCTCAGGCTCCTAGTTTTACCAGTGGATCTCTTCCTTTTACCTGTCCCTAGCAGAACGAACACTTCTGTGAGGAAAGATCTATAATGCGCAGGGTAAATTTCAGCATGCGAGGTATGGTGCGGATACAGTTTCACCCAAAATCATTGGGTGCAAAAGGATTTGTTCACCTATTATTTAATTTCTGTGTGACATCAGTGTCCAGAATCAGACTACAAAGGTCAAGGAAGGGAAGGAAGAGTAGTGGACAGGACTGGGGTTCTATTATGTTACCCATCCCAATCATACTGAGGAAATCTGGCCCTTTTGTAACAAGTGGTGCCTTTAATCTGCCCTGGCAGAAGAATCTGGTCATTAATTTTTATCGAACAGAGTGAGCAGTGTGGGGTCTGGGACAAAATGGGTCTTCAAACTGGCCTGCCTCATGGCAGCAATGCGAGAAAGCATCACAAATCAGAGACAATAAGGGATGCTTTCCTAAAAACTGCTGATGTGAGGGACAGACTGAGATCTTCTCTCTGAGCTGGGAACAAACACCTGCAGCCGATGGGATGGAAGGAAGGGAGGAGGTAGGTCATTTGACTGACAGTATTTTGTACTGAGCAGATTGCTTGCAAGGGGGTACTATTTGCCATGATCACTAGGCTTTACCATACTCTTGCTGTAGGAATGAATGGGTATGTTTATGCTAAGATGCTTAGCATATTCTAGCAGCTCTTTATAAAGATCATTATCTATAATTAGGTAAGTGTGCGTAACTGTTATTGCTCTTGTGCTAAAAATTGCTGCAAATGGAGCTGAGGAGGGAGAGGATTATAATTTAGACATCAGATAATTGGACTTAATTTGCTTAAGAGAACTACTAGTTGTGGCCACTTGAAACAGTAGGTCTTAAACTCAGGAATAAAATGCTTTTCTAAAAGTATTTAGTGTTGCTGTTCGTATCTGTGTCAATATTTCCACTAGAGATAAGTGGTTTTGTAAGTGAAACTTAGCATATGAACATGTCAGTCAGTGCGCTGCTGAACATAATGGTCCTGATTTTGCCTTTTCTCACAGATCTCTGAAATTAGAAACAGGCTGCTGTTTCCTAAACTTTAGTTGGTTCTGCTGAGCTATGGTGAAGTTCACTGGTTTCTTGCACACCGATCAGATTTCCAGGCAGGGTTTAGAGGTGCATTTGCTGCTCCTGTGGTCACAAGTGTGGTAATAGTGGATACAGATGTGGCTAGTAAAGGCAGCTATGAAGTTAATGCCTGTTCCCTAAAGGCTGAACTTCACCTCTCTGCACAAGCCTGGCCCTAGGCTGAGGTTTCAGCAACTATTTTGTGAAAGGCTGTGCTGCCTTTACTTGCTTTCTGAAAGTAATCACTAAGTGAATGTAACCATCCGCAGTTCATCTGCTGCATTGCATTGGTACTCAGCTGCCCTCAGATTTCCTGAACCTGCTCTGGGACCAGTGCTGCTCCTGTGTGGCATGCCTACCACAAGTGCAGAGTGCTAGCACTACAGCATCTGTGATGGAAAGTACTCAGGACCATGTGGGCGTCAGTGCAGCCTAAACTTGCCATAGACCTCTGCGTGAGGATGAATTTTGCCCTTACTCTCTGCATCCTGTAGCCTGTTCAAATGCCTTTTTGAGGATCCTGATATACTTCTCACTTCCAGAAAGAGTAGACCCAGCTCCCATGCTTTCAAAGCAATTATTTTTAAATGCCTGTATGGCATTCTCAGTTTTGTCACTGAAAATTTAGCTGGTTCTTTTCTGCTTTCTGTTTTATTCTGGCAAGTCTGGAGTTGGAAATTGACTGCTTGTCTTAGTTGATATACGAAATAAATAAAAAATTAGCTGAGCTGCTTATACAGAGCTGACAGTGTGTAATATTTGGGGCTCAGCATTATCCTCCGGGTGTGAGTCAGTGCTGACTAAATAGTTGTTCATTTTCTTGGGTTCCTGTGCTGGACCCTAACCGCCGGAACGTGTGGGCAGTACGGGCCGATGGGCTCCGTGGCCAGGCCAGCTCTGGTAGATGCCAGTGACCCCCAGGGATGCTGGCCTGCTGCAGGCTGAATCCTCTGCAAGCCTTCTGGCAAGGACACACTCCTAATGCCAGAATGAGTGAGAAATCCCGTGAACATGAACCCAGAGTTTTCATGGGAGATTATTCCAAGGAAGGAGCCTATATGGACCAAAGCTCTGTCACTGGATAAGCAGGCAAGGCATGGCATGAAAACCATGGAGGTAGGAGAACAGTACTTCCCATGGTGCCTTTCCCACCATTACTGCAGTTATGCATGAGGCCTTGAATCTAAAGGTATTTCAATGAAGTTCTCTTGGTGTCTTGAAAATCATGGCTACTGAACCCAGAAAATCAAATCCTAAGCATGCACACAGGATGGGTACTGAGCTAGCTCCAGTCACAGCGAGGATGTTGAACACTGTATAAATAGGTTATGAGGAGGACCTGCTCCTCAGTCTCTTGTATCTCAGATGAAAGCCCTGTTGAGCAGATTGTAGAGCCAATCACCAATTGACATAAGGAATAAGGGAAGAAGTAGTGAAATAGCTCTAGCTAGAAGCCCACCCCAGAACATCTGAAAGCTTAAGAGGGGATGTGCTTTAGTCTGCTGCAGCTCAGGTAGAAAAATCTCCTACAGATTACCAGGTAAGTAACCAGCAGATTTATGAGAAAAGACAGTTTTTAAGATACTGTCTGCTGAGAAAATTGTACAAAAGTCTCCTGAGAACATATTCTGCATGTATGCTCTTGCTAGCTTTGCCCCCCTGCCCCAGCCCCCAATAAATTTTAAATCGATTATCTGATTTCAGTCAAATTCAGCAAATGTAAATAAGTCTCAAAGATACCAGATTTCTTCAATGGGCTTTTACACTGTATAGCCTCAAGATCATGTGTGGCTCCTAGAGCCATTTGTTTGCTCCACAAGAACAGGCTGATAGGCTTAGGTGGAAGTCAGGAGAGAGCAGCTGGACGGCCAGTAAGTGTGTGAATGCTAACTGGCCAGCAGACACGCACTGCTGCTCCATTTAGCCTCTTAGGCTATGTCTGTCCTGCTATTACTGTGTTTATGCTTTATCTTGTTGACTTCTGCAGAAAAGATCCCAGGTGTGAAGTAACATACATGCAGTATGGGTGGCAAGGGGACCAAGATGCAGGAGTAAGCATGGGAGATAAGCTATTAGATAACGGAAACAAGCCTTATATACTTTAAGCACCATCTTTTTCCCTTGTGTCTTTGCTAACTTAAGTGAATCCTGACTTGGCTGGTTTCCAGGACCTCTTTCTTTAGACAATCCACACTCCTTGGGCATTGCATGCACTTGGGGATGAGGATTCCACCAGGGAGTGGGTGCTGTGGGGTCAGACATTACAAAAATAAGCACTGAGTACCTTTGAGGACATAATATGAAGTGAATGGTGGGATGAAGGATGTGAACACAAACATTTAATCTAGAAAAGACGCTGCATGCTCTTTTTTTTTTTTTTTTTTCCCAGCAATGATTTCATAATGAGTCTTAATGCCCTGATTAGGTGCGGCTGTGGCAGGGAATGCTTCATCAGCCAGCCTGAACTATTGCCACCTAGGAGAGAAATGACTGAAGCCATAAGATAACTGTCTACTCCAGAACCACTGTGTGTTACCGTCACCTGGGGAGAAGGGAGATACAACTGAGTATCCATCTGCAATAGTCATTGTTGGCTTATTGGCTTGATTATTCTCCTTGGATATGTATTCACTCAACAGATCACAGCAACCCCAAAGAGATTAATTACGTCTATTTTTAAATTCCCTAAGTGCACATTTGCATAACTAGCATTTTTAAATATTCATAAATACATATTTGCTTGATAGATTGTAGTGGCATCATTTGCAGCTTCAAAAGGGACCTTTACTTAATCAAACCAGAAATGTTAATCATTTCTTGAGGCTCAGACATATGATCAGCATATTGTGACACAATGAATACATTGAGCATCAGCTGGGGCACAGTAATTGAGTGCATGCTCCTACCCTGTGGTACAGGGGAGGAAATCTGACCCAGCTTAACCCCCTATCACTATGGTTTAGCCGGGCCCTCTTTGCATTTACTGCAGACGGAAAGCAGACTCATACATAACTGCCATGGATCAGCTCATTTGGATTAAGTGGATCCTACATCCTTGCTAGCTCGTCTTTCCCAGTGACAAAAGCCTTGCAGGCATGCCACTGTGGACATTCCTGGAGAGGGTGTGTATCCACATGGCACTCCTCACCCTCAGCCTCATAGGGTACGTCCATAGTGTTATATAGAAAAGGCCAGGAAAGCAGCCTGAGCACGGAAGCCATGACTGACTCTACTGCATAGCTCGTTCCCCAGCTCTCTTTTGAACTCCTTCAATGAGCTGTCTCTGAGATACTGCCCTGGCACTGGGCAGAGTCCCCAGAACAGCTGATAGTGCCCACTGGAAGGGCACCAGGTGTGGGTGCCTCCACCCTACACAGTCATCCAGTGCTATCTGAGGGTTGTGTATCCTCAAACATGCCCACATACCTTCTTGCCAGCCCAGGAGTATGCAATGTGGACTCTTGGTGCCATAACGCTATGCCCCTGGGGTGGAGCCAAGTCCTCACTACTTCAGGCATTTTCAGTTAAGAAAAGCATGAAAAATAATAATACTCGGTTACTGGAACAGGCTCCTCAGGAAAATGATCATGGCACCAAGGCTGTCAGAGTTCAAGGAGTGTCTGGACAACGCTCTTCGTCATATAGTTTAGTTTTAGGTAGTCCTGCAAGGAGCAGGAAGTTGGACTTGATGATTCTTATGGGTCCCTTCCAACTTGAGATATTCTGTGAGTCTATGACACTGTTATAGGGGACCACAGTGACAGAGATCCAGGGCCACGTGCTGTGTAGTACAGACATAGCTCGCCTGCCGTCAAGGGGCTAGTCCCAAAGCGTGGTGAGTGTGGGCTGGTCTGTACATCCTTCCACTGCAGCAGTATAGACAGAGCGGCTGAAGCTGATGGCAGCTGAGGGGGCTTGTATTTCAGACACTGACCGACGTGCAGTTCCCCATTCCCCATGCAGCCTGGCTGTATGCTTATTTAATTCTGGCTGCAAGGAAGTAGTCCTGTTTGTCTTCAACTCGAGCGAAAGAGGAGTGTAATTTTTATTCACGCAAGCAGATCATGACCAGGTGTTACAAGAAGGGCTTCCCCCCTCGTTTTCCTTTGCATCGCTATATGAAGACTCTTTGCAGTAACAAAGCAGGAAACCTCAAAACAGGGTGACAAGGAAGTTACCTCCTTCTGGGCCTGCCTGCGGGGTGGTGAGTCAGATGTGAAGGGTGGTCCCTTCAATCGGCAAGCAACCGAAAAGAAAAAAGGCAGACGACAGTTGTCCCCACCAGCTGAGTTTTGAGCTCAAGTTCAGGAAGAGAGGGGCATGAATTCATTACCCATGAGAAATGCCAAAGTTTGCACTCACACGTAACAGCTCATGGCTGGGAAGTGGGGGCCCCTAGAAAGGATTAAGAAGTACTGCTCGTGACGTGGGTCTGGTGGGAGCAGGTTGCGGGGGGGGAAGGCAGAGAGAGAGTGGTTTTGACGGCAGCGGGGGGTGGGGGGTGGTGAGAAATAACCCAGAAAGAGGGAAGGAGGATGATTCACATGTGTCAGCAACCCTGAGCTCACGAAGAGGGTCCCTGGTGTCTGGGTTGTTGGTTCCATACCCACGGGTGCATTTCAGGGGCAGTAGTGGCTGGGTGCCCGCACGTCGCTCTGCTGCCCTGGGTGTAGGCTGCGTGGCACCCTGAGGAGCTGTCAGCTGGCCGGGTGTTTGCCCGGGAGGAGGAAGGCCACGGAGAGGGAACCAGTGACCTGAGCTTGTGCATGATCCCTCCTCACCAGACCACATCCCTGTAACCCCATTCTGCTGAGTCAGTGTGGGACACGTGCATTTTAGTTTTCTGCTGCGTGACATTGCATAATCCGTGACATCGACACCAAATCAGATCCTCCCTGCCTTGGCGAGTGGGAAGTGAGGCTTTGAAAGCAAAGCCTACTTGGCAAGTTTCCCCGAAGTCAACCTTATATCCCAGCACTGGTGTTTTGAAACGCTTCGTAGCATCATGTCTTAGCAGAAGTGATCTCCTGACTATAATCCTTCAGGGCAAATTCATCTGGGGATCCCAGGTTGGGTCTCAGTAGTTGATAGTTGAATTTTTTTGTTGAGAAGTTATTGTGGTTTGGCCCACTGCAAATGAGAGCCAAAATGCAATTACAAGTATATAATTTTGTTTAAAAATGGATACTCCTTTATGGTTGGATACCAGCCCCCACCCATTAGAGCATCCCCTGTAGCCAGTTATTTATCTTGGAAACACACAGATTCTAGCCAATCATAACAACAGTTTGGTCACGGAGAAATAAATAAACTTTTTATAGTAGCTGAAAGCCAATCTTAGTGGGTATCTGTGTTTGAATACATTTTTTGTCAGGAACCTGGTGGCCTTTTGAACCTCACAGCAGAGAATGGTGGAAGATCCCGAGGCATCAAAGTTTCTGTCACTTGTATTTCATTGCTGACGGTTCCTTTTTAGAAGGATAAAGTCACCTCTATTTTTAATTGGAGCTGCAAAGAAAACCTACCCCTGCAGTTTTGGATGAGTCAAGATTGTGGTGGCAATGAATGATTAATAATAATTCCTGCTTCAGTGGTACTGAAATAAGCACCTTACATCAAACAGGGAAAGCAGCCTCACACGGAACAAGCTTATCTGACCTGCCTTTGGCAAGGAGCAAAGGGAGAAAGGAATACTGAAGTGAGTTTTTGCTCTGTTCAAGTTTGGTATCTTCGGAAGAGGAATCTGGAGGCTGAGAGTTACTAGACCCATTAATTAATCTTTGCAATCCCACTGAATGGCTTCCCTTTGGATGTACCTTTTATAATTTTGATGGGGCTGAATTCATAGGGGACCATAGGGCTCTGACCCACCTCAAAGTGTCAGACCTGCAGCTCAGCTGGTTTTCACCAAGGATTTAGGAAAAGAACTTAATGTTGGTTGTTCAGCAAACCCTTTTAGGAAATTGTGACTTTTGTGGCCACTCTAAACCCTCCTAGGTTCCTAAGTGGCAGATTTATTTTTACCATTAGCAAGAAATCAGGGTGCAAGATGAAAGCATGCATACTTATTCTTTCTAAAATGAGTTTTTAACTAGCCCTTATTAGGATAAGGAGCTGGCTCTGGATGACTTCATGGTGGGAAGGAAAAAGACAGACAACTGTAGTCGTTTCTTTTTCTTCTTTTCCCAGCTATTAGTGCGAGGGCAGTTTTTGCTGTTCGATACGTGGAAGACAGAACAAGTAACAGACCTAGGCCTATAATCTTTAGTTAGATTTTCAACCAGTAAAATTTAATATCCCTATGTCTACCCACAGTTTCTATGTCTGTTTATCACCGAGAAATAGGATCTCATGACAATGTACGGATTGGTAATACACAGCTTTTCTTGATTATTAGTCATGCCCAAACTAAGATTAAATAGTTCTTCTTTCTGATGTTTTCCTTCTCACAGACTCAATGGTCTGGGCAAAATAACGTCCGTGGAGAGGTCAGACCCTCTGCTTCCCCTACACTCACACCTAGCTGCTATTCCTTTTAGAT
>JAVJGG010000008.1:32934135-32957309 GCA_035590195.1 Aviceda cuculoides
CTCACACCTAGCCGCTATTCCTTTTTGAGCTCAAAAGGGCGGCCGGGAGGGGATGAAGGTCGGAGATGACGGGCGAGGCGCTCCCAGGCCTGCGGGGCCGGGGGCAGCCTTCGCCTCAGCAGGGTGCTCGCGCCACGGGCCCGCAGGAGCCGCTTCGAGGCCGGGCCGCTCGGCTGCGGCAGCAGAGCCTGCTCGCCCGGAGAGCAGCGCTCCCGCACCCGGGGCTCTGCTTCCCCGCAGGCCACGCCGCCCCGGGGCGGGCCGGCAGCGGCCATGCTGGCAGGCCTCGGCGAGGTAAGCGCCAGGGCTGCTGCAGCCTGAGGCGTCAGCCTCGGGCTGGGGACGGCGAAAAAGAGGTAGTCTCGCGTGCAACTGAAGAACCACAGGCTGAACCACACCGATCCTGTGACGGCTTGTCCTCGGCAGCCTGCAGAGGTTGAGTTTAAAGGATTAGGGGATGCTGCCACAGCCTCTCCGGGACGCGGCCTCAGCGCTGCAAAATGAAGGGGTCTAACAGGGAGTCTTGGCTGCAGTCAGCCGTAAGCCTTTTTTAATGATCATGTCTGCAACGCGTGAACGCTACCGAAATGCTGACTAAGTTCCTACTGCCAGGAAATGAGAGGTTTGATCTAAAACCTGGGACGCATTATCTGGGGACAGCCTTGACTTCAGTTTTTTAGGTCCTTGGTGAGGAATCCACAGGGAAAGTCACGTGCAGACATGCATATGTGCGCAAACACTCACAGAGCCAGAAAGTAGACCCTTAGCTAGGTATTAGTTCAGTTTTGCTCTAGGACCTACTCTTCCGATGTGTTCTGACCACGGCTACAGAAATTAACTGATCGCCTCGCCTGCCAAGATGGGGACTACGTGGCCAAAACCTATGAATGCTCCATGCCTTTGTGGTTACAGCTGTCTTGTAGGAGAAGTGGTCTGAAATGCCCTCAGACAGGAGGAGGGCTTGCCCTGGCATTCTTCTGTCCACAGGGAGTACTCTGCTCAGGGGGCTTTTGCATTGCCTGTCTCCAACTGAGTCTTGATTGCCATGTTGTCCAAGTCCTGAAGAGTCTCAAAGGGGTGAAAAGCCCTTTCTGCACGCTGCAGTCAAGCTCTAAACTTTCTTAGAGGTTATGTCTTAGAACAGCTTGCAGGCCTCCCCACTCTTTCACAGGTCCCCATATCCCCCAGTTGCCATCATACATTGCACAAGGTCTTCAGTTGCCTAGCTAAGTTGCCTTGTTTGCCTCCCACCGTTCAGTAAGCCCTGATTGTATCCTATCTAATTTTGGACACTTACAGGAAATATCTAATTTAGGAGCCTGGATGCTCCAAACTTCTCCTGTCAACAGTGGTGGAAGAGTGAGACCTCAAAGAGCAATGTAGGTCCTGCGTGGGCTGGAAATATCTGTCTCCCCCCGCTGACTAACGAGGTCACCAACAGTGAAGAGGCACTTCAGTTATGTGCCTGAGTTAGAGGGGGTGAATTCAGGCACAAGCACCCTGGAAGTCCAGTGTGGGACCACTGAAAACCACTGTAGTGTTCATCTGCTCGCATAACTGCCTTGTTTCATGTGCCGTCTGGTTCATTCTTGGGGTCGTAGGGTTTTCCTGTACGTCGTAGCCTCCCTGCGCATGTTTGAGCCTTCACACAAGCACAGAGCTTGCTGATTTTCTTGCCAGATAATGGAAGCAAAAAAGTAGGTGGCTCATCAGGATCTCTCAGCCATCATTTCGATGAGGGCCAAGTGAGTGCTAGGATCTGAACAGAATAAAATTTTAATGGAGGGCTTGTGATTGAGACTTAAAGTTTCTGTTTGTTTGCTTTTTTCTTTTTTAATTCTCATTATCTGGTTTCCATGGAAAGCTTTTTCAATTGAGCAGGAGAACAGCTTCAATATTTTTCTTACAAAAGTTAATGAAATTAGATGCATCTCTGTCTCTTTTTAAAGTCAGGAATCTCAGGCATGGAAAATTGAATTAGCCAAAATGGATTGAGTGATCGGTTTCTCCTGGCCTCCATTTTCCTTCTTGAAATGTTCACACCAAATAAGAGCTGCTGGTCAGAACACCACTGGAAATCCCTTTTCTCTTGTGCCATTAAACAACTATTTTTTTGCATTAGAACAGCCATGCAGGAAATAAGCATGCCTTGACGAGGCTGCCTGTCACTAAAGTTGTCTGATTATGTTGCAGGGAGTGCCAGCTTACTGCAAACTCAGTAGGCCTTCTTGGAAGCTTCTTCTTTTTGCTCATTGGCAAAAGAACTTGGAATATATATTTGGCCTAATCCAGTCTAATCTGATCTGTTTCACAATGCCATCTGGATCTCATCAGGGGCTGGATGCTTTCAGTATTTGATCCAGGCACTTTATATTTTTTTTTTTCCCCCTTAATGGCTATTCTTTAAGAATTAAGTATTTTGGAGAAGTGTTCATTCCTATTCATTGTGTGGAAGATATCCAGGAGCAGCCACTGAGATATTTATTGCCTCTAAGGAGCCAACAGCTAATTGAATCTGAATCGGTTGCTATCAGTTGTTGTCTTGGGAGTGGCTCAAAAACATTTCTGTATCTTTCAAGGATGGTGTATTCCTGAACAAATGTTAGGCCTAAGCAAGCACCTGGTGGATTTGGATGACAGCACAGCATTATCTCAAAGCATTTCTCAGTGACTGATATGTTTTTCCAGTAGGTGATCCTACATACTGGGAAGAAAAATTTTCTAATGATAAGGACAGTTATGCTCTGACACAGGTTGCCTAGGGAGATGATGAAATCTTCATCACTGGAGATTTTTAAGAACAGGTTAGACAAGCAGCTGCTAAGAACAGTTGGTGTATAGTCAATTCTGCCTTTGGGCACCACTAGACGACCACCTGAAAGCCCCTTGAATATTTTGATCACTGAGCGTACAGCTGGACAATGAACCAACCAACAAGAAATCACAACCGGGGAATTGGAACAAGTTTTTTGTTTGTGTAAGAGTTAAAAGTACTAATAGAATTAAGAGCACACTTTGTAGATGACACTTCATTTAAAAAAAAATATCTGAATCATCATAGAAAGAGGCATGTACGAAGATACACACCTAGGAAGTTAGGTGCAAATGTGGAGAACCCTCATTCCAGAAAAACAAACTGGGGAAAGCCTAATTACTGTCTAGAGATTTCATTTATAGGGCATAAGGGAGAGATACACAGTCAGAGAATGTGTTATGAGATGGCCTGTTAAAGTATGTTTAAGTTACACGGGGATACCTGCACTTCATCTCTTACCCAGATCTTTCAGGTATAGAGGGCTACATGTTCCAGAGCCTTAGACCCTTCATGTAAGACAGAGCATGATGAGACAGAAATTTATTTCACAGCTTCCTATATAGGAACCCTTCATTCAAAATATATGAAAGAAATAAAACATTATATTGCATCCCAAGAGGCTCTAACAACTTAAAGGCACCAAAGTGTGATATTGAAGTATAGAACTGAGACTATTTATGTGGCAATTGAGGTAAAATTCACCTTGTGCAGAAAACCAGGGCTCTCTTACGCTAGAGTATGTTCCTCTCCGGCTCTCAGGGCATAGGATGACTCTTACCTTTATCCCATGGCAGCAGAGCTTTGAGTGCAGGCTCATCGTGCGTGTGTCCCAGGTGCATGTCTACAGTATTTGGCAATGGGCTTAAAAGTCTCATTCAGGAATATGTTGGACATGTTTCCAGGATGCTGTTTTTAATAATAAACATCAACCACTGGACTAATCCTACAGCCAGAATTGATGTTAATTGTTTCATTGGTGAAGATCTCGATACATTACTGCATTTATGTTATAAACAACTAATGTGCCTTGCTTTGTGACCAACAAATCAATTTAAATTAAAATTAAGAAAATACATTTCAAACCATGTATCATGACAATCATTGTAAACCATATATCATGACAATCTTTAGAGTGAATTAGATATCTTATCTGAAGAGTAAACGTCCAAATGAGCTTAAGCACCGTGCCTCAGTTTCCCCAACAGGCCCTGCTCTGCTCCTTGTCCTCCCCTGGCATGACCTGGCTCTAGCTGCGGGGCTCTCCCTGCACTGCTGCAGGATATTTGGGAGGCATTTGGGTGGCAGGGTGGCTGCACCCCAGCAAACCAGAATAGGGATGAAATTCAGTGTTTATGGCTGGGGAATTAAGATTGCAAAACTTCATGAGGAGAGAAAGGCAAAATCTGACTGCTTTCAAACACCAAGAGGTTCTACGAGGTTAATGAAAGGTGCTTCATGATACCTGTATATTTCTGTTCAGTTACTAAGTAAGTTTTGACATGCAAAAAGGTATCATCTGTCTCATTCTGACATGGCATGTTTCTGTTGGGTACAGTGCCTGTTCACTTGCAGGCACAGAGTGAACCAAGATGTTTCTGAGGAGACTGATGGAAGTCTTGCTAACATCCCCTCCAAACTTTCTACCTTTCTCTGTATGTAGCAGTCAGTAGTATCTACTCACAATACATTCTCTCCATGCAGCAATCCTTGAATTCCTGTTCTGGCACATCCCTGTGGGGGCCTGGCCCCAGATCCCACAGGAAGGTAGGAGATGGGACTGGTCCACGGGCTGGCTGCATCACCCTCACTGTGCTTGCCTCTGGCTCTCTGTGGCTCAGCTAACCCTTATGATCCTCAGGGAGAGGGGAAAAAGGTGGGGAGTGAAGTCTGGATAGTCTGCTCTTCTTTCCCCTCCGTCTCCATTACGAGGACCACTGAACTAGAGGATCCTTCACTGTGGTTGTTGTTTCTCTTTGACACCTAAGATCCTTTGCTTTCAGTACAGAATGGATAATAACTTTTTATTTGTTATTTCTGTTTAAGTTGGAGGCACTTAAAATATTTCTCCTAGCATGTCGGTGACCCTCTTTTTATTTTATTGGAAAAAGCATTTCTATAGACTGACAATGTCTTCTGTATTGCACTGATTTATCAGGTTCTTTCCTTGGCTCTTACCCAGTCTTTATTCAGACTTCCCATTGACTCACTGAATTCAATGTGAGGAAACACTCCATTTTTTCTTTCTTATCCTTTTATGTACTTTTATACCTTTGAGGACTGATTGTACAATGAAACTGCTCTGATTAGGCCAGGCCTAACTGGCTACACAGATCTCAGAACTGTGTAGCAGCAGATCTGATGGGAATTTAGCTAATTAGTGACTAAAAAGATGTCAGGGTTTAGCATGAAGTGGATAACCCATCTTAATAAATGGAAGTGAAGTGTAATGCAGAAGCAGCATTGTTTCAACACTGAAAAAAAATTTAGGTGCTTTCCTCTTATTTGAGGAGTGTCAAGAGGTGAGACAAGGGGCAATTTCACGTGTACTCAGTAGCTCATGAGCAGGGTACTCTGATCCTGGCTTCATAGTAGACCGGTGGCCCCTAATTATAGACTGCACTTATGTCTCATTAATCTTTACAATCAGTTCACTTGTGTACCACTATTTTGACATCATTCATCTGGTACAAATACAATTCTTAATACTATAAGATTTAGAACAGAAGCATTTTGGGTATTAAAGATGAAACTGGTCTTCTTTTTATGTGATAGAAATTTGAAGCTCAGCATTATCAAAGATATGGATGTGTTTCCACTCAGTTTTATATCCTGCACAACTCATCGTAATCAATGTGATAACAGGGGTAAGAGGTGATAGATTTGTTTTACAATCCGTTGCTTTTGTAAACAAATGATCTGGTAATGCAATTTGCAAAGGCCATTAAAATGAAATCAAATGCTTTTATAGGTTATGCATAATTACTGTTTTTAATTAGCAAGCAGAACTGGGCCATATTTAAGGCTTAGATCAATTGGATTACTTCCTCCAGTTCATCTTCCATATTAAATCCCAGACCCTAAGAATCAGTTGTATCTTAAACCCATCCCTATAGTTTGAAATAAATCTGTCAGTGTCTGTTAAGTTTTTTGCTGTCTTTCATACCTTTTAAATGGAAGGCTTTCCTGGGGTGTGCAAAGCTTTGACGCAAAGAAAATTACCTGAACCCTGCTGAAAGGATGTTTTGGGGTACCAATAAAAACCTGTGGGAGTGAGGACTGTAGCAAAACACCAAGAAGGAAATAAGAACATTAAGAAGTGGAGGGGTGAGGAAACTGAAGGAGGCAAGGAAAGAAAGTTGATGGTTAAGAACAGAAAAGTAAACAAGAAACACATTGTGCAAGAGTTGTGTGTGAATGAATGGATAGAGACAGGAAAGATGGTTTTGTAGGTTGGGTCTGTGCCCTGCCACATAGTTCTTAAAGCTGATTAGGTCAGGTACCTAATATTTCTGTCCCTCAGTTTTCTATCTATAAAACATGGGTGATAAAACCCCTGCTAACTCACCAGGATATTTCATGACTCATTTGTACTATTTAGAAACAGGGTGTGGAAGAAGGGGCACCAGTGTGGCAGGAAGAAGGGAAGAAATGACCAAGACTAAACAGAGAGAAAGAAGAGAGGATGAAGCTTCTGAAAGACTGAATTAAGCCAGGCCAGAGAAATCTAGCTGGTTTGGCACCCTCATGGATTTTTCCTCCAAAGATATTCCACATGCTCAGTGTGGCTGTCTGCAGTGACAGCTGCTTTGGGGGGAGAGGGAGGGTGGGAAAGTCATGGCAGTCACAGTTCAGCTTTTGCTTTACAATACACCAAAGTCTTGTTGAAAGCAGAGATACTTAAGAGAGTCTCAAGGCTGTGGCTCTCCCTCAAGAATCTTATGGATTTAAGTATTTGCAGCACTAAACCCTTGTTTCTTTTCACCAACAGCAACCAATGCAAGTTACGGTTGTTGTTCCCCTCTTTCAACCCCCCCTGGCTTCCCTTTCAGCTGACACTGAAGATTAGCTTCAAGCTCTAAGCTTGTAAAGTCTTTGAGGAAAAGCCTTAATGAGGATCTGATCCTTTTAAACTGTGATCTAATTACTGTTAGAGCAGTGTTTCTATTTTGCATGCTGCAAACAGATCAAGTTTGCATGTTTGAAGGCGGCACTATTTGGTGGACAAGAAGCAAACTCCACCCTGTAGGTTAAATAAATTTTCATACATAAATAAAAACATGAATGTATGCTATGTAAAGCAGCTGGCATTATTTCAGAGGAAGTTTGGGAGCTGAGCCTGGGGAACTACAGGAATACAGAAAGATTTTTTTTCCCCCTTGCTGTATGTTTACTGGTAGAATGGTAGCAGAGGAGATTTGAGGCCACAGTGGTGTAATCTATTAAGTGTATCAGTAGGGGAGAAGGGCAAAGAGGACTGAAAACTACAGACTCAGCCATGAAGAGTGCTCTGGAGTGCACAGAAATATTACCCAGAGCGTGATTGAAACCTCATAGGCTCTAACTCAGTGATAGCAAAGGAACGTGAAGCTGAGCCCTACAAGCCAACATTTTCACTTGCTGTATTGCCACAGCTTCCGCGTTTTGTGTGCTTTTATTACGTTTTTTTTGCCACTGCTGGGGTTTGAATATATGTGCTGAGCTCCAGACAGTGTATAAAGACTGGCTTCCCGCTGTTCTTGTTCACCAGCAGCTTTGCCCATCATGGAGCACATGTGTGCATGTACCTGTACAATGAGTGCTGGCAGAGAAGACCTATTCGATCTGCAGATATGGACATGGTTGATTCACAGTCTTTACCAGAATCCCCCCATGCTTTCTTCAAGAGATGGAAGAACATTGCCTGCTTCCCTGGCTGTAAAACTGTCAGTCATTGCATGGATCCCTGTGCTGCTGTTTGGCTTGGCTGGCAGCCTTCAGAGTGTGAATGCTACCACTGGCAAGCCAGGTGTGAAGTGCATTTGCCGTGTTCTGCTTAATGGGGTGTTACTGTGACTTCAAACCCTTGTGGTGACCACTTCTAGGTTAACACCCTTCAGTAACTAACCAAAACACAAACATTAAGCAGGACAAATGTTAAAATGCTATTGCAAGCCATGGTTTTGTCCAATTAGCCGACTCTGCTTTAGGCTTGACTCAAGTGGCTTGTCTATATAAGGATGTATTAGTCATTTTCTTTTTTTATTTTTTTTGACCGTAAAAACAACAGATGTGATGCTCTGTGGTCAGCATAGACAAGAATGATTCATGGCTAGGCATATTTAAACCTCCACTAGAAAACTATCCATCTGAGACCCTCTCCACCTCTTCCCCCTCATTCCAGACAACCAGAGCCAAAAGCACCTGTCACATGATACATCTCAAAATTCATCAGCAATTCTCTCCATATGTCTTAGTTTTGAGGTGGCCAGGAGATATCAGCTGCTCCTGCCTACTCTCTTGGGACTGCATGGACTTTAGCAACACTAGGATAGTGATAGAGAAGAAATTCTTGTGCAGCGACGATGTGGGTAAGCAAAGGAACTGTTATGGCTGAGCAAGGATCAGCTCACACATGGTAACTTGGTCTTGTGTAAGGTGGCAGGTTTGGCTCTGATATCTGTTTTATAGACATCTCTGGAGCACTGAATTTAGGAATTCAGCTAATGCTGGAGTCAATACTTTCAGCTGAGGGTGTGGGAGAGGCATGGGCTTGGAAATTAAGGAAAAGGGGCTGTGGACATGGAGTATGGAAGAGGTCAGCAGCCAGTGCTCCTGGTATGAAGTAATTGTAGGAGGAGCTGGGAAGCAGGAGTCAAGGGTCTGGGGCTGTGTGGGCAGCAGTAGAGGTTTGGGAAATGAGAGAATCAGAAATCCTATTACACATGAGCTGGGGGTCCTGGCTTGGGGAGCTGGCATTTGAAGTGGGGTAAGAAGAGGGCTTCCACCAGAATAGGCAGGAGAGGGGAAAAGGCTGTTAGCCCATGAAAGTTTTGGTGGCAACATTGAAGCTGCTTAGCTACTCCTAATCCATAGCTAGCTGTGTGTGGAATTGCCTGGAGCCCCAGGGAAAGTGCTCTTCCCGGGCTGGGATGTGTCTGCACACCACTGGGTGCTGTACAAGGAGCTTGGTCTTGCTTGTGAAGCAGGACTGGAAAGCTGGGGCTGTACGTACTGTTGCCCACTTCTTAGTGCTGCTGTCAGGTCTGTTCTCCTGCCACTTCACTAATACCTGGCTATCCAGTGGCCTCCAAGACCTGCACCCCCAAGGACTGGCCTGCCACGGACTCTGCTGAATGGTGGCTTGTGGCTGAAGGTGGTGTCTCCAGAGGAAACTAAACTGATGATCTGAGCCCCACTGAGAAAAGAAAAACACTAGGTAAGAGATACATCAGTATTTTAAATATGTGGAAAACACAGCACAATGTAATTCAATGTAGGTAAAAATAAGCCAGTCCTCTAGAGGTGATGTAAGGTCTCCTCCCACAGAAAGGAGAAACTGGTGGAGCAGTAAGCTTGAAAAACTAGGATGGGGGACAGGTAATGGAGATGAGACAACTCTGACGAGCCTTGTCTGACAACTGATCAGACATGAGATTAGGTGCTGTAATGTGGAGCACAAACAAGACAGGCCAATGAACTTTTCCAGCTGAAGAGTCAGAAGCAGTAAATCACAAAGAAGGAAAGCCCTGGTTTCGCACTGTTGGCTTCTGGCATAGAATAGACCAGCCCCATCCTGTGCTATAAAGTACAAATGTATACACACACAGCATGTTACAAGAACTCCAAGGCTGCAAAATTCAGCTCTTCCAAGTTAGACCAAGAGTGAAGGCTCCTTCTGGATTTTTAACTTAATAATAATTTCCTATGTCTATCTCCTGGCACAGTATTTAACTTCCTGATGGAGGGCTCAGAAGCACTGCTTACTTCAGTGTACAGGACCAACACATCCTTCTGCCTTGTCCTGTGCCAAATCCGGCTGCTTGTTCCAATCCTTTTCTCCATGTCCAGCCAGCTTCATTCTCTCATCTTTAGCTCTCCTATCTCAAGTTCCAGTTTCATCATTCAGCAGGTCCTCCAATGACTTCCCACTGCAAATTCCCCAGTTGGTTTTGCCTGGAACCAGTCATAATTCCCATAACCATACATTCCCCCTTGACACTGTAGCACTTTCATTTTGCTATCAGTTTCTCTTTGCTGCTGAGTTCTTCCCTTTTGTCATTCCCCATCTTCACTTGTGCTCCTAGTCATCTCTCCAGATTAGCTCCATGGGCTGGTCTCCTTCTGGGGCTGCTTGTCTAATGTCAGTGTTTTGCCCAGTGTGAATCTGCCCAGTTAGGCCCAGTTCTCATGTGCAACATGGCTCTTTGTCAGGTTGTCCATTGCCTTTCCCTCAGCTATCCATTTCACAGTCAGTCGTGGGAAGTGAGGGGCTCTCCCCATCTCTTTCTCCAGTCTCAGGCTTTTTTGTCATTCTCTGGCTTCCAGCCGTCCTTGCTATTTTTCTACACATTTTCAATTTCTGTCTCTTGCTTATTCCAGTCATCAAGACATGGGAACGTTTGATACAGCCTTGCAAAGGAAAAGGCAGGACTTTTCAAAGTGGAGAAAACAATAGGTGAAGTAAAAAAATCCATTCTCCCTTTTCCTTGATGGGGGAGGACTTCTCACCCTGCATGGGTTTCAATGCTACTCCGACTCCCTGGATTCCTTGTGATCTGTACCCATCTGGGCAAGCTATAAGCAAGGGCCCAGGATCCTGGTGTAGTGTGGAGTTTGTGCAGAACAGCTGCCTGACATGAGCTCAGCCAAAGGGATGCGTATCTGCATGTCTTCTTCCCGCAGAAACCAGCCGTGTCAGAGGCAGAGCCTATATGGTCAGTGAAGCATCACATAGCATTAGAGTTGCTACTTCCGAAATGGAAAAGCCCAGCCAATTACAGTGCTGTCCCTCCTGTCCAGCTGGATAGCTGCCCTGCTATCCAGAGCCTCCCCTCAGCAGGGAGCAGACAGGGGCCATCTATATCCACTTGGTCCCACAGCCCTGCCTACTCTATTCCTGCCTACCCTGCGTCCCTGCTGCTTTTGGACTGGCACAACTGGTTGTTCGCCCATCACCTGAAAACATCAGCGTTCTCCTCTTTCTCTCTCTTCCATGTTTAGGTTCGGGTCATGTTATACCCTGTGGCAATTTTGAGGGATGAACTGGGAAAACTAATGATCCCAGGACAAAGCGTACGGCATTGCATCTATTTTGGGAGGCTGAGACCCAGTCCCAAGTGAGACCCAGCACTGAAGATCTTCTCTGGTTTTGCATGTGTTCTTTCTAGTTGTTGTTAAAGTAATTAGGGTATAAAACGATCTTCTTTTAAGGTTGATATTTCAGTTGCTGTTCTTGTTTTCAATAGTTCTAAAAGAAAATTCATTACATCTTGGTGGAAGGGTGAAGAGCCACAATTTTGTCTTTGTCAATTGTAAAAGCTGAAAACTGGGATCAGAGGCACGTCTCATTTCTTTTTAGATGTACAGAACATACTTTAATTGATCAGAAATGGTCATTATCATGTAAGAACTGTTTACCTTCTGAATCTATGCCAATAACATAGCAAGATGGTACTCAGCACCTTGAGTAAGCTCTCTAAATTGCTCTGAAAAGGTTTTGTAAGTGCCTGCCAGACTTTATTGATTTTAGATACAAACTTAGCTAAAATTCCACTTTACCTGAATGTAGCCCTTCAAGCAGTATCCTGTCTGCCTTTTAGAGAGCCTCACATGAGCTACGCTTACATGCCAGTTACAAACTGTAAGTTCAAGGGACCTGAGAGTTGAACAAGCTGCTTGCTATCCAGGGTTGCAGAGCTGGCTTTTTATCCAGCCAACGGAGATGTAGGGGCTGTGTTTTCTAACCGGTACTTATAAAGTGCCTAATGTGGACACTGTGACTATTTATCTCCAAAGGCTCTGTGGGGAGCCAACCCAAACTGCTCCTGCTCCCCTGAGCTTTGGCTCTGAAGCTGGAGTGTTACGTGCTATTTTAGGTAGTCTGAATATAGCCCTAAGCAAGTGTTTATTATATTAGCAGGTAGCAAATGGTTGGAATTAATAATGGTACTAAGTATGAGCTGCAGTTTTTATAAGCTTTCAAAAGTCCACTGTTAGCCTAGTACTGTCTGAGTTTTAAAAAATACATTAAAAATATTAAAATATGGCCATACTTTCACTCAGGCCTTTTGAGAGAGTGGGCAAAGAATGCAGACAAGGACAAGGTGCTTGAGTTAGCGTAGCCTGAGAGATAAACAACAGGGCAGATGTATCAGATATTACCTGCTTGACAACCAGAATGTTTGCCAGGTATCAAGAATGATGAATATACAACAGTCAGTTAGGCTAATCGTTTTTATTTATCAGCAAGAAAGCTTACTGTGCTGTTCCATGTCAATAGACTACTGATGTAACACAAAGTGAGTTTTGTTTTTATACATGGGTGGTGACATCTCCTGAGCTCCTCCGAAGAAGCAGCGACGACAACAACAACAGGAGGCAGCTGGAGGCCGAAGCGAGCATCAGGGCTGCAAGTGATGGGAAGGTCTGCGCAGGTCTTCGCATCACAGAGCGCGTTTCTGCAGCGCCAGGCAGGTGGGGGGGACTCAGGTGCCTGGCCCGCAAGGCCACCCCCAGCAGTAGCACTCTTCTCGCCTCTTCAGGGACCTCCACAGCGCAGACAGCTCTTGAGGCAGTCCTGGGGGCTGGTGGCCGAGAGCAGAAAGCGCGCCAGGAACCCTCCTTGTGATGTAGGTGATTGAGCTTCCGTGCCTGGGAAAGATCCCTGTTATATAGGTGCAACTTGGACGTCACTGCTGGCAGGGCTGCGAGAGCCCTCAGGACAAAAGAAGCTCAGAGAGCACCTCGCTATTACGTGAAACATCTGTATGAACCAGACTTAGAACTTCCCTAAAACTGGAGTTATTCAGGTCTGAGGTTTTGCTTTGGGCCCCTCTCAGCGTTGACTTTTTCTTGCATTTGGACTGTCTAGGTCAATACCAGATTTTAAAACCCTTGAGAGCACCTATTTTTAGTTACCAAAGGAGACAGTTTTGATTTATTTTTAGGAAAAAAGGTAGTATAAGGACAGGTTTAAAGCTGTCTATCCAGGTACTGTCCTTTGGCACTATTACAAATATATTAATGTTCGGTGTACTGACTTTTGTCAGCCTTTCTGATGATCTGTTAGCAAATGAGCTGCTCCTTTACAGGCTACCATCAATTTGTTCAACAAATAAAGATGATGGGACTCTTTCCTGAATTTCAGCTCACAATGCAAGAGGTTTCAGGAATCTCCATTTTAAAAAGTCAGGTTTAGTTCTGTTGTACTTATTATTACCTTATTCTCATAATTATTGGTACTAATAATCAGGAGGAGTATTGACATAATAGTGGTATAATCAGTAACACTAGTAGCTTTATTGAAATATATTAATATTTTAAGTATCCCATTTTAATTTCAGAGCATCTGGAGGCCCCAGATAGGTTGGGACTCCACTGTGTGGGGCATTATGTAGACAAACAGAAAATTCTGATTTCTACCACAAAAATCTTGTGATCTTTGCTTAGGCTTTGTTTGGCAAAATCTATAAGCTTCTAACAACTCTTATTATGATGCTTTTTCAGCTGGGGCAACATATTTATCTTAAAAACCATCTTACTGCATTGAAGGCAGGATAGGTGCCAAGTAGAGGACAAAACTCCAAGCTATGTCTTTGCAAAATGCTTCTGGCAAGGATGCGAAAGGGTTCCACACAATCGTTAGGTGTGGTAGCGTTGATGGAGCCCTGGCAGAAATGTCTAGTGTCACCCACCTCTGCAGCTGGAGCTGCAGCAGAACAGGGGGACCACGAGCTCGTGTCTTTGCTGTCACGTGAAGCAGCAGCAGAAGTAGGACACTGCTACAATGCCTCCACTTCCCTGAGCTCCCCAGGAGCAGGAGAAGAGTCTGATTCTGCTCTCTGAACTAATCTTCAGCTCCACCTGCTTCCAAGAGTTGCATGTTGGGATTGCACATTCCCTCTCCCTTCTCCTCCCCGTTTTTCTCCTGGCCAGCAACTTAACAACTGAGAACAGCAGTTTTGAGCAGACTCCACTATTCTGTAAATTTGACTTAAATTAGTGGTACAGATGTGACGGAAAACTTTCCCTTGAGAGATACACAAAATGATGGGGGGAGCAGTGTGCCACTTCATCCACTAGCTGTGGTTATTGCTCCCTCTGCTTTCTTATGGGACCTGAATGTTCTTCCAGTCACCAGGTCATTGAGCATTTTGGGATGGTTTCTTTCCAATTTCTCATGTTCAGGCTGTTCCACTTCGCACAGTGATTAACTGGAACAGCGAAGGCTGTCTGAATCCCTCCATCCCTGCTCAAATGCTCTGACACTCAGTCTGCGGGGTCAGTCCTGGGCCCTGTTTCCTCCCGTGGAGCACTGAGCTGTTTCACAGCGAGGAGCATCTCCACCCGGGACTGAGACACCTCCCCATAGCTCTCCCAGGACCCTCGGGCTGCAGTGCACGTCCTGGGCCCAAACCCCGACATGGCACCCGGCTGCAGGTCATTCCATCGGGGCAGCGTTTTCATTAGTTTCATTAACTCCCTGCTGCTCTGCCAGTGTATTTTGGCTGGTTAAAAACAATTCACGAGTCTCACAACAGTGACAAATGGTAGGTAAGTGCTCAGCCTTATTTGCTGCCTGGTCTCTCCTCCATTTGTTTTGCCACGTGCCATGCAGTAGTTACACTTAAGAGACAGTTGATCTAATAAAAGCATTCACTGCCTCTGCTTAAGTGGCGATTAAACAGAGGTGTATCTATGCCTTACTTAAGTAGAGTTGATCTCATATTTACTGAAATGATACCAGATTCCCCCTTGAAGAAAGGAATTTGAGGTACATCTGAGTGCTTTTGTTGACAATCTGACAGTCACTATGTGATCCCTCCTGCAGTCCCATTGTACTAACCTCTAAGGTGCCCTGGCAGCCCAAGTCCCTCTTACTCATGTCCTCTCCGAACTGTCTGCACTGCTGTTTGAAACATGTATCAATAACATGACTTGATTTTTTTTAATTTGAGTTTTATGGACTAGATTCATACTGCTGTTCCTAAAAGTACATTTTCCTGAGCTAAATTGTGGAAAATGATAGCAGTGAAATGTCAAATTTAGAAGAAAGTGGGTGGAAACCTGAATTTTGTCACTTCAACTTACTGCTTCAGCTGGCACTAAATGGGAGTTTTCAGCTCCCCGCTCCCTCCCTCACCTCCTTCATGGCAGGAGAGTGTGACTGTGCCTAAATATGATGCTGCGATGGGGTCACGGTGAACTCCTCTTCCCGCAGTCCAGGTGGAACACAGTGTACGGAAGCGCTGTTGCACAAACATAAGCGCTTAAGGCTTGCAAACGTTACTCCCAGCTACGGTTACAGGGAAAGGGTTTCCATGATGCATTCCTGGTCTTCTGACATGGTTGCAACAATTGATATGCATGCTGAGGTTGAGGCGGGGGAGTCTGGGTGAGCAGCAGGTGTTTTGGGAAAAGCTGCTTCCACCCACACACCTCGCTGACCCCTGCAGACGGGGGATGCTGCGGCGTGGGGCTGCCCTTCGCCGAGGCCGGTTCTGTAACCTCAGTGCCTGCTCCGGTTCCTCGTTTCTTGAGAAGAGCGGTTTGCTCTAAGGCAAAGGTTTCGTGTGCGGTTCAGAGAGAGTGTGAAAGCCAATTTGGGAGTATTATATAAGCAGAAGCAGAGATATGCCAGGCCTTGTGGCTTGAGAGGATGCTGCGAGGAAAGGCTTGAAGCCGGCTGAAAACCGATGAGCGTAGCCATGCCAAGTATGCGGATGCCTTGGAAGAACCACTTGGCAAGCTGCCCTTCTACGGTTTGTGGTCCGGACAGAGGGTCCTGACTGGTGCCATCAAGTGGGGATTACCAGCTTCCCAGGGGAGGTCTGGTGGGTATCCTCTCTGCAAGGAACTCGTTCTACATGCCATGAACAAAAACCTAATGTCCTCCAACTATTTAATCACAAGTCACACCTTGGGGCCTCTTAGCCAGCTCCTTCTGACATCAGTCCAGGGTGCACTCTGCCTACCCTTCTTCGTTCCCTCCTGAATGTCTTCTTTCTCTCACCACCTGGGCAGGCTAGGTGAAGTGCCTCAGTCAATATTATAACTCAATTTCTGCCATACAGGCTTGACAGAGCTGTAAGGGTATAGTAACAACCCAGACCTCACGGCAAGGCGCATGTTATGAACCAGGCATGATGCCACTCTGTGGTGTGCATGGAGAAGCCTGGCCTGACACACTCCATCAGTTGTCCATCCTGCCCACTGCTAGCTGATCCTCAGCTATGACATATATCTGGTTTTGGAGATGGGGCTTCAAGACAAAAGTAGATCTGTAGAAGGGAATTCAGAAGAGAGCCACCCCAGTGGTCAATGTCTAGAAATCCTGTGCCATGAAGAAAATCTGAATGATGGGTGATTTAATGGGAAGAAAAGAGTCGGGGGGAGGGGGATGATAACAGTCTTCAGATATCTGTAAAACCGATGCGTAATGGAAGGAAGCCATCTGTTTTCCCTGTCCGTGGTGGGGAGGATAGGTTGGGTTTAAACAGCAACAAGGAATGTTGAGGTTAGATCAGCAGCAGAGATAGTGAAATACTGCAGGAGATTGTGTGGGGAAACTGTGGAACTGTGGATCCCCAGCTTTTGGTATAGGTTGGACACTCAGAAGTGTGCAGACAGGGGTGACCTTGCTTTGGAGAAACTTAATGACTGGCCCTGTGATGCTGTGTGAGAAAAGTGGCTGATATGACACTGACTGTAGGGTTTCGTAGGTGTGGGAAGTGAACAGAAACTGGACCAGGGTGGAGAACCAGAACACAGGGAGCAGGTTCACATGCTCACATACAAGAAGTGCTCCTTAAAAGTATATGAGGATATCCCCCTAGCTTTTCAAAGGCTTTTCCTTCATGTCATGCTTGCACTTTTAACAAGTTTTAGGAACATTACTTTGGGTTCTGTGAAAAAGGCATGTCGCAAGCCACTGTGTGTGGGTACTGAGCTGAACTTCCCCAAAATGTGAGGTGTATGAACTCACTGTTTCAGCTTACTCACATCTACTGAATCAGGGCCAGGAATAAATCAGATGAAGACCCAGTGTGGGCAATTTTTTGACCTCGTTTATGTAAGATTTGGTGTGGTTGTCTGTAAAGCCCATCTCATCGTGAGAGCAGAATTTGTCTATTGGGAAGCGGGGGTAGAAAGTTTTAGAAGCAGTCATCTGAGCTTTGGAGCTGAATGAAGTTTGTGAGTAAATGATGCTATGCTGTGTTTTATTAGCTGTGAACAGGAGTGTGAACAGCCCCACTATTACAGAATTTGCCAGAGAAAGTCCTCATAACCATGTCAGGATTTCCTCACCTGCCTCAAGTGTTTTACATTGATGTGGAGGGATGTGAGGAAGGAAAAAAACCCAGCCGGACTAATCCATTTCCAAGAGGAACACTGGGGAAATAAATATTATTTCATCAATATTAAAAAGCTCTGTTGGCCTTTTCTCTGAGAACTTTTGCCTCCCCCACACTGTGACATGGATCAAAATTTGGCAGGATGGTGGTCTTGCATTAGGTATGTACCTTTGTATCTGTGTGGAAATCTGCTGGTGATTGCAAAACTCTCATCCCTTTATAAATAGCTGGCTCAGCGAGGCTTTGTGACTTATATCCATAAAGGCTTCGCTCCTTTCCGCATGGTCATGCTGAGAGGAGCGACTGAGTGAGCAGGGATTCCCCCACAGTCTGACTGCTGCCTCCCCTGCCACGTCCGTGTCCAAACACAGGCATGGGGAGCAGCGATGGTGCTTCTCTTGCAGTCCCAATGCTCTTGCAATGGGGGAGCAGGGGCAAGCTTTGGGGGAGCCAAGTGAGAGGGCTGGTTGGGGAAACTTGTGCTGGGTGCGCTGGATAGCCATTGGGAAGGGATTGAAGAGGAAAGGGGAGGTTTAGGAGGAACCACTGCATGCCTGGAAGGATGGTGGCATTGTGGGGTGGCTGGGTTTGGAAAAAGGGTCATGGAAAGAGGTTTGGGAGATAGAAGGGATGGCAAATATGAGCTGCGGGTTTCTTTGCTTGAGGAGAGTGCACTTTCTCTCTCTCTCTTCCTTTGCTCCATGAAAATAAATTAAATATAAATAAATACATTCCCTGAATATGTGCACAGGAAATTAAGGAGCTAAAATAAATGCAGCTAAAACAAACACCCCCTCACGCTGAAGTGGGAGAGACTTTTATTGTTTTCTTAGAGGACAATAAAATTCATAATCAAACCTTGGTATTTGTATAGCATTGTACTTGGAGAAGATGTATCAGACCAGCGTAGGTGTCATTATTGCTGGCCTGAAGGTGAAACTGAAGTGGAGACACACCAAAGGTCACGAGGGATGGAATTAATCTCATATAACCATGTATCTTCACCTGAACTAGACACCTACGCTCTCTTAATAGGCAATGGAGAGCAATTGGTACTTGTTGAGACTGACTCGCTTGACCTACTTTAGACACCTCCTTTAAGGTGAGGTGAATCTCACCTTAGAAAGGCTTGTTTCTCTGCAGTGCATACCAAGGGCAGCCCTTGGGTGACTATTTCAGCTGGAAATGTCTTCTCTGTAGAGGTTTAGAGTTAGGTGAAATGAATCCCATCCCTCAGTCAGGAGTGGTGCCAAAGACATGGCAAAATGTTGCCCTGAGCCTGGACACCATGCTGGGTGGGATGCAATGTGGTGGCCCTGACAGCCTGGCTTCGCGGAAGGTGGTAGGTGCCTGACCCCATGCCTGGCTGGAGGATGCCATTCAGGAGCAGGGAGGAACAAGCTCCACATCAGGCTTTTCCCCGAGAGCACCTGAGTCCAGGCGTGCAAGTCCCCTCTCCTCGGTCCTTTCTCCGGCACTGTCTGTCTCGAGCCGCTGCTTGTCCAGCACGAGACAGCCAAAATCCCAGAACAATTCCATGCTTCTTCCCACAGCCACCTCTGGTACAAAGAGACTGCCAGGCTGGCTTGCTCTCTCTTTCACTCCAGGCCCTAGCTGGTACGGCACACAACCTGAGAGTGCAGGACACCCTGGCAGCAGCAACGCAGGGCGGCATGCTTGCATCCAGGAGGGCCCGAGTCTTTTATTTTTCAGGAATATCCTTACCTCTCTAAGCAATCACCTCTCGGCTAGGGGATTCCCTACACTACTAAGTTCAATTCGGTGTAAGCATTCAAAGCAGGGTTCAGACACAATCATGTTGACCTCATGCCTAATACAGTAGAATAGCTACACCAAGTCAAGACCATTCAGAAGAGTAAAATTTAGCTATCTTGGTTCAAAGAGCTTACAAAGAATTTTCCGATCTACCAATTCCAGAAATACCATGACTAGGGAATGGTGCTTCCTTTCTCTCTCTGTATGCATAAGGGGGGAAAGGGAAGTGGAGGCCAGTGTGCCGTCTTGGACTCCTTGTTATTCTTACATTTGTTTGATATTTTCCATTAATTCCTGTGTTTAGTGTTTCAGAGCCTTTGTTTTCCTTTCCTCTCTTTCGGGGAGGCTGATGGAGAGGACTATGTTATTATTAGGTTTGGCATTACTTGATTAATTTTTTTCTTCTCTGCCTCTGTGTGATTGGGATTTGGTTTTTTCCTGCCTCTGCATTGTAATTTTTTATTTGTTTTTACAGTCAGCACCTTGCTGTGCAGTTGCTTGAAGGAGAAGGAGAGCAGGCACGTTCCTTGGCTCTTGTTTTGCAAGACTTTTTTAGTTCTCCTCCTTGTGTTAGTAACCTGGCCTGCCTCTGCCTCCTGGCCTTTTCCTCCTCCTCCATCCCCTTTGGATGGATGTGAACTAATCCCCTCTCTAGGACTCTGTTGGTGTTAGGGTTTTCAGGTCGGATTGGATCGACTAAGAATAATGGTTGTTGAGGGAAATGTTCGTCTGAGAAATGCCAACAACTGCCACCCACCCGCCCCAGCAGTTTGTAAGTACTGGAAACAGCTTTGACGCTGGGGAGGCAAAAATCCTGTGACACTTTGTCATTATTCACTCCAGCTGAGATGATTTATAAGCAACTGCAGCCAGCTAGAAGCTGCATTTTAGGGGTTAAACAAGCGAATTTGCGCAGCTCATTTCCCAGCGTTGCAGCTTTGGTCTTGCAGGGCTCCAGGGGAGCGTTGCTGCCTGCATCCCCCACACCCACCGGGAAGCACGACCACCCCAGCTCCACCCGAAACCAACTTTTTTGGCTCGGCATTCATTTCACGCTACAGAACAACATGTTCCCTCCGCCAGCCCAGCCCTTGGGTCTTTGTTCAGCCAGACTTCCACTGATGGCGGTACGAGTCTCTTTGCATAGAGAGTGGGTGATAGCCTCCCACTTGCAAACCTCTCCATGGATCAGTGCCAGCCTCCTTCATAAATCATGGCTCTCCTCCTCCCCACCCCTGGAAAAGCAGTCTCCCTTCAGACCGCCTGAGCGCTGCTGGGGGCTGAGCCTGCCCTGAGCACCCGAACAAGTTGCATCAGCGCTGGTACAACCCCACTTGTCATTAGCAGCAGGGGGACTGCCGAGGCCGGTTACCTCTAGGCACTCTGAGTGCTGTGCTGTCTAGACCAGCTCTGAGCGGAGGCAGGATGGAGGGGGAAGAAATTATTGCCACTGGAGCAAAACTTCCTGGATTTGCAAATCCATCTACCTACTCGGATGACCCTAATCACCATAACATCTGTATAATTAAATCCTATTTCTAACTTATCTTTTTCTCAACCCACCTTAAACTCCTTGCCCTGCTTGATGTCTCTTCTTTGCCTATCGGTTATCATTTGGCTGTATAAAGTATCTGGGAATCCAGGTTTTGGAAGGTGAAGTGTATATTGTCCCCCGGAGGGAGGGAGCTCTGGGAGGCAGGATGGCAGCCAGCTCTTTCCTGGCAGTCATGGGAATGCCGACGTGGAGCTGCCAGTCGGTGGGTGGGCGTAGCACAGCTGCCTCCTTAGGCTGGGTCCAGCCCATTTGCAAATCTGGGTGAGGGGAAGAAGCTGAGGGCGACCGATTCTCCCTCCGTGCCACAGTCAAGCTCCATCTGTGCCTCTGTCTCCTTTCTGATAAGAAGCTGGCATCTGTGCTTTGGTGTATCAGAGAGATACAAAGCCAAAGCAAACAACGATTTTCAAAAAAAGTTCTTTGCATGGTTAGCGTGAGTGGCACAGATTTTTCTCCCATTTGTCCCAAGCCGTATGTGTCAGATGTGGTTTCCATATGGCATCTATATCTCTCAGTACACCCACACTGGATGTATGCATTGGTATACCAGTGGCTGTGCTGAGCCACAGATAAATGTTTAGCATTCCTTAGTCAACTGGAAACTCTGTGTGTATATGGGGCGTGCGTGGGGGTGAAGCCCAAGGAATATAAAAACAGGCATATGGCATTTTTTAACTCATTGCACAGATAAAAAGGAGAAATAAATATAAGGCAACACTCTAAAATAGCATCAATATCTTTGAAGTAAACCCACTAGTGAGAGAAACCGAAGCGGAGGCTGCTGCGTCAGCCTACAGCTCCAAGCCCGGCACCTTGCCCCTGTATTTTTTGGTGCTCCATGTGTGCCAAGATTTCAGGCTGTGCTCCCTCAAATGGAGGCTCTTAGACCTGCAGCTCTTCCTGCCACACTGGCTTGGACACCCCGAAATGCACTTTATTGTCCTTCCAAAGCATGCCGATGTCTCTGGTTTGGTTTACTGAACTGAGGTTGTACCGAGTTGAGCATGAGGCCGGCACTCTTGCCCTAGGCAAGACGCCTGCTGTGTACACATCGTAGACCTGATTCAGTTGCCTAAACCCAAACATCTAGTGCCATCTGAGGCACCCCCGGGTGCCTGGCATGGCCTCTGGCTGCCTTTCCAGTAGGGTATGGTTGTCCCCGTGCCAATGCCTCACATGCTGTAGGCAGTTTGAAATAGCACCATTCACCTGTCCTTAGGGAAACGAATCAAGCGCTCAGCCTTGAACTAGCAGCTTGTGCTAGTGGAGAGGCTGAAGCTCATCAGACAAACGCTCCAGTGAAGTGATGGTCCACGAGTGTTTTATACTGAAGGCCTTCAGTGCAAACAAGAAAGCAGAAGGCCACTGAAGAGGCAGGATTGGTCCCCTACCTAGCTGCGAATTTTTCCATATCACACATGAAATTCTGGATAGACGTGCTGGTAGTCACAGCATTGCAGAGCTACCTCCTCTGCCTGGAGATACCTCCTTTCCTCCCTGCTTGGAAATATCTTCATCACGTGTCCTAGTAATATGCCTCATGGTGTGGTCTTGGATCGCGCAGATTGAAATGTGGGGAAATCCCTTTCTCCTCCAGCATGGAAGGATCCGGGAGAGACTTCTTATAGATAATGAAGTAGAAGTAGCCTGAGAAAGGGCGGGGGAATTCCAGGGCGAGGGCATGCCTGTGGGGTTCACAGGACTCCTCATTTGCTGTGGCGGTGGCACTGGCTGTGGATGACCCCGGTGTTGCTTGCGCAGTGCCAGGGCATCTGCGGCCCGTGCCACCGCCAGCAAACAGCAGCAGGGTCAGGCCTCCTTGCTGGGTGTTCCTGCAATGAATGGCAGGGTCTGGGACATGCTCTTCTGACCAATGCAATAATAACCCTTGCTAGAACGACCCAGCACTAGGCACAGCTGCTGCTGCGCAGAGCAAACCTAAAGACCATCCGCGCATTTTGGGGAAGCGAACCTTGGTCTGTGGGAGACTCCTGCCTTTTTGAAAGGAGGATCTTCCACCTGGGTCTTCCCCTTGAAGGGGAAACAATGGCCTTTTCTGAGCTCTTTCTGCTCCTGGTTGCCCAAAGACCTTCATCTTATACTACTTTGGGGAGTACTTAGGCCAGCTAGGGTTTTACTGGCTCAGGGCCAGCGGGGATGAGGTGGGGTGTGGGAGAACCCTTTGAACGACAGCCTTTTGTCTTAGGAAATACTAAATTCATCTCATTCCTTTGCGACAGGCGAAGCTGTTGGTGTTTGTTCAATGGATTTGCTATGGGTTTGTGTCATGGGGTTTTTTGGTGGCGGGGCAGTGGGCTGCAGGGGTGGCTCCTGTGAGAAGCTGCTAGAAGCTTCCCTGGCTCCAAGCCGGACCCGCAGCTGGCCCAGGCCAAGCCCATCAGTGACAGTGGTAACACCTGTGGGAGAACAGATTTAAGAGGGGAAACCTGCAGTGAGTAGGGGATGGGGATGTGAG
>JAVJGG010000008.1:32957712-33022631 GCA_035590195.1 Aviceda cuculoides
ACGAGTGAGGAGGAGTCCTCCTCCCCCTGAGGAGGAAGGAGTGGCAGAGACAAGGTATGATGGGCTGACCCCAGCCCCCAGCCCTGTTCCCCTGCGCCGCTGGGGGTGGAGATGGGAGGGATGGGGGGGAAGGTGTTCTGAGGTTTGGTTTTACTTCCTAATATCCTTGTTTTGATTTGATTGGTAGTCAATTAAATTGATTTTGTATCCTCCCCAAGTTGAGCCTGTGTTTTGCCCATGACCATAAGTGGGAAGCAATCCTTCCCTGTCCTTTACTCAACCCTTGAGCCTGCCTTTATGTTTTCTCCTAGTCCCACCAGGGCTGGGGAGGGTGGAGAAGTGAGTGAGTGGCTGCACAATGCTTTGTTACTGGCTTGGCTGAAAACATGACAGGATTTGAAATAGCAAAAGGAAACCTTTTCTGCTTTTGCCCTGGAGTTGTTCAGATAAGGGATGCCTATGTGGGGAAATAGGCCATGTAATAAAGCAGTGGCCTGTGTTATGATAAATGCAAAATGATTAAGAGGTGAGAGGAAGTAGATTCTGGCACCTGTCTTTATTTGTTTTGAAATGCCTTGGGGGGGGGAAATAAAAAGACAATAAGAGACAAGTGGTTTGGCTGTCTTGGGGGAAATGGGGGTTTATTACTTGCTGAGGGTCTGTTGCTGGGCAAGGTGCCAAAACCTGCATGCTTTCCACCATCTGAGTAGGGTAGCAAGCTCCCAGAAGCTTGCTGCCCAGGTCTCATTTGTTCCTCATGTGTGTTGGAAATTAGAAGAGAAAAGAAAGAATGTGTGAGAGATGGAGGCTGCACAGGTGAGCTTGGGCCCTGATGTCAGTGAATCCCCTGGGGCCAGGGTGCCTTGTCACCACCTGGCTGTGAGGGCTAGAGTTGGGCAGGACTAGCCACATGGGAGCTTCAAATGCTGTCGGTGCACGTGTCGGAGTGAAGGTGGAAACATGCCCACCTCTTAATTCAGGGCTGTGTTGCAGAGGCTGCAGTGAGGTATAGGGCTTGGGGTTCACATTTGCTTGTTGGGAGCCGTGCAGTGCATGAGGTTGGAGACAACCCTACTGTGATTTGGGTCACAGTGCGACTGCTCTGCAGCCACACAGCGTGTTGCTTGGAGCAGTTCTGGTACAACAGGGTGGCACTCCTTGGTCAGGGATCAGGAAGGACTTCCAGTGAATCTACAACCTGAACATGCAATTATTAACAAAAACAGTTTTATTTGGTTAATGCAATCAACAATAATGTATTAAAACTTCAAATGCAAAGTACTGAAACCTTAACTAATTGTTGTCACTCTGTAAAACAGCATGACTTCAAATGCATGGATGAGTTGATGGGCCCATATGGATCTCTTTATTGGTGAAATGTCTAAATGGTTTTCCTCTTTTCATGGTATGTGATTTTGTCCATTGCAGGCAGCTGAAACATTTGAAAATCTCAAAGCAAACTTGAGGCTCGGATGCAATGCCACTCAACAGTGCCCTAACAAGTTACTGCAGGTCACTGAAGCTAACTGTCCATGACTGCACTTTCAGCCTTTGACAAATACAATGTATTTTGATTATCTGACCTTATCTCACTATGAAATAGAATTCAATCAGATGACTTTGCATGTGCCATTGGCCAAAGGTGCCAGTTTAACTGATAACACACTGGTGGTGACTTGATCTTGGGCCTGAGCCCACAGCTTTCACTCTCTAATTTTATGTGAAAATCAGCCCAGGTTCATTCAGTAAGTGTGAAAACATTGATGAACCCATGGGGAAACTTGCTTCTGAGTTTTGAGTTAGTAAGGATGGGCCAAGCAATGTTCCCTCATGAAGGTTACAGAATGCAGTCCAAACTTCAGTGTATCCTGAAATGTTTTCTTGAAGGGTATGATCTTTGCAAAAATGCGCTGCTGACAGCTTGGTATTGAGCTCAAACCCATTCATTACAAAAAACACAATAGACCAACACTTAATCTAGTCATTTTTCAGAGAGAGGTATTCCTGATGGGGATTTTTCTCGCACTCTGGCAATTCTGTATTTTGCTGGAGCAGCTCCAGGGCAGACAAGTTAATGCCCTGTGTAGTCTGTTTTCATATTGAGCAAACCCTGCTGAGATGCTGGAAAATAGTGATTTAAACTGATAAGCTTGCAAAAGACAGCTGACTCATCTAGTGCCATGAAACAAGGATTCCCACACTGATACACCTGAAAGTGTTGAACTTGTACAAGCTCAATCCCCCACCCTTCTCCTGGAGGTGTTGGGGAATCACCAGATGCTTCTGCTTGGCCAGGGTAGAGCTGCTACCTTTATATCACAATATAAGTCCTTCCTTCTAGTGGCCGTGCCCAAGCAGATGAAGATGGCCCAAAACACAGTGTTGGTGCTGTGTTTGTAGGGTCAGATGGGACAAGACAGTCCAGCAAGCTCCATAACTACTTTGGATGAGAGCAGAATTGTGGTAGGTGACATGATTTAGTTTTAGATTTTATCAAGGCTTTGAGTGGCATTTGGGATCAAATATGTGGAGGGACTTAATTCAGGATATGTCCCACTGAGGACACTGGATTGCTGCTTTGAAACTAGACCCAGAAAATACTGCTCTCACCTTGCTCTCCACCAGGAAAAGAGCAAAATGTAAAAATGTTGGTTTGTATCTTGCCTGAAGTACAGTCTGAAGCTTGGCAAGAGGGCACTCTCTCTACCTGCCAATGCCTCTGCCTTTTTCTTGACCTGACTGGAGCAGGGTAACTACTCCCATGACAGAGGACAGATGGACAACATCTGGGGTCATGATCAAGGCTGGGCTTTGGTTTGGAAATGATCACAATAGTCACTGGTGGTATCTTGCTTCAGTATGTGGAGCCTGATGGATGTGACCCAGCAACTTTCATGTTCCTGTGCTCTGGCTTCTGCTCAGAAGGGGAGCACATGCTGGTCAGGCTTTCCAGCAGATGAAGTCAGGCTGTGGTCTCCTCAGCAGGAGCTGGCTTGCTATGACTTGGTCTTGCCCCTTTCTCTGGAAGTGTTGTTAGAGTAGAGAGCCAGTGAAGTCTCTTTGTCCCCCATGAAGGTGACAGCATCTTCTTAGCTTATGTGCCAGGAGTTCATCTGCAGTCTTGGCACTTGGAAAGGAAGAAAAGCAAGGCTGTATGTTGGGGCATGTCATAAAAAGGGTTTCCAGAGAGAGCTACCTTTTGCCAGCAAGTATCTGAAGAAGGCTTAGACAATTTTTAGGCCAAAGAGCAGCTTCTTCTGACATGCTCTTTGGAATTTTTCCCTGTGAAATTATGGGTACAGGTAAATCATGATCTTGGACAGAATATAGCTTTTAGGAAAAACTGGAGATTTTCTGCTAGAGATATTACTGGCTGTTTTCTAATTACATGTGTGTTTAAGTGCTTTCCCCTCCTGGCTTCATGATCCAGAGTGAAGCTAGCAGCAGTTAGTGCTGGAGGAGGCCAAAAGCCAAATGTCTGTGAGAGAAAAAGTTACAAAATTGGCAGAAGAAGGAATTTTGACTTGGAAAATATTCTGTGATTGAAACTTTTTGCCTGCAAATTTTTGCATTGAACTGTATGCAGCTTGTCTTATGGACAGGAAAAAAAAAAAATCATACAGTTTTGTGCTTGAATATTGTTTTCCTCTGCTTGGTGAGAACAGCACCTGCCTAATAAAGACCTGATGGGTGATTGCCAGGCTTCCTACATCTTGGCTGACAGCACCTGGTTATCACCAGTTAGCTGACCTTGTGCATCTGCTGGGCAGCTGGCAGGCTGCTGCAGAGCAGACCCTGCACAGAGGGTTGCTCTACTTACCACACAGGTCTCACTTGTGAGATCAACGGCAAGAGAAAAGGGGAAATTAATCCCCTAAAAGCAAAGCCTGAAATCAGACAGAACTAATACAAGTCAAGTTGTTTGAAGATGTGGTAAGGGTTTTTGACAGAAAGAGGCCAGGGCCATAACTATCCGTGGGCACACACGCAGGGCAGCCCAGGGTGATGGAGGTTGCTCTGGCTCCAGACCTGTGCTGCTCCCACAAAGCACCCCAGCTTGGCTATTCCCCAACCAAGGTCATCCACCTATGAAAAATCAAGAATGGCCTGTCTCTAATGACCTGTTGAAAGGGAGAAAAAAGGCTTTATTTTGTAAGTTTTCTCTCCGAGTCATCTGCACATCAAGGTATAAGACTATTGATGCTATTTGGACCCAAATTCTCCTGGCTGTGATGCAAGGTACAAAGTGCTTTTCCTTTACTTTGTCGTATGTTCTTGCCTCTAACAACTTCCCAATGCTTCCTGCATAAGCGGATTAGGTTATTTTTGAAGTACTTTGTTGGAAATGCAGGACACCCTCTCATGTTATCCAAGGGAAAACTCAAAATCGCATACTCTGCAGTAATCTCTGGTCTTGTTTTACTCGTTAAGTCCAAAGAGTAATGTGTTCCCACAGTTCATACACATGGCAGGATCCTATGACAACTTCTGGCTTGGATTATGTTTATGCAAGGAAGGGGAGCAATGTTGCTAGTGTGCAAGGGGCTTGGGAGATCCCTTGGGGCTGTCTTCTCTGGGGAGGATGGGAACAATGCCATCGCCAAACTCCGTGACCTGGTAAATTCACCTCTGAGATGACAGACATTAATTAAAAGCCAAACCCAGTCTAAAGCCATTTGGGACAATGACTAAACTTCTGCAGAACGGTCTGTTGACACCTGAAAGTGGGTGAACAAAGCCAGCCACCTATGTCCTGAGCTTTGATGTTGCCACGGCATGCCTGGCATACTGTGTGGTGTGGTGCAGAAGACCCCCAGCAGCCTGTGGCGCTGGGCTGTGACCCTCCCACAGAGACCTCTTGGTTGCAAGCCCCAATGGGACACATCCTTTGGCTGTAGCTGGCTGGCAGAGGCTGCACCAGCTTCACCTGCCTGGTTTAGGAGTTACAGAGCAGGATGGAGGCCCCAGCACTTTGCTGCAAGCAGTAAATGACGTGCCTTACCTTGGGATACCTTGCCATTAGGGTGGTAAATGGTGGTGGGTGCTGGACAAAGGATTTCATGCAACTGCCTCTGCAACAAGCAGTAGCTGCTAGATGGAAAACATTTTGTCTCTAATCTGTTTTGAGTATATTATAATATACACATACTTGAGGCTTATAGTTCAGTTTTCTTCAGGATATTGGAACATCTGTTTAAAAAAGCGCAAGAAGGGGGGAATATCTGTTTCAATGTTAATACTGAACATACTGGGAGAATATGTGCCCAGAATGTAAGTATCTAGAAGATTAGGATGCAAGGGAGGTTCTGAGATGTTTAAGTACCACTGTTTGGATTCACTTGCTGATCTGTTACCAAATGCACTGAAGAAACCTGGAATAGGATAAAATGGGAACTTGACCAATTGCCTGTGCTTGTAGACAGAACTGCAGATCCCTGCGCTTCAAGAAATGTCTGTCTTTGAGGAACTGCCTGTTTTGAAAGAATATAATAGGGCATTATTTCACGGTGATGAGGTGCAGAAGTGGGTGGAGATTGTGGATAAGGAGGCCACACCAATAAACAGCCAGCTGATCATATATTCTTTCTTTCAGTCTCTTGTTGGTGTCCCTGGTTGAGCTAAGCAATGGAGTTTATGTCACTGTGTGCACAGAACACTAATGTTCAGCTAAAACCTCAAAATATTGTTGAGGAAACCAAGCCACCATAGGGGATCAAGCAGTCTCCTGACAGGTTCCTAAACACTGCTGGCTTCTGGCTGTTTTCACAAATGAATATCATTCATGTCACTGGCTTGCAGAAACTCACAAGCAATCAGAGGGAGGAAGATCCTCTCCCCTGGAAGGATTTCCTTTTGACATTGTGCTTCTGTGTGGGAAAAGCCCTCCCACAACTAACAGTAGTTGATAGAAGATTATGATTTTGAGATGCGCGTGGGACCATAATCCAGCCCTAGCTGCTCTTCCTGGAGGATTTGTTCCCATTTTTCTGTACCACTGGTTCCTCCAGAGAGGACTAACCATCAATTCCCCAGTCTTCCTTCATGCTCTCCACATTATGGCTTGTGTGTTTTAATCTACTCTGGCGGTGGGAAAAGCAATGTTTTGGAAATGCAGGATGTAATTGGAAGCAGCTGATGACGACAGGATTCTAGAGTTGTTTTCTTAATCGGTTAGGGCTCTGACTTTGAAGGCGGGTGTTTTTTGTGTCTGTTTCTATCCTGAGTCATTTTGATGTCAGGGCGAGCTCACTTCAGGATATGCCTTTACCAGACAAACCAGTGACAATGCTGAAAACAGCACTGTGCTGTTCATGATGAGGACCAAGAGTGGCCTGTCACAGGCACCTACTCCTTATCTCTGCAGTTAGTATGGAGAGGGAGCAGCCTCAACATCTGGAGTCCCAGAAGATGTGCGATATAAATACGTATCTACCTGTCTCTTCCTTCTTCCATCTTCAAAGGCTGATGAAGCCATGTGCTGTTTTATTCTCATAAAAATGCCCTAGAAGAGTGCAGCGTAGGTGTGAAGAGAAGAGGCAACACTGGAGCCCAAAATGTGGATCTTGGCGCTTCTGCTCAGGCAGTGTGAATGTGTTAGCCTGTGTTCAAAGAGCATGAGAGGGCTGCCGGGGGGACAGCAGCAGGGGCTGCTCCTGCCTGCACTGGAGCTGGTGGGTCATCTCCCTGTTACCCTTCAGGGGAGGACGCTACAAGCTGAACAAGGAGCACCGTGCAGCTACCCAGCAATACCCACATCGTCTGCCAAGGGAGGGGAGGGTGGGTTAGGAAAGAGAGCCCAACCTGTGTAGCACTGGATGTCTAGTATCTGCACTTCATGCCATGCCACCTTACAGCCTGGTGGGGCTGGGCAGACCAGTTCCTGGCAGTGGGCAGGACCTTGGGAACCTGCAGGTCAGGTGCAAGGAAAGCCTACAGCTTAAAAACAGAAAAGGTGGTAGCAGCAGCTGGTGTGCTCCATCAAATTGCTGCTCAGGAAACCTCTTCCCGGATGCTCTGGCTTTTCTGCTGAATTAAACTCGATTGCATTGACCATCCGTTATAACCACTTAAACTGTTAAAGTTTGCTTTAGCAATAAAGCAAAACTGAACAGTAACACCACCACCACCCCTTTTTTTTTTAACAGAGGTAATTTGCTTTTCTGGGAAATCTTAGTGATCTGTATTGGAAAAAAAAACAAGAGCAAATTGTGCAAGACATCCCAAAGGAACACCAGTCCAAGCTTTCTGACACACCATGTGCTCAGTGGCTGCAACATATTTTACACAAAACTTATTAGAAAAATGCTCAGTCTTTTTAAAAATAGCATTTTCCCACTATTTTTTTCATGTGCCTTACTTTCTAAGAGCCAAACATTTTTCTCCCTCAGGCTAACTATCTCAGTCTGGCAGAGAATAATAGTTTATGGCCAGTAAAAATGTTAGCTCAGAATATCTCTCAAAGCTTTATATGTATATAATAAGATTACTGTTTTAAAGTCTACTAGATTTGTCACCCGAAAAAGTGTCTTCCATTCTGAAAGGGATTACTGGTCTGTGAGAGATTCCTTCTGATTAAAATAGACTCATAATTAAAGAATATCCATTGTATCTGGGGAATTTCTAGGGGGGAAAAGAGTTGCAAAGCAAAGAATTTTGCATCTTTCACTCATGTCTGATCTCAGCTCTGAGTAAGATCTCAGGATTCATCCTAGTGCCAATTAGCAACTTGTGCATAGGGGATTCCTGGATATTGAGAACTGTGTGACTTCTGTGGCGTTGCAAGATACTGAAATGGAACAAAGGAGATCTTGGCAGGTGGTTATTTTGCTCTATATTTGTGTTAAATATCAGTGACGTGAAGCTGTCCAGACTGAATTTTAGTATAAATGCTGTGGAAGTGAACTATTGTAGAAAGAGCAGGTGAGGCAGTCAAAATCAAGTGGCTTACCACACCTGTTGCACTACTGTGCAGTGTCTGCCTTTTGCCTCCACAACCACTAAGCATATACCTAGAAATCAATTAATCTGCAGAGGTATTTCTGTTGATTTATTATATATGCATATATCAACTTGTAAACACATATTTCTCTATAATTAGAAATGTATGTTTGTGTTTACTTACGAATGTACACGACACATCAATGATATTAAATATGAACTTCATAACTGGTAATATGTTTACCTGTGCCACCACCATTGCTTCAGCCCAACATACTTGCTTTTTCATGAGGCAATGCTTACTTTTTAACAAACTTACCTTTCTTTACCATTTCTTCTTTAAAAATCCTCTAAAAACATGTTTGGGAAGTTCTGTTGAAGCACAACCCATTGCATAAGAGAGTTTCTGGTGTGTGTTGTTGAACTGGGAATTATATCGCAGTGAGTGGTGACCAAAATTTTGCATTCCAGGCATAGCAAACCTTCCTATTGGTGGCAAAGAGGCTGAGGAAAAAAACAAGAGGGAATCGGGGGAAATAGCTTCAAACTAGAACAAATTGCTGGATGACTCTGTTGTCAAAAGGTCACATTCTTTCTCTAGGCAAACCTGCACAGCTCTGCTGAGGTCGGAAGGAGGAGTACGAGGAAGAGGAAGGCATATGAGGAAATAATCCTTCCTGTCTGACCTCTGGGCACTGCCGCTTGACCCGAGCGGAGCGCAGAAGGGAAGAACTGGAAGGGAGCACACACAGCACTCTTAAGTGGAGAATTTTCTGAGACGCTTTCAGCCTCTCATAGAAATGCTGGTTGGAAGGGACCTCGCAAGCTCATCCAGTCCAGCTGCCTGCTTAAAGCAGGACTATCACTGATTCTAGATGAGGTTGGCTTGGGCTTTCTCCAGCCAAGACTTGAAGACTGCCTAAGATGGAGACCCAAAACTTGTCTTGGTAGCCTTTTCCAGTGCTGCATGCCTTCCTAATGCCCTACTTGAACCTCCCAAGCTGTGATTTTTGTGGCCCCTTGCTGTACAATCTGCCACTAGTAAAAATAGTTTTGCTCCATCGTCTTGGTAGCTATCTTTCAAGTAGGCTGTTATTAGATTCTCCCTTAGCCCTCTCTTGAAAATGGCTGTTGTAGGTGGCTGCAGAAGGCGGTCGTGGGACCACTCTTAGCTATCAGCTATGTGGTAATCATTCCTCCCAGCAGGCAGTGGCTGCAGCTGAACCTTTCTGCGGTGGTGCTCGTAAGTCAAAGCTGAATCACTGGAAGGCTATAAATGTAAAGAGAAAAGTCATAAAATGGATGTTGATGGATGTATGGGTGTGCATGCCAGTGGAAGAGAAGGATGGCTGGCCTCAAGGAAAGGGACCAGAGGACCATGCAGTCCTATCAAAGGTGTGTCAGCTGGCAAACAGGTAAGTCATAAATGCCAGTAATCTGACTCAGCAGGGACTTCCCCAAACTAATTGTCTGTACTCCCTTTGCAATCAAGAGATACATGTGTCTCCAGGGGGTAGTTCATCATTCTCTAAGGGGTGTCTAATAGAGACAGAATGAATTGCCCTCTGACAGTGCCTATTTCTCTCCATAATCTGCAGAAAGTTGTTTTAAATGACGTACTTAAACTAGCTACTTGACTTTTAGAGTGTTAACATTAGGTGAAGCAGATCTCTCCCAGTAGAGCTGGATGAATACCAAAGAAAATATTTGCAAACAAAGATTTGCACACTTGCTTTGGCTTTCAGAGCCCCTTTTATCTGGTTTCCATAAACAGTATTTCAAGTAATATTTTATATGGGAATATTTTACAAGCAGATGCATTATTGTGGTGCAAATACTTGTGTGATACCTGCCAAACTGCAGGTGAAAGCTTGGCAGTTGGTGAAATTTGCAAGCCCTGCTTCTAGAGCTAAAAAATTGGTTCCAGTCCTACCCCCTGAAGAACTCTGGAATTTTTACCATCCAAGTCAAGGAGGAGTAAAACCACTGTGTGTCTCTAAAGGCCAGTCGCTCTCTGCAACTTGCCCATAGTGAATTCTTAAGTCACTACCCACAGTAAACAGGCTGACATTTGTTTATGGAAAATATTTTCTGGGTCATTATGGATAACATGCTATTTTCTAAAAATCTATGCCCTCTTTCTGATTGCTATTCAAGTAGGAGAAGAGGCTAGCTTTGTTAGATAGCATACAAGTGACTTACCTCACTCTTGTTCTTGCTAACCTTGATTCTGTCTGAAGTAGATACTGGAAAAAGATGACTATTTCCTTGTCTTCTAAGCCATCTGTCCTTACTCCTCCAGCTAGTATTTTTATTAACACTTTTTATTTTATTCTATTTTATTGCATTTTATTTTATTGGATTTTATTGCATTTCAAAGCTTGTGAGTCTAAATCTGTCAAAGAGATGGTTCTCTGTAAAATGGATCATTACATTTTCAAAATTTAGTATCTCCACCATCCAAATGCAGTCTGGAATTTAAAGCAACCCTCTATACTTTGGATTAATAAATACAATTTTCATGATTTCTAAATGGATGTCGGTGCTGAGATAAACTAGGAAATATGACTGCTTCCAGTACTACTATCACCATTCCTTATGTACTTGGCTGGAACTAGCTCACACCAATATCTGTCTCTGTTTTCATTATGTCCTTATTGCACTGATGGAAATAGCTCATGCACAGAGAGCTCTGCTTGTAAATGACATTACAATCATCTGTACTAGAAGCAGTTTGGAAAAGAGATTTCATTTCCCTTGTGAAAAAAAAAAAAGCCAGAAAAAAATGTAGTCTCTGGACTTCTAAACAATTCTAGGCTGGTGTTGAAAAACCACAACCCAATATATTCTTGCTCTGAGTTGTCAAAACTTCTCTTTTCCTTCCTTTCTGCAATCAGTCTTGCTTTCTTTTTGGGAATTATGTACCTTTCCCAGCTAAGATCTGATAAGCTTTGAGGGAAATCTTCTCAGGTATATTTTCTTGGACTTGTCAAGTTTTATTCCAGTGAAAAATAATGTAGAAAACCCCTCTTTAGCACCAGTACTTGAAAATAAGTATTACTATTTTATAAGTGCTGATCTTGCTTCCCATTTGTTCTTAAGCTGTCTATACTGAAAGGTGTTTTCTAGCAAATTGAAACTGTGTTAACTTCTTCAGCCACATATGTCTTCCACGTCCTACTTATTCCCCTTTTTCCCTTCTGGTTAACCTGCATCCTGGCCATTTCAGATGACCAGCGTATTGCCATTCATTCAAAAGAGGTAATTTCTCAAACAGATGAAAAATCTCAGGTTTATCAGTCTTCTAGTAAGCACAGCACATGAAGCATCTGGACTGTACTCTCTCCCAGGACCTGCAACTGGAGGAGGTCCCTGCCCTACCAAGTCCCAGCAGCCCAAAGCTCCTTGTCTCCTGAGCTGAAGCTTGTCTGGCATCCTTTCTCCCGGGCCCCATCCCTTCCCTGTCCACCTCCGCCTTGGTCCTGCTTCCTCTGTCCCTGAGGGCTTCAACCCCACGTTGTGCACCAAAGGCTTGTTCGGCGGAGCTATGTGCTCCATGTTGAACTGACATAGCAGTAATTCTCGAGCCATAGGATGAGAAAGCTAGCGGTTGAGCACATCTCGTGGATTAAGAAAACCCCCAAACGTATCCGAGAGCTGTTGACAGAGGGCATCGTAGTCTTCCAACAACTAATCTGCACTTAAGGCAGATAAAAAGACGCAAGAGCCTCATGCTTTTATTTTTTGCCAACGTTTTCCTTCTACTTGGTATGCGTGATCTCTGCTTTGACCCCCCCCCCCCCAAGCACCAACAAGCCAGGTTCAGAATAGGAATTTCACAATGTTGAAGGCTATAGTGGCAATCCCTGTTTAGACAGTTCCCTCCCCAGCCACTCCTTTTTTTCACCAAATGTTACCTCCCCTTTTGCCATTTTCCTCTCTAAAAGCCAAAAGTGGGGGGGGCAGGGGGCGGAAGAAGGCGGCAGTTTAACCTGGATTATGTCATTCATCCAGGGCATCACGCTGTTTTACAAACAGTTGTGTTGGCACAACTGAGAGGTCAGTGACCTGCAGTGCAAAGGCAGGAGAAGGGAGAGGGGAATTTCTTAAGCTGATACTGCTGCCAAAGCCAAATTTTTGTGAAACTGCACTGTCACATTCCATAAACACTTTTTTCCAAACCTTATAGGACTATAGCAAATGGTCAAAATCAGTGGAGAAGGCCCCTTTGGACCAGGCTGAATGCTTTTAAAGGCCTGATGGTAGCTGCAAAGGCCAAGCCATGGGTAGTCATTCAGTGCTGCATTAAGACAATGTGAACTCTGATCCCTTCAGAGCAAAGCCATGGCTCACACAAACCAGTTCAACTCCTACAAAACTGAAAAGAGTGAATTATATTCTTAAACAGACATACGACCACCCAGGTGAGGTAATCCCACTGGTTGGAACTGTGCAAATGAGGCCAATGTCTGACCACAAGGGCATAAGAACTGCCAGCATATCCAATTAGCAGGATAAAAGTAACTGCCCTCCTGGCTCACTAATTATTTTCAGTACACACAGTGTGATGAAAACCCTTCCAAAAACCAAATCTGTTTTACAGCAGTTTGACTTACAGGCAGTGCAGAATGGAACGTTACTAAGTGCATTGAAATTAATTATGCTTTCAAATGCACTGACTAAATTTGGCTGTGCAATTAGATAAATAATAACCGAAGGGAAAGGTTATATTTTGGAATTACACATTAGAATAGATGAATAAGCCTTTTGCCTTAGCTGCTTGTTCCTGTGTCATGGCAGGCATCTTGTTACGAAGCCTTGTCTGTTGCAGACAAAATGCTCGTACAAACGCAGCTTCGACATCAGTTTAAATGTGCAAATGCCATTTCATGCACTCAGCATAAGCTCTTCCCTTAATTTATTTGCGCATCTGCCTCTAATGTCAGAGGATGACATTTCAACAAAACAACGACCAAACAGTAACATCAAAGAGTCTGGTTTGGCAGCCTCCACTCTTTTCAGGGAATATTGACTCAAGCAGTGCATGTTGCTGATTTCAGTCCTGGTGTGCCGGAGTGACCCCTGCATGCTGAGCAAGCGTGTAAGGGTGACTGACACATTCACAAAACATTGCCTTTTCTTTTTCTGTCTTCAAATTACCCTTCCATTTATTCTGCAATTCCTGAACATAGCCAATATTTAAAAATGTCCCACAGGTGTTCAACAAATGACTTTGAAAATATAATTTGAAATTATTGGTTTAGCTCACATGGGTTAAAGCACTCAGAGTGGGAGGGTGTCCTTGGGTAAAGGGGAAACTGCAGCGATTGGAAATTATGTCCCTGTCACTAGACCTTTTGTTGGTGGATTCCCACAAGAACCATTCCTTTTCTTACCTCTTTTTAATATGCAGAAGGTGAGCGGCTTTGTTAACTTTAATCCAAGTGCTAGCAGCAGGGGATTGACACAAGTGCATTTACTGTCACCCTGGTAACCCTGTGTCTTGGAAGGGCTCAGCCACAAATGAAGACCAGTTGGCTGGAGGTGAATTTGAACAAGGCAGGAGTATTGGTGAACAGAGGGAGTGCATTTCGTAGCCTTGGTAAAGGTTTGGCTGGATGAAAGGTCATTTGGGGAACTGATCAGATCTGCCTGTAGTTAAAGACTGTGCTGGAATTCCTGCCTGTACAAAGCAGCATCAGTGAGCAGTTGGTGAAACACTGGCACAGGTTGCCCAGAGACGTGGTAGATGCCCCCAGGGTCGGGTTGGACGGGGCTCTGAGCAACCTGATCTAGTTAAAGATGTCCCTGCTCATTGCAGGGAGGTTTGACTAGATGACCTTTAAATGTCCCTTCCAGCCCAAACCGTTCTGCGATTCTATGAATAACACTTCCCATGGGCTTGAGCTGGCTTAGAGCCCACATCCCACCTTTGTTAGTAATAAACTCACTTCAGTTATCTGTGCTTTCACCATGTCTTGGATAGACTGTGGTAATTCAGAAGGACTGGGAATGAAGCCCTCTGCACCTGGCCCTTTGCAGAACAGAGCAGTGGGTTTCTGCAGCAGCACAGGCTTTGCAGAACACCTCAGACCTGCTCTCCACATTCTCCACTGGCTTTGCATAGATCATCAAATCAAACTTCAAATCTCCTGCTGAGGCCCAGAAGGGTACTGAGATCCCTGACTCCTACAGAGTGCCTAATTCCCACTGCCTCCAAGCATGGAATTCATCATTCCTCCCTTTCACTGCCAAACACCCAGGCATCTTGTGTAAGCCAATTCTCTGTAGTTAGTGGATAGAGGAAGAGGCATCTCCTCTCCTTGTTCCCTAAAGAAGCCTGTCTCTATGGGCAGCTGAGAAAGCTTAGACCCTGAGCTCAGGTGAGGCACCAGGCTTTTAGATGGATCATGTGAGGAGAGAGGACTGAATCCCAACAGAAGTCAGTGTGAATGAGATCCCTAAACTTCCCTTTTCTGGATCTTCTTGAAGTCTGTTTGAATTGCTGAAGTTCCTGGGTGGTCACCCTTGTCACGGATTTCACTCTGCTGGAATAATGAAATTCCTGGCCATTGAAACAAGCTTCCACCTGTTATCTGAACATCTGGAACGAACTCCTCCAGGAACTAAGGCATGTCACAAATCAGACCTCCTGCTCCAAGTGTAAGGTCCATTTCTTTGCTAGGTAATTTCTTTGGCCATTCCTATCATAAATGCACAGCAGCATGCCTACTGAAAAATTAAACAGTTCATAAAATTGTCTGTGCAACAACAACCAAGCAACATGAAGATAGAAACCTCCAAGCCCAACAAACAAAAAATCACAGGTTACCAATGTGAGATGCTCCACTGCCTGTATTTCACCTGCAGAGAGGATGAAAAAGAAAACAGGTCAGGACTTGTGCTAGTGACACTGCTGAAGGTCTGATGGGTGGTTATATAAGTGCAAGGGAAGAACCTGTAAAAATGGAAGCAGCACTGACAACGGGAAGAGGCTTGATGTCTTTCCAAGAATTATGAACTGACCTGGAATGCATTTGAATTTGCAGAAGTAGTTGCAGAGAATGCAGTAGAGAAAACTTTCTCTACTTCCAGGACTAGGAGCTGTCTCAAGATCTTGTACTTACAGCAGTTTTGAGTGACGTTGGTAACTCTTTCTTCTGAATAGTCCATCTTTATTCTGAATCTTAAAGGAGGTCTGTCTGGTTCCATATCTGTGGAATACATTTCCAGAATGAAAGACCTGTAAATGCATGAAAAAAAACCTTTTGGGTGCAATGGTAGAGTTTACCATTCTCTACCCACCTACAAAGAAACCTGGATGTTTCTAATACTACAATGAGTAGAAAGCTCTGGCTGTTTAACTGCCACTGAGCACTTCACTTTAAAAATGGTAGATTTGGACCGTTTCCCAGGTGTCACATTGTCACTTCTGAATGACACATTGGAAGAGGAAGTCAAATGAGGAAGCAGGTTCAGGAGCGGTGAGCGTGTAGCGGGTCCCTCTCGCTTGCAGGGACCAGCCAGGAATCTAAGCAGCTGGCTGGGGGTGGGAGTGTGTGGGGGTGCAGTCAGCATGTCGATTTTAGGTGCCTAACTTAGATGCCTACTTCTCTCCGTTGCCTATATAAGGAAGAGAGTCTGGCAGCCATGGAGCGTGGGGAGCCCGAATTGCCCATTGCTGTCTTACTGGTTGTCATGGCAATGAACGCAAGCACCTAGCGAAGATGGTCTGAACGTGGTCCCGACTGACTGGCAAATGCGTGCCACAGCTTGTGTCCAAGCCAGACAGCTGTAGTGTTCGTATCCCGGCTCGGAGCTCACGCTCCTGCGGGCTGGCAGCTGGAAGGAGCTGTGGTTGGAAGCTGCCCTTTGAGAGCCTCGAACAACACATCTTTGTCTCTCATCCCGGTTTTGCTCTTTGTGTTTTGGGTAGACTTGCGCATGGAGGACACATGGTGCTGCGGGAGGCGAACTCTCCATCCGCGCTCCTCTGGATCCGTATGAGTGATGGGTGGGAAATGAAACTGCTTTGTTCACGGGACACACTCCTACGCAGGGAGATACCCTTGTGAAGCCAGCACTGCATCCCACGCCTTTCTTTGTAAATTACAAGATACTCTTTAAGCTCCTTATGGAATTGATCAGTTAATTAATCAGTTTATCTGCCTCTGCCCTACATTTAAATTTAAGTCTTTGTGGCAATTCCATTCAAATCTCTTAAGCTCTGCTCAAAAAATCAGTAAGCGGAAGAACCAGTAGCCTGTAAATTGCTTCTCCCACAAATAAGGTCCATTTCAGTCATTGAACCATTTGTTTTATTTGGAGATGCTCTTGCACCTGTAGAGTCTAAGTCCACTCTTGATTATTGGAACAATTGTGCAAGTGAAGGAATTGGGTAATCTCGTAGTGATGTAAACGATGTAGTTTTCTATGAAGGCATTAGCAAAGAGTTGCAGGCATTCAGAATTAATTTCAATAATGAGCTGGGATGTCAAATCTAAATACTCAGTTTCTAGCTGCATTGCAAATTCATCTCCAGAATCCACTTTGTATTACTCACCACCTTTTGCAGCAATTAACAATAGTAATAGACTTCTTAAGACACTCAGAAAAAAAGCAACAGAATTAGATTCCAAGCACAGCTAGCAATGTGCTTGAGCTCAGCTAGGATCCTAACATATGGAAGCTGCTAAATCCAAGATTTTTGTTTAGTGCAGTTGTATAGTCAAGGAACAGCTCTGAAATTTGGAACAGAGGCTCAGGTCAGGGCAGGATTGCTGGGGTAGGTGTTGAGCTCTGGGCTGTGCTTGTAGCTGTTGAGGAGCCTGGATGGTTCTAGCAGATGCTGTAGACTTTGCCTTGCTGCTTGCTTTGGACCTGACTGTCTTCTCACCTTAACTTAAGCCTGCATTAGAACTACATTCATCTCAACCAAAAATCTATTCTCTGGTTCCAAAGCCTGGAATGCAATGGGTCATTCTTTCAGAATAGTTTTTCAGCTATTAGTGTGCAGATCATTGCTCCCAAAGCCCTACAGCACTGTGCGTGGATCAGGTGGAGGTATTACTGTAGAATGAGATGCAGTTGTTCAACAGTATTTGCAACAAATGATGTCTCTCAATTCAGGAATCGGGGAATAAAATTGTTCAGGCTAGTACATGTAGGACTTTATAAGCCTGTGAAAGATTTTTTTGTCTCTTTCTTGTGTATAGATACTAGGTTTGATGTTAGCAGTTTGGCTCATTAATAACTGATTTACATTTCCCAGACACCAAATTGCTATCTGACACGAATTTATAAAAGAGCTTCATATTGTGAAATTCTCTAGCACAGTGAATCCTTTGTGGTTTTAACGTAGGGAGTCTGTGATTAAAATTTTAATATAATCATTGCAGTCCCCTGGGATGCTTAAGAAAAAGAAAATGTTATTTCCTGCATCTTAGAGTTCATCGTGGTGGATGCGTTTAAATGCCATCAATGGGATTCTATCTGCTCTGAAAATGGAACAAAACAGAAAGCAAGTAAAGATCCTGAAGGATTCTTGATCTCTGCTGAAGCGTGAAGACTAGCCTGCTACCACAGTATCGTCACAGTTTAACTCCGGGAGCTGAATTGTCAGAGCAGGCTCCGCAGTTCACTGCAGAAGCTGAAGATAGGAGGGGTAAGAAAAAGGCAGGTGTAAGGCTCCATCCCGCTCCCTGAAAAAGCAGGGCTTGCTGGATATTGCCCAGCTTATTGGAATAAATTAGATCAGCTGGTTTGCCGCTTACACCTCTAGCAGCTGCTCGCCTACCGCAGTAGCTGGGGTAACGCGTGGCCTTGCCGCGCTGCCCGCCCCCCGTCCTGCTCGCTGTAGGTGGGTTGCGAGGGGTTGGCATGGGAGCTGTCACGGGAGGCGAGCCTTCCCAATCAGGTCTACGCTACCAAACCACACAGAGTGAAGGTACAGGCTTTAACGTGGTCTCATGACTGTCCACGCTGTTGAGCCGTCGGCATTTTCCCCGGCGCAGGTTTGGTTGGCTCTCACGAGTGGGGCCCTCGCCAACGCCCGGGCATGGCTTGTGGGACAGCAGAGACCGCTGCTGCCGGAGCCCTTGGGAAGGGTGGTTAGCTTGAGGAAAGCAAGGTCTGCTCTGTCGCTTGCTTTTAGAGCCACGGACGAGCCCTGGCCCTTTTCTTTACTAGTAGAGTTGTGGTCTTTGAGTCCAAGTCCTTTAGGATAGTTTTAAAGCTGCATTTAGACACCTGTGGCCACTGTTGAATCCCTGCTCCTGTGCAGCAGCTATAACTAGCTCAAATCCTTTGATAAAACTGGTCTTGTAGGAAATGTATTGCTTTGTCTTTAGCTTTTCCTGAATAAAAAATACCTGTCATGTTTCAGTGGAAAATACCTCTCCCTGAAGTTCAAAGTCCCTTCTTTCCACTCCTCTTCCCTCTCCTTTCTGCAATGGCAGATGGCAACAGGATAAGGGGAGAAGTAACCACGAAGGCTTTTCGGGTTTTGCCTCTTGGTGAAAGCAATGTGACCCCCACTGCAGCCTTCTAACATTTTTGACTAGTTCTCCAAGTAATGACTCTTGTAGGACCATCATGCAGAGCCGTAGAGTCGTCTCGCGAAAGGCCAGTAGAAACGCTGCTCAGACATAGAAGTCACTAACGTGGATGTGGAAGGGACTGCCCTGCCTTGTTCTCCCATCACGTGAACTGCAGCGGGGTGGTGCACAGGGTAAAGTGTCATTTCCCAAGGCTTGTGGACTTTCCACCGTGAAGATTAACTTAAAAAAAAAATTTTAGTCTTGAAAAAGCAATTGGATGTAATATGCAATATTTTTATGTGGCTGCTTACACATGTAAATATTGGTGTTTTCATTAGAGGGTGCTTTTTAACAGTTGTTAAGACATCTTAATGAACTAAAATGGAAAAACAGTAATCTTCAGTTGGGAAGTTGGTGGCATCTACACTGCAAAATGGTACCACACATGGTTCTAGTTAAGTTTCAAGTATGCTGAAAATGAGCCAAGAACATAATTTTCAAGTTGCATTATCATGGTCATGTCACTTTCCAAAGTATCACTAAATTGTTCCTTTATTTTTTTCCTTTGCCAAAGAGGTAGGAGACTGTTTTGCTGTCTGGAAAAATGCCTGCCTAGAAGTAGAGGTCCAGATCTTTAACAAGGGTAAATTGGCAAAACCCCACTGATTGTAATGGAGCAACGCCGATTTTTGTCAGTTCGGTATCTGGCCCATCAGATTTTCAACTGTTATCACCACAGGCAGAATTCAAATTGACACAGCGTGGGCTAACATGATTGAATGCAGAGCAGGCTGCCTGGTTTCCTAAATTATTTTAATAACAGAAAGAATGTAGCTGGAATGCCAGGCTAAGATCCCTACCTGGATAAGGGCCCAGAGTTTGTTTATTTATTTATTTATTTATTTTTAAATAAGCCTGTTCCGAAGTCATTACTTTTCCATTATGGAGTTTTTCATGACATGGTTCCCAGGAACAAAAGTCTCAAGATTCCCTTTGGAGCTGCAAAATCCCACAGCTTCAGGCAGAAAGTATTGCCTTGAATAGGTCTTGTAGGATAAGTGAATTATAGAAACAGCGAAGGAGCCTGCCCCTCTCCAGAACCCATATTAGATCATCTGCTAAATCCAGCTCTGGGACATATCTGCACCAGGAGCTGCATTTCCAGGGGCTGCGGTGGGTCACCACTGCTGTGAACCACCCAGCATCCTGGAGCCCACCGACTCCCGGGGATCGCGCCGGTCTCAGGCTGCAACACGTCGGTGCGGCCGCGTTTCGACGCGTTTGCCGCGCGGCCACAGTCGGCCGACGGTGTCCAGGAGAGCCGGGAACGCACGGCTCTGTCCGCGGGAGCTGAGCCACGGCCCTGCTGAAAACCTGCTGCCGGAGCCCCCAGGCAGCGCGAGGCCGACGGCGCGATCCCGGTGGGATCCCGCGGAGGTGGGCGTGCGCTGTAGGACGGTGTCGTCCTGGTGGGGCGCAAGGTGAAAGTGTCATCTCCTCCGAGCTCCACCAGCTGGCAGAGATCCTACAGCAGCAGGACTGTGAGCCGGGCTGCCGTCCTCCAGCGTGGGCCTCGGACGGTGTCGGCTGAAATGTCTGTAGGAACGGTGATAATCTGCACATCAATAAATTTGCCCACTGAAGGAGCCAAATTAGAAACAAAAACATAACAATTTGATTTCTCCCCGTAGGAAAAAGAGTTGTGTTTTTCCTCACTTGAAAGAATTCAGACATTTTACTTTCATCTGCCCTTGTTGTGTCTGAACAAAGCTAGCCGATTACTCGATATCTCGGCTCTGATTTGGGGTGTATTTTTTATTCCTCTTAGAGATTCAGAGGGTGGTAAAAAGCCTCATTGTAATTCAGTAATTAGTATGTCTCCTTCTCCTTTTGACCAGGAATGCAAGGGTATCCTTTTCTGTGAATGTCATTTTCTCTCTGGGCTCTTGTACTTTAATTTCCTAGATGTGAAAACAGGAACAGAAGATGAATTAGGTATTGAAATGAGAGGATATGAACATGACTCTCTTCTCCTACAGAACTTTTTCTTTTAAAGAAAAAAAACTTTTGTAGTTAAGCAAAAGAGAATAAAGGGGTTTATAAATCAATTGTAATGAATAAAATGTTTTTATCCTTCAAGAACTTTATTCAGGAGAACAAACTTAGTTTAAAGAAAATTCAAAGCTTTAGCACACTCACTGTTTTTGTGTATTTTCTTTTCTCCCACCTACCATCCCAGCAATCTGGCTTTACTTCTTGAGTTATTAATGTAGGTTTTGTGGTTTTGGTAGATAAATAACTATTTTATTATGCCTAACACAGCAATGCCCTGATGCTTAGTATGTTACCGGTACACAAGCATTAAGCTACAAAGGCAATGTTTGGTATCTGGATGAAGGGGTCTTAGGTGAGACAGGCTTGTCTACCTCTGCTTTCAAATACACAGGGATTAGTTTGAAAAAAAAATTAAATATCTCATCTTAATGAAGGAGGGGACTTATACATTGCTAACATTTGTTTTCTTGGACAGTTTTTTTTTCTCTTAAAGGCATATTTGTATTCTGCCTTGCCTGATGGCACAGGGGGTTCTGTCTCATCCAAGCTTTGTTAGTATATTGCTTTTCTACCTCCTGCCCAATGATGGCTGAGCTGTTCTGAGGTTAAAAGCACCAGTGCTAAAATGCTACCGGTGGTGTGGGAGAGGGACACATACCTCCACTGGCACCGCTCGCCCGTCCTTTGCTCCTTCCACTGGCCTCTTACACTACGGTGCAAATGGGAGGACTTCACCTTGCTCAAAAGGCTGGTGTTGGGATTTCTAAAGGATTGCATCATTTCTAAGTAATTCTTCACTTCCTGAACCATGGTGAGTCCTTTCTGGGGATGATAGCATTGCCTGTTGTGGCAGAGATCATCTCTGTGAATGAGTTGGGCTATTCTCCGCGGTACCCCAAAGAATGTGGAACTCAGCCCAGAATGGCTGCAAACCATGCTGCTTTCAGTGTATGAATGATACGTCTTTGCCCTCCCATCCTCCAGGAGCAACAGAGGTTTATGGTTTTTTCTTCCCAAGGACTGGCCTGGGACCCGATAGACGTTCATTAGTTCTCTATTTTTCTCCTTTGGAAGGTGCTCATATATGGCATGAAGACCTGAGGAGATGATGGGAAAAGGTACAATCACCACTTTCCTCAGCTGAAAGTCCCTTAGACACCCCTGTGAATGCTGGACACCTGGATGCCTGGAGCTCTCCTACCCATCCCAAGTCCAATGTTTGTCCCGCTCGTCCAAGGGCTTCCTCTGATATCTTCCTTGGTAGTCAGAGCAGGGAGTATTCGCAGCAATGCTGCTCAGTAAACATTCATTTAATGGAAAAAAACTGAGAGACTCTTTCTTTTGTTGGAAATTTTTCATGAATTATTTTTGTTTAGGAAAACATGATATCATTCTGATGGTAAGAAAACAAACTAGCAGGCCAGCTTTCTGTTACTCCTAAAATATCACCTCCTATTTTTCATTTTGGAATATAAAAGAAGAAAGTGGAGAAATAAAATAGCCAAAAACAAACCCTGTGTCTGCTTCTTAGCTTTTGCTTCTTTTCCTGCCTTTGGCCAGTGCTTGAAAAGAGAAAAAAGAGAAAGACAGTGTGCAAAAGCTCATGTTTCCCCCTTCCACTGTGAAAACTTAGAAATTGAAAAAGGATAGGGGTTTTTTTCTGATTTAAAAATTACCTTTTGGGGGGGAAATTTCTTTTAAACCAATCCCCTATTTTTCAGTGAAGACATTCAAGCCAGTTTGGCTCACCACATTTCATGGCTCAGCCTTCTCAGACCACAAATTATAGATGTCATAACAAATGTCAAAAATACAGCAGAACATAATAAAGTATATATGCACAGACACAAGCGCAGTCAGTCATATACACACACACTCATGTGTGTGTATATAGTCAGCTGCATGTGTATGAATATGTGTGTATAAATACATCTCTGCATGTGCATGTATACACGTGTCTGCGTGCACGGAGGTAAAGTAGATGTGTCCATGCTTGCAAGCCAAGGAAGTCCCCGAGAGGTCCTGCTTCAGGAGGGTCTCCTTTGGCTATTGGGAAGATCCCTTTCCATGCAATGTTTACCTGTGGTCCCCCTTGTTTTTACTGGCGCTATCAAATGCTCTGACCAGAATAAGACCTACCCAGCAGCGCTGTGAGGCTGTGTTTCAACCAGCTGCTTGGCACATTTGTTATCTGTGCAAGGAAAGCTCAGAGGCTTTGCCTCCATCATAAGGGAGTGGCAATACAGCCTAGAAGTCACACCTGGGGTGTGATACAAAAATGCAGTCCTTAGAAGAGACCCTTTCAGGCAAGAGTGGGAACACTATGCCTTGCGTTACATTTCATCAGGCCACGTGGCGACCATACGAAGGAGGGAGGGTACATAAGAAGCAAGTCCCTCCCATTGGGAAATGCCACAAAAGTTGGAGTAGTGTTTTGTGTAAGGTTGCACAGCGGTCAAGCAGAGACAGTAAAGAGGAACTGTTTATTTAGTGGGAAAATAAATTTAACTGAATTGAATTGTCCAGATTTATGTTTTGGCTGTGTTAGCAGAGTTAACTAGTGCCCATACAAAGCGTCTTAAAAAAACATCTGAGTTTAAGTCTTGCATACAAGGTAGTCCCTCATGCTGCTCGCAATACCAGAGCAGTGGTTCAGCGTTAATTCAGACATCTTTCTCACTTCGCTTGGGTTTGGGTGAGAGCTCAGGTGGTGGCCCCCATCTTCCCCACCAGCTCCTCTCTGTGCAGCACACATCTCAGCTCCTCACCTCCCAGACGTCCTCTGGGTGCTGTCACATGCTAGTAAAAGCTCTGCATTTTATAAAATGTCTCTGCAGGCTTTGTTGCAGGCGAGTAAGTCCTTGACAAATGGGCAGGGGATTTTCTGCAGCCTGCAGCCCCCGTGCATGAGAGGTGTCCTGAGGATCAAGTCTCTCTGCGCCTCTGCCTGACAGCTGTGCTGACTGCAAATGCCACATCCCCTTCACTCTCCTCGTTTTCCTACCTCCTCCATGGGACAGCCAAGCAGAGTGTGATGTAGAAATCTTTGGCTGAACACCAAGTGACCCAGTGTGTCCTCCCAGCATGACTCTAGGCTAACGGGTCTCTTGGCAGGGCTCTTTCTCTGGTGCAACTTTGAACTGGTGTGTTTATACTGCCTCCAGTTTCAGTGCTACCTCGATGCCAGTTAGTCCTGGGATGTCTGTTCTGCATTGGACTCTGTCTCCAAGCCTGTCCTGCTTCTCTGCAGCCACTATTTAAACTCAGGCTAATTATAATCCCAAAGCACTGCTGAAAAGACAGCTCTTAATACAGCTGCTGCACCTCCTTTTGTCACTATAGGGACATCTTGCTCCTAAGGTAATGCCTTCCTATGTGGGATTCAAAGATGCAGCTCAAGGATCAAGAGATGACTTGAGGAGACACTGCCAGAGTCTACCCTCAAACAGTATGGTTTCAGTCTTCCATGCTACTCCAGACTTTGCAGTAGTTCCTCTGGTTTTCAGTACAAGGCTGTGATAGCAGACCCACTTCCCACACTGCTATCATCTCTGGCTAACACAGGTCCTGGAGATAACAGATCAAGAGTGCCAGTCTCCAACCCAGCAGCCTTTACACCTTGATCCTCCCCTAGCACCCAGCAAAAGGGGAGATGGGCTCTGCAGCATGATGGGTCTGGCCTCTGATGGCTCAAAGGGAAGGGGAGGGATGAATGTAGCCCTAGAGTGAAAGGCCTCCATGCACATCCTGGTTTGCAGCACTGTTATGGTCCAGAATGTTCCTGTGCCAGAAAAATACTTCCTTGATATTTCTGCATGATGTTTATTTTGTATTTTGTTATGCAACCTTCCATCGACAGATGGGCTCACAGCGTTTAGGGTCCCCACACTAAGAGGAGTGCAAGCCTGGTACTTTTTATCCCTGTTAAACATCAGAGGGATGTGAAATGCTATCTGTTTTTAGAAGACATTCATTGAAGTTTATTTTTGTTCCTGCTAAAAATATGTATTTATTGTGTGGCTAGGAAAGAACTTCTTGGTCTGGCTGAGCAGCTGCTCCAAGTGATCTATCAATGTGCTCTCAGCCTCAGGTACAAAGCAGTGTCCCATGGTCTTTGGCTTGACCATGCAGAAGTCAGTAATGAAACTGCTCTTGGCAAGTCTGACATATAGCTATAGCATTTTACATCCCAGTGAGTTGTTTCAGTTACTGAAAAGGAGTTCCTGCTGCCAGGCAGACACTACAGTCAGCAGTCTGCCCTCCTATGTGTAAGATAGGTACAAACCCACTGGAATAAATCGGGCTGGCCTAGGAGCAGCAAGGCAGGTTTATCCCAGTCTCAGGACTAAGGCAGCTGTGTGGGTCAGGACAACAGGAGTTCATGGCTTCAGGAGAAAAAGAAAAAAGTACTTATCCTCATCTGACATGCAAAGTAACCCCCCCTTAGAAACACAGGTAAGCCAATTCCAGGAAAGTTTCTGCAGGGATGACGTCCTCATAAAGCGGCTGAGGAGAGCTCTCCCTGACACGCAGCACACGGGCAGCTCATGTGCTGTGCCAGACCAGTCTCCTTAGAGAACGGGCGATCTGACTATTTCTACTTTTCTGACTCTTATTTTGGGGTGCTGGTGTCTACCCTGGCTTTTGCCTGTCCCCCAGATTTCACAGAGCAGGTATATCTGCAGAGACACCGGCACACACAGACGCCTGTAACAGCCCCCTGCTTTGGAGGGACTCTCACAGGGATCTGCAGTTCTCCTTGTTTCCCAACGTTGCTTCCGCAGTACCCGGAGATCCAGCTCGAGCAGATAATATACAGGTCCTATGAGAGCGCTTTTCATCCCCTGCTCTTAATATATCAGAACCCCAGAATACAGACAGTCAGTTACCAGCAGAGAGGCAATCTTGGTACTTGTCCATAATCATACGTGACATAGTCATCTTGTTAGGTCAATAGGGAGAATTTTCATTTGACCTAAAGGTACTTTATTAATATGACTGGCTGGAAGACCATTTATTTTAGTCTTTGTAGTGGAAGAATCAGGTTGTAGAGTCTCACAAAAGTAGCAAAAATACTTAGAGCACTTTGCACTGAGGACCGGTTTGGGGCTTGACGTAAGCGCTGGGTCACACTTGGGATTCACACATTTTATCACAGGTAACTTGCTGGATGTGCAGGATTTGCAAAGTCAGCTGGAATGGGTGGTGCTTTTAACTAACTTAATGTTACACTTCTGTCCAACACAAAAGGTAGCTTTACTCAGTCGAAAGGGGTCCTGAGTAGCTTAGGTGAAGTAAAGCTTCCTGTTGTAAATATTCCTTTGCTGAATAATCTCTAAGCAACTCCCTGTCCATTTATATTGCTTTGAGGTCAGGCAGGAAGTGTTGCTTGTGGTGTTGAAAATTAGTTTTTAAGATTTCTCATAAGGTCTCTAATACTTACAGTTTTAGAGATTTAAAACAGATCGCTGTTTTCAGTTTTGCATTCTGAAGGGGATGAGTCTGCATGGGAATGTCATTTGTGTCGTGATGTGGCTGGACTGTGAACCTTATAACACATAGTTTGCTCCACATTTCACTGACAGCTCTGATGCAATAGAAAAGTCAGAGGGCAGGACACACATTGTATGAAAACAGGAAAACTGTTTCTGCTGGGATCTGTTAATATATGGTAAATGGTTTCACACCTTTGCTGTAGCCTGTTGTCAGCGACAACAGGGTGCTATAACAAGAACTGCACACAGAGAAAGGTTCTGGGATACTTTAAGCCTTTGTGAGTAGGGGAGACCCAAGGCTACCTGGCTGCTCAAAGATAGAAGCCTGTTGAAGGGGAAAACTGGAAAATTAAGAGCATGCATAAGCAATTCATGTTGTCTAAGACTAAGCAGTGGTGTGACAAGCCTGGCCAAAGGGATTATGAAGGGATAATGGAGAACAAAAGCTCTTTAGGTTTATACCTATTTATAAATTAAGCTAGTTACAAACTATTTTCCTGAGAGAGGGAAAAGTACACCAAAACGTGGCTTGGGAAAATCTCAGTGCTTCAGTGTCAGAGTTTCTTATCTTTGGATGTTGGGAAGAATTTTACTGTTGACAGTGTTGTCTTTGCTTCTGGACAGTCCTGCTTAGCGACGTTTGAGGTGGTACACGATCCCCGAGGGTGCTACTGCATCCCAAAATAAAAGAGGGCCAGGGAGGGCATCAGCCCTGATGCCCACACTGCAGGGATCAAGCTGGGGATGACTCTCCGTAGGACTGCTCCCAGCCCCGCAAATGAACCAGTGTCAGGTAAAGTTCCTCCCAGCCCTCCCACACCATCCCAGCTGGCAAGCATGCCTTCAGCGCCTGCCCCACTTCAGGGCACGCAACAGCCCCTGCCCCCCACATCCGTGCTATAGAAACACCACTCTGGTGGGATTCAGGACAGTCCTTGGGTTATCACACAGAATTAATAGTTGTGTCTTAGGGCCAGCTGGGCACCAGACAGGGCCCAGGAGAAACCCGTGGCCAAGCACTCGGTGCGGTGGTCTCAGGCAGGCTGGGGGGGGGGCAGTGGCTGTCGGCAGCCTGCCTGTGAGCCAGGCTGTGCCTCTGGGCCTGGCGGCAGGCAGAGATGTCCCTCATGCTTTTAATTCACCGGTGTGGGCATAGCCTGTCTGCTCACTGGTGGCTCTCACCTGTCGTTCTTGTGTCTCATTTGAGCCCTGGTATGGCTCCTCTCCTGTGAGATGAAGGTACCTGTCGTCTGCTGCACGAGCAAGGGCAAACCCAGCTTCACTCCGTGCATCAGAGGGCTGAATCAGAAAGGAAAGGATTAAAAGTTGCTCAAGCAAAGGTAAATCTGGCATTTCTTAATTTTGCAAGTGATACACTCTTCTTCTGGTGTAAGCATTGTTGTTACAAGTGCTTTGCTGTGCAAGCGCTGAGTGTGAGACCAGATCCTACCATACAGCTTGACCAGGTAACGCTTTGTCTTTGATGAGCGAGTGCTGTTGCTTGAGTCATTCTGAAACAGATAAAGGAAGCAAGAGAGAAATCACAAGGGAGGATGCAAATAAGGAGTATGGGTCACTGTTGGGTTCCCACAGGCTCTGCACTGTTGGGGAGGTGTTTTTTGCCGCCTGTATCTAGAAATGTACCTTTGATGCCTGCTGCAGCTTACCTCAGGATTTGGAGCCCAAATAACACCAAAGTGGCCTCTCTTTTCCATGGATACCATAGTTTGGAAAGGCAGAAGGAACTTGCTGCACACTGCAGTCTTGCCCCAGTATAGGTTTAGGATGTAGCTGGGGTATATACTTGAATCTAGGTACTGGCTAGAGGAAAGTCTGGTTTGATAAGGGGAAGCAAGAAGAATAGCAAACTGCTGTTTTTGCTGAGTCTCTTGCTTTGTGGCACAGCAAAGCCCAGCCTTTCTTAGACAAGTTCAGTGTCAGTGCTGGTCATAAACTTGGGAAAATCAGCTTTAGTATAAAACAACACTAATGGCAATCTGTCCCTTCTGCTTCCTTCCTTTACTGCTGTGTCAAAAGGTCAAGGACAAATGCTGAAGCACTGAAGAGTTTGCAGCAAGTGTTTCCTTCTCTCAGTTTTACCCCACAGTGTGTTTAGACCTCCTTGTGTTAACCTGAATGACTTGTCAGAAGATGCTGCAGTTTCTGTAGCAGGAGAGCTGCTTAGAATTGGTTCGTGCAGAAGATTTTGGGTTTTGAATGAAACCAACTGAACAAATGGAAGTAACCCAAATTAGTGTGGGCTTTTTCTGAGTTTTGGCAAAAATGAAAGCAAAATATTTGGTATTTTTTTGGCTAAAGAAGTTCTGGATTTGGACCAAGAACTGTTTGGGTTTGGTAGTTCTGGGGTTGCAGTTTTTCCATTCCTGAAACCTTCAGTTTTTCATTGTGAAAGTAGATGTCTGCTGTGCAAGCTTTCGTTAAGCTGAAAAATCCCCTTTTGGGGGGTGACAATTTCTTGAACGGTCCTCCACGGAGGGTATCTGCTGGCAGGTACTCCGACATGGGGCAGGAGGCTGGGAAACCCTGAAGGAAACGCTTATGTCTCAGATGCCAGCAAATGACAAAACCCTAAAAAGTCACAGAATCATAGAATAGTTTGGGTCGGAAGGTACCTTTAAAGGTCACCTAGTCCAACCCCCTCTGCCACGAGCAGGGCCATCTTCAACTAGATCAGGTTGCTCAGAGCCCTGCCCAGCCTGACCTTGAATGTTTCCAGGGATGGGGCATCTACCACCTCTCTGGGCAACCTGTTCCCGTGTTTCACCACCCTCATTGTAAAAAAGTTTTTCTTTATACCTAGCCTAAATCTACCCTCTTTCAGTCTAAAACCGATACCCCTTGTCCTATTGCAAAGGCCCTAATAAAAAGTTTGTCCCCATCTTTCTTAAAAGCCCCCTTTAAGTACTGAAAGGATGTCCATTGCTCCCATCTTTTGATCCAACATAGAGTCCATTATTCTGTTCCCAGCTCTTCAGCTGATTCACCAATGCATGTAGGTAAATACAACCCAACAATTTATTTAAAGCTACAATCTGCTTTCAGGCTCTTCAGCCATGATGTACTTGAAACTATTCTCCAAAAATTCTGATACTTAAGAGGCTGTCCTCCAAATAGATCCAGAAATATTACTTTGTATTGGCCCCTGCTAGCAGTTCATCTCTTTCCTTCACTGTTAGCTCACCTTGGCCACCAAACGGTAGTATTGTTCTGGATGTTGCCTGGCACTCATCTGCACTGGGAAAGGAATAGTGACATGAGAACGGGTATTTATTCCTGCATCTTTGAATCTAAACTCTAGGTAGCTTGTTTAGGTGCACTGACACATCTGGATCCTCTGTGTTGAAAATCTCTTCTCTGCTTTTACTCCCTGTTACTCACATAAAGTGCAGATATTCAACCTATAGAGTAAGTTATTGCAATGGTGGACAGGTTAGCCAGGGGTTAAATAGCATAATGTGCTATCTTTATTCCTCCTAGCTGCCCAAAGCAAATATGACTAGGAGAGTGTATGGAAAATGAGCCAGGAATCACGAAAAGATGTAGAACTTGAACTACTGATATCCCATGTGGACCTGTATTGCAGTCATTAGAAGGATGATCTCAAACAGCCAACACCTTTCTCCTCTCCGCATGCCCTTTTCTTTTTAAGGAACTCCACTGACAGGCTGTGTCATCCCCTGGGTGTTGCCCTTGGTCATGTTTGATTTTTAAAGGAAGTTTGCTGGGTTAGCAGAGTCAAAGTGGTGGAAGTTCATTATGACTGACTCGCCTCTTGTCATGGGAGCATAATGTCATAACTTGTGGCAAAACTTGTGCTGATGGACTTTGTTGGAGATGGAAAGGTCTGTCATTAGATGTTCACATGGCTTTAGCTTGACTTAGGAACTGATGAAGGTAATGACCTGGACACAATCTAATGGGGAGTCATCAGAAAGAAGCCTTCTGGCTTCTAGACTACTGTTAACTCTACCCAGGTCTTGTCAAAGGGAAGAGGACTAGATCAGGCACTCCAATTTGTCTGCTAAGCTTGCCTGTACTCACTTTTTCCATGTCCCTTTCAGCTATTCAGTATAACCCATTGCAATGAGGGTGATCTGTCTTTTACCTCTTTTTTGCCCTCTGCCCTATCTCCATTTCATCCCTGTGATTCCTCTTTGGGCCTCTGTCGTCCCACATGTCCAGGGTGTGGGAGAACAGAGATGCAAAGGTGATCTGGAAGGCCTTGACTGCTGGGAGAAATGAGCCCAGACTGAGGACAAATGAAAAATGCTGGGAGAGTAAAAGACAGGGACAGCGCCGAAAATCACGCCTACAACTGAGGGGCCATTCCATGAAGAATGGCTGATCCCTTTGTGAGTGAGGTCTGCATGGGTTTCCACTTTTTTTCCCTACTTTTTTCAGTTCATGGTATCATATCTGGATCGAGCTTTTTTCCTAACGTTCAGATCCCAGTTCTATTACCCTGTGCTGCCCCAGATTCACCACTGCCTGTGTGGGTGCTCCTTTTCTGTCAACAAAAGACTGTTGCTAGTGGGATTTGGGGTTGGCCTTAGTGGTCAAGAAACCAATGTCCTCCCTGGTTTTGTTTAGATGCCTTCTGTTGCTTGTTTGGTACTGAACTCAGAGATGGTTGTGGCATATGACTCAGACAGCAGGGTCAGTATCCTCTTGCTGAAGTGGTTTTGGGAATAAAGAGGTGGCAGATTTAGGGAAAGAACTGATAATGATTTTTACCTACACTACACTTTTTCTACTTTCTCTCCCTTTCTTATTTTTTAGTAATTTCCAACCACCTGTTTTTCTCCCTGGTGATGTCTTATCTTGCACTTACTCTAAAGCCAAGCAGCCACTTACTGACAGTTGCATCCTCTGGACGTCTCTTGCCAACCAGCCCAAACAGGCAGCAGGCAAATTTGCATGCCCTGAGAGAGGACCTCTCTTCACCTGGATGATCACAAGTGCAAGGGGGCATTCTCAGCTGGTACTCATCACTTCTCAGGAGGACTGGGGAACCCGTGATGTTATCTTGTACCTTGTACATCATGCCAGCTGAGCCATCACGCGTTGTGCTCCCAAATGCAGCTGGTTGCCTTGTCAGCCTGTGGAAACGCACTCTTCAAGTGGATTTAGGACACCAGTGTCCTGACTGCTGCCTGAGCTCCTTGATAAGTTTGGGAGCAATAAATTGCCTGGATTTTTCTGCTGTCTGCTGGATGGCAATCAGCTGATATTGTGCTTTGATCATGTTGGGTGCGATTCTTCCCACTTGACTTTGAATGTAATTACAGACATAGGTTTCATCTATGGCTGGTGCGGCATTAGCACTTCTGATTTTTCTGATTTTGAGATGAGAAAGCTACATGTCTCCTTTAAGAAGTGGTCTAGGTCTGACTCTCTGTCTTACCATGCAGCAGAAAAATTGCCTTACCATGCAGCTGTTAACTGCAGCAGAAAAAATCACAAAGGAAAGTGTAGGGTAGGAAGGAGGGTGAGGGCAGCAGGTCAAAGTCCTTAGTGACTCACACTGAGGCAAAATTGAGCCTGACTCTATGTGCAAGGCAAATGGTGCAGACCCGTGCCATGCTCTTGAGGCTCACACAACCAGCTCCTACCTTCTGTACCTCAGTCTGAACTTCATGTGTGTGCAGCACAGCCTCTCCATCACCACTTCATGTGGATGCAGCTGTTATCTTGACTCATTATCTACCATTTTAGGTCAATTGACACAGTTCATCTAGGGATATGTTTTAAAGGGACTGTGGTACCAGTCTTCAGGTGAGGACGAGTAGCCCAGCTGCCAGTCCTTACAAGCCATCTTCTGCCACTTAGCCCTGTTGCATGATCTGAAGCATAGAGAATGCATCCACTGTGCTCTGTGGAGTACATGGTACAGGGGTCTCAGACACTACAAAATTTGAGAGGTCTGGAGAATGAGACAGACTGTAGGGAGCCTTCTCCATCTTCCCACTCAGGTCTTTTGCTCTGCTTGGTTGCTGCTCCAGCACCCATGCCTGGAAAAGAGTGAGTTTGATTCAAGCAAAACATCTTCCTAGACACCCTCTGCAGTACAACCCTTGTGTCTGCCAACAGGGTGTAGTTAATGAGGAGAGAGAGAAATTGTTTAGGATAATTTTTTTTTACAGTAAAAAACATTTGAACTATAATAAAAGAGAAGACAATGCAGGCTGAATATCACAGGGAGAAAAAGTCCTGGCTCTGAGATTTCTCTAAGCTTCCAAAGGAAGTGGTGGAAACCTTATCACTTAGGACATTAAAAGAGGCAACACAGAGCACTAGTAAAAAATGCTGTTGTGAAATAACCTTATTGGCAAGTAGGTGGACTGATACGGCTTTATGTATCTTTAACATTTATCAATCCTTCTCAGAGCTATTCTCTGCATCCTAAAGAAATATCCTTTGGCTGCAAGCACTTTGTTTCACAAGTAATTAGGTAGAAATGAGTATATCACTAAGTACATTTCAATATGTGTCCTCAACTGGCTGGAACTCAACCCTGGGATTCAGGATCTGCTTGTAATTAACATTCCATAGTAAGACTCCACACCCTCTACTTGTCTGTTCCTAATTATGTGTTGGAAATGCACATTTCTCCTACCATTAGAGATTTCAGCAGAGGAGTTTTAGCTGGGCTTTAAATTGCCTTCTACCTCAATTTAAATATTCCCTGTTATTTTAGGTCCGTAGGCATTACACAAGTAAACCTTTTCTCAAGGCGTCATAGGGAAACAAGCCACTGACTCAAAAAACCCCAAACTGCTGAGCTGCCTCTTGGGTTGACAATATCACAGATTTAGGCTGTGATCTGTTAGCTCTTGTGGGTTTCAATACTGGCAATTAAAGGTGTCACTCCTAATTAGCACAAGAGCCTGTGGATGCGTGGAGGGGGGGAGGGCAATTGTGAATGGGGCTGCTCAGGGATCTTCCTTCTGTGAAACTGTTTTTCCTGCCAGTTCATTAGAGCAACGTTTTCATGGCAATATATCTGCTGGGGGTGCTTTTCGTCAGGAAGGTTTGACTGCATTAGGAGATGGAGAAACAAAATACTTCAGCTTCGGATGGATGGGCGTTTTAACTGGGGTCGGTCAGCAAGGGACTGAATGGCCGCAGCGCCAGGCGCGGTAGCAGTGTCATACCTGCTGTGGACCTGCCTTCAGCAAATCCTTCTGCGACTTGTGTCGTGCTGCTTGCCTGTTCTCTCCGTCCTTCCTCCAGCCTGTCCAAAGGCTCGTGTTCCTGCTGTGCCCAAGGTACGTGCTGAGGGGACGTGTGGCTGGGTCACAGCTGGCACATCTGGCTAGGGACCAACAGCAATGGCACTCAGCCTGGACTTAGAAAAAAGCCTGAACAAGCACCCCTGGATCTGCATGGAGATACCTCACCCCCTGTGCGGGTCCTGGGAGGGTGCCCAGGGATACGGGAGGCAGCGGAGGCGCCAGTCCCCCTTTTGGGAGGAAAAGGATGAGGCCCCCCTGGATCAGCTCCTCCAGCTGGGTACCGCTACTGTGCCGCTGCCAGGGCTGTGCTGGGATAATGCGTGTCTGAGGGCAACCAAAACTGTTTGTTCCCAGACTCCGCACAGCTTTTAGTGCCCTTGACTGTAATGGTAATTAAAAGCAAACAAATCTGGATGAGTTCTGTGAGGCTGCCAGATCCCCACAGAGACACCTCAGCTTTCCTTTATGTTTTATATGGTTATGGGAGGCCCAGTGGTGAACTCTTTGCTGCCACTAGTAAATGGTGACACATGAGATGTTGCTCTGGGGTGAGTAGATGAAATTGTGGCTCTGCTGAAGCTGGTGGCAAAACTCCCATTGACTTCAACAGGGCCAGAGCATTTTGTGCAGTTATTTTTCCATATATAATTCACTCAGGGGGATGTCTGCCCCCCCCAACACTTCTCTTTTTCTCTAATGATTAATAAGTTAACAATAAGAAAAAGACTTTTTTTCTGGAATGGTTCATATTTGGGAAATCCAATTTTGACCTACTAAGCATGCTCTGACTGTTTCAGCCTTGAGGCAAATTTGCAAACTGGCCTAGGGAAGCTGGTACTTGTTATTGTTGCTTCAAAGAGAGTCTATGTGGGAGAGGGAATGAGATGTGTTGGGATTAAAATACCCTAGCCGTAAAAAGCAGTAATAATTACCGTCTACATGTGGGCAAGTCAAAAGGGGTTATTACCAAAAGAAATTTAAACTTCTGTTTGCAGAGAAAACTGCCTCAAATCCAGCATTATTCATCTGTGCAGCATGGATTGTTTTTATACACAGTTTTCTTCAAACACCGGTTTTATAAGGCCAATTCTAAATGGACTGAGACAACATCAGGTACGCGAGGGTATAATGGGAATTGCAGAAGGCAGGTCCGGTGTGCCGGCGGAGCGGCCCGCCGTGAAAGCGCACAGCACAGCCCCCAGAGTCGGGGGGGGCTAATCTGGTCAAGATCCTGGGCTTGACAGTGTCAGTGTGCTCCCCGAGCAGCCGAGCTCTTGACAGAGTATTTTGCTGTCCTCTCCTGAAACTAAGTCAGGCAATTAATAGATTCATAGGTTTGAAAAGGACTATCAGATCATCTGGTGTGACTTCATATAGATGCTGTGCACTTCCATGTACGTCCACCTGAATTCCAGTAACTCGGGATCGACTAGTTCGTGTTTTCCTGAAATGTGTCTGTCCTTGTGAGAATACCGCTGTTCAGTACGTTACATAATTTCATGCTAATTATTTTGTATTCAGTCTCTTCACATAGACTTTAATGAAAATCCTCTTCAGAGTTATTCATGGAAATGGGAGGAGAATCAGATCCCAGCCCTCCTTGCTGTCTGTGAGGATGCCTTCTAATGGAGAGCACTTGGCTTGGTGCTCTCCGGTTTTCTGCGTGGACTTTCACAGACATAACAGAGATCTGTACTTTTTGTGGGGTTTGGGCTGCTCTGCTTTTTTATAAGGTCACCAGGTCAATCCCAAACATGAAGACTGTCCTGCGTGGTTGAAAATATTAACTGAAAAATTTCAGAGTATGAAGAGAGGTGCTTCTCCATCAGCCATAATTAATAGGACAGTTTCCTAACCTACGGTTGGTTGTGTGAGAAAATTCCTTATGCCGGAAAAATCTTGGCTGTTGATGCCACAAGCCTTTCCTCCTGCCTCCAGTTTTGTGTTAGAAGTTGAAAGAGTGTGTGTGTGTAATACCACTGCTTCATTATAACTTCTACTCACAAAACACCATGCCACAATTCTGTCAGCTCCCAGATTAAGGTATTTAAAAGCGTCATTTGGGTTGTGTCTTATAGCAAGATTCAATCAGTTCTTTGTTGCATACATTGTTGGCTATCATTTGATTGGGCAATGGCTGAATATACGTTTGGTTTGGAAAAGCTGTTGCACAATACTCTATTCCCTATTGCTTCATGGAAACTTGGACTTCCTCTTAGCTTCACTTTCTGTGAGTTATACACTGCTGGGGAGCTGTCTTTGAACCAGAAACCAGTCATGGTGAAACCATCTGTTTTATTTGTGTTTATTTTTTTTTTCTATTCCAGGTCCATAAACTCAATCCAGTGACACATGGCTTTCATTTATATGGTTATCAAAGACTATTATTTCTTCATTTGCTTCCTGGCTGTACACAGGGCAGAAGCATGAACATTTTTCTTCCTTAACGTCCCTGTGTATAAGTTTGGAAAATATCTGCCTTTTATTTTACTGTTAGATATTTCTTTTTCTTACCATCTGTTGAAAAGATTTAGCTTATATAACAACTGTTTTCACCATTTATATCACCACAAAGTAAAAATCGCCTATAGACACAGATTTTCTTGCACTTGCTATCTATTTTACACCCACCTGTTTATGAAGTGGTTTGAGTATGTATATCCTCAGCAGCTCATGGATCCAAAAATATCCAGCTGCTTTAAAGATCTAATGAGAGTTGTACTTGTGGATGTGAAGAAATACTGCCCATGAATTCTGCTAAATTGTGCTGGGGTGACCCAAGAGGTTTCCGAGAGCGGCTGCCTTCCTTGCCCTCTCCCTCCGGCGCTGGGGAATGGGTGGGCAGTGCTCCTGCTCTGCTATCCCCACGAGTACCACTGCCTTCTGTGCTACTGTCCGTGGAGACAAACAGCACCTCCGGGGTACAATTTATCGCATCCTCACACAGATGTCCAAAGCAGCCCAGATGACTTGCATGCTAAAAAATTACCTAAAAAAGGGATGCCAGGCCACTGCCTCCTATATAGGTGTCTGTGGTGTTGGCATGTTAAGCGTAATGAGACAAACCCTACCCAAGCACCCCAGCTGAGTAGGCAGCTCTGTAACCTCCTGCAAGTGCCTGTTTATTACTACTGCCAGCAAACTCATGGATGCCCCCAGTCCTGCAGGACCACAGAGCCTCTGGAATCCACAGTCTAACTCAGAGCAACTGAGGACCAACAAGGTTGAACTGGGAGGCCAGGAGCATGCAAAGAATGTAATTTCACTTGGTAACTGAGGCAGTCCACGCCGTGCTGACTCCAAACCACCCGATGGAGATTTTGCTGAAAGAAAACTAGCCAGCTGTCCTTCCAAGCTTCTGCTGACCAGATCTTGTCTCCAAGGTGGCTCTGTTTCGCACTGGACCCTGCTTTAAATGGCCTTGTACTTCCACCTCATTCTTCTCCCAGGGGCCAGATGGCCAGTCGTGGCAGTCTGGCTGGTCTGTAAAAAAACACAGTCACTAGTTTAGCTCTGGGTGTAAGTTGTAGGTACCAGTTCTCCCATAAAACCTTGGCCTTCTGAGGTTTTTCTTTCCTCTTGTGAGTGCCATAGCGTATGTGAACATGGTGAACTAGCATTTCAGTTGCCCCAACATCCTTGTCCTAGGACTATCCCTTCTGCCATCTGACTGTACTCCATGAAGACTTTCTTCTGGTTGTCACTTGCAATGTCTCTGTTCAAGTAAATGACTCCTTACAATACAGGAAAGCTGCCAGTAGGTCCCCAAGGCAACCGATACGTTTGTGTCGTCATCTGAAAATTGCTTAAATGGCCCAAATATCAACACTTGCTGCCAGCTGGTCACTTTGAAATCAGTGGGGGCTTTAAATCAACAAGTATTTACTGCCTCCTGTGTTTTCCCCGTGCTATGAACAGAGGAGCAGCTGTTTGTTTTTCCTGTTTTCTTCCCCAGCTTTCATCTGCTCCCTTGCTGTGCAGTTCTCAAGGCACTTGCACTACACCTATATGAACTTCTTCATTGTCACAATGTGACAGCTCTCCTGGATGCCGATGGCGGAGCTGCAGTAGTTGACGGGTTGGAGTGTACCTTCTGCCATAGGCAGGAGGCAATTCTGCAGGTAAGACAGAAGTGGGGCATTTGTAGGTGTCCACCCCTGTGGTATTAATATGTTCTTGAACTAGAGAGAAATCTGCTGGGAATGGGTGATATGTACAAGATCCTGTACTGGGATAAGGGTGATGGACCAGATGATCTTTCTCTAACTCCTTATCCACTCTGTGGTTCAGTACCATATTGATGAATGCACTATATGTAATCTGGACTTACTGATGGGCTACTGAATGTTAACCTTAGAGCAGAGGTGGAAAAAACTAGCCATTGCTTTAATTTCAAGTACTCCTAACTTAAATGAGTCCTTTGGCTCATGAAAACAAAAGCATATGCTGCAGCTCTTGCTCTGCACATTCTGCAGAGTCAGGGTATCCCTGGTGTAGATTGCTGAAGGCCAGGATATTTTAGTTAAAAATAAACCCAGAGCAATCACGACAGGCTTGTAAATGAATGTGGTGCATTCTCTGAGCACTGGCTCCCATCAGGGTTACTCTGGTGATCTGTCAGTGTCGTCCATCACCAGGGCCCTATCGCTCTAATGATGCATTTCATATGAAAGTGGCTCCAGTTGCTGGGAAGAGATTCTGCACTCTCAAATTTTAAAAAGTATTACTGTTGTTAACCTCAAGTGTTCTCCTTTTATCTATGGTGCCCTGGAGAATAAGGCAAATAGCTTCCACAGGCAAAAATCCTATTTAATTCTTTGGCTGCATTCAAAGCAAAATGTTTTCCTTCACTGCAGCCTTTCAAACTTCGTCAAGAACTTCTGATGATGTTTAAATGATAAACTTTTGTATGAAGGTGGCATTGCCATCCAGATTAACCCTTACTAAAAGGCTTTTAGGCTGGACTGAAATAATGCAATCTGCCCTTGAGGTGGGGGTAACCGTGTGATTGCGTTGGCCAACAGCACCATGGGAAATGAGCTGTGACTCAGTCTCGCTTCGGTGGCTGGTTCCCCTTTGGTCCAAGGGGAATTCCTCTATGCGAGCTCCTTCCCAGCTGCAGGTTCCTTCCCTCTTTGCACTGGGTCAGACCTGCCCCCTTGCAGAGTTCCCTGTGTTTTCCCCCGTCCCCCCCTCGCCAGCTGTAGCTCTTCTGGTCTCTTCGCTCCTCTGCCCTGGCACAGGAGGCTTTACATCAGCGTAAGCCGTTTCCACTCCTTTAGACAAAAACATCTCCTCTGTACATGCAGAAGCAGGAAGTCAGACGTCTGAACAGTCTTCCCACAAATTTCGAGAATTACTCACGTTCATTGTCATCCTCGCTGGGCTGCGTGGCCTGGGGCGGCCTGGGGCTCTGGCAAGAGCTGGGTGCACACCCACTGACGTGAGGAAGAGCTGAAACCCCTTGTGCCAGGGCAGATGCTAGCCACTAGTCCTTCGCAGGTCCCAGGTTTCGCCCTGCCTCCGATGCCCCACGAACGCGCTGGGGGCCTGAGCTTCCTCCCGGCCCACCTTTCACACCTATCTACTGCGACCTGGGGCGAAGACCCTGAGGGTGGGCTTAGACGTGTTTAAACGTGTTTCCCTCATGTTTTCTGCCTGCGCCGCTTGTGTTGGATGGGCCACAGCTTGTCTGCCTTTGTGGCTTAGCTGCATAGCCTTCCCCTTCATGTTGGGAACGACTCACGCTGCCTTGCTGCAGAGGACGCGAAGCCCTTCTCAGGACGGTCACCTGGGGTGCGATTCTTCCCGCGTTGCCTGGGTTTGATCCCTGCAGTCCGACCGAATGGGAAAGCGCAGATCCACGAACGGAGTGGATGTGCTCCGTCTCCTCACCTCCCCTGAGCTGTTAACCGCATGAGCGGTGCGTGGGTCTGGGCTCCGGAGCAGGCTTGGACCAGAACCTGTGGGTTTTGTGGTACCCACTCGACAGTGTGGGCTTAACTCTATACATCTGCCTGTTCTGATCGGTGCGAACCATGCCTGCCCTCTTACCTCTGAATCCTCTGGGCCAGCAGCCCCCATCGCCTTCTGAATGTACCCGCGGTGCTTCAGGAGCAATAAATGGCTCAAACAGTTATTGCAGATCTTCCAGGTGCCCTTATTGGCTCCCTCCTAGGTGGGATAGGCCCAGGCTGAAGAAATGTGAGGTAGAAGCAGCCTGAGTTTCCACTATGGTCTGTGCCACAGACCTTGGTAACATGCAGCTAATCATGGTTCTGCATACCAAAGGTATGTTCCCTGTAGGAAGATCATCTTTCAGAAAGAAGGTTAACTTCAGACCTGTCATGGATAAGGCAGCGGACATGTGCTGACTAGTGCATGCTGCAGTTCAACAGCAGTTTATCTTACACATCACAGAAGTAAGGCAAGAAACTCTTCAGCTCTGTTGTTCAGGCTGCTTTCCTGGAGCAATCCCGTGTTTCAAACTTCTGATAAACACAGTGATGGTGGAAGTGGATGGTGGCTCAAGCTATCTCTGAACCTTATGCTGCCCCTCTGCTACCTTTTGCTTGAGAAACCGTTATATGTTGTTTGGGGTGCAAGGCATCTTTGTTCTCTGTTCGCCCAGCGCAACAACCCTGCCCGAGGCCAGCACACGGGCACTGACCTGTGTTGTTAGAGTAATATAAGTAATAATCATTCAAAGTTTCTGAACCTGCAGGATGAAAACCACATGCAGTGTTTGCTATACAACTGATTTGGTTTGAGAGATTCAGTTAAATACTGACTAAGTGGTTATTATATGTAGGTTGGGATTATGGTGATACACAGTTCAGCATTACATCAGTTAGTCATAAACAGCAATGAAAAAGGGCCCGCACTATTTCTAATGCTTCCCTGATGTCATTTAATTGTAAGGAACTTGGTTGCCAGAATGCATGTTGAGATGGTCCGTGCATAATCTCTGGCAGGTGGGGGGGGACAGATTCCTACTTTGATGCCATTGCTTTTGCCACAAGTAATGTTACAAGTGACTCCTTTACTTTTGCCTATCAGTTATGGTTTGTATAATTAAGGCTAATTACTAGGTACGAATAAATCTGATTCTGGTGGGAGTAAATTGTACTTACCACATTTATTGTTTCCATGACTGACCTTTCTGTGAAAGACTTTATAAATCCACACTTCTGAGAGGGGGCAGAAGTGTGCTTGCCCCTCTGCTGAATGGTTTGCAGTGCAGTCCAACACTGCTGAAACACGTACAGCCTTTGTGACTCCAAATCGCAGTCACTAGAGTGTAAAAAGCTCGTGTTGACTTCAAGCCTTAGAAGAGAAGAAGGTGAAGACACACAGTTCTGGTTTAAAGGCTGATGATCACTTTGCTGCTTGGTATAGAAGAAAGGCTTTTAGATGTTAGCCTAGGAAGCAAAGCTGGTCTGCCGAAGACATTCTGATTGTTCATATGTATGTTTCCATTTCCAGCTATTAAGCAACATGAAAAGACAGCTGTCAGCAGTACAAATATTTTCCTTGTTTAGTGTTGCATGTGTTCTGGGGCTGCTGGCCTCACTGGGATGTTATCCCTTCCCTGGGGAGACTGTGGATGGAAGAAGCTGGGGTAGGGGAAGAGAAGAGAACTCTTCATGAGATGCTGTCTTTTTAAAAAGACATTTTGACACCTGATGGCTGTGAAAAAAATGTAGAGATGTGGGCTACTTGTCACCAGTGCATGGCTGCCTGAGTCTGCAGGCAGTCTGAGAGAGTGCCATTTGCCTCTCAATGAGATTAACCTGTTGGCTATAGCTATTCTCGTAACCAGCCCAAATCCACTCTGACTCTGAAGGCAAGTGGCATGGCTTACATATGTCTGTCTATATGGCTAAACTGCTTTGCCGCCAGAAACTGGGTGGTCTCATCCATGTTCCCTATTAGGAAGGATCCCTAGCCTGTGCCTGAATCACACCCAGGCACTGCCTGGGAGAGAGCTAGTTGGCAGGCAAGCAAACTGCACCAGGGAGTGTGGAAACCATTAAACTGTTTTGATGATTTCATGCTCATGTTTGAGCTATGCCCTGGCATGGGTTAAGTTCCCAACACAGGTGCAGCCTCTGAGACCCAGGGTGACCTCTTTCCCAATGCCACCTTGCAGAATATTGCAAGGGGTTTGAAGAAGAGGCTGCTGAGTCTGGTCCACCAGCTAATCAGACCGCGTCTTACTGGGGCAAGTTTTGCAGGGGATGCCTTTATGGGAAGAAGGTGCTCTGTGATGCCTGACCTATTCCTGCCTGGTCACCAAGGGGTGAAATCTTTGCGGTATCCCGTTAATGATGAGGAGGGGTGTGAAGGAGGAGAGGAGGGAAGAGCCAGATGGCTAAGGCTTTAAGCTAACTCCTCAGCTTCTGCACATACATAACTTTACAGACTTTGGTCACAGAATATCCCCAAAGTGTCTTCAAATAGTGAGTCTGGAGTGAGAGAGACATTTCTGGAGCTTCATTGCTTAGTGTTTGGCATTTTTTTCTGTACTAGACACCTCCATTTCCTAGTGCTTTCTGAATATAGTAAACAACCCTCAGGTGGAAGTGACAGCTGTTCCCAGGAAAGATTGAGAAATTCTGGTTGGGCAAGCAAACTCCCAGTCCTCTCACCCACTCAGTCCACACTGTTTTCGAGGTGGCCTTTTCCCCTTCATACATCCACTCCCACATGGGTTCTCCACGTGCTTGAGGACAAGACCCATGCTGACTTTTGCTATATCCTGATTTAATCTGAGGTGCTGTGGGATGCAAGTCTATGTTTGCTTAGTGATTGGAGGTGGAAATGTGACAATCCCAATCCACCCCGCGGCCTGCTGGGCGCGGATGCATCCCAGGAGGTAAAGGCAGCGTTTGGGCTAGTGGGCAAAATCTTGACTGGTCTCAAGGCTAGCACTGCCTGTCCTGGGAGGGGGTCTCCCTGCAGCACCCTGCGCTGTGGCCACGGCTGCAGTGGGCCTTGCAGGTTTGCCAGCCTCAGAGCGGGCCTGAGGACCGCTGGGCTGTGCCCTGGGCCTGAGCACGCTTGTGAAAGTCCCGAGCAGGCAGATCAATGCTCCTCCAGCCCATTTCATTTACCATAATGAAGATCACTCCGTAGAAAGAGAAGGAAGCCTCTTGCCTATTCAGGAGTTTCACAAGCGTGGTGCACTCATGTTTCTGGTGGTGGGAAAGCCCCAGAACGTGGGTTGGGCTGAAGGGACAGCACAGGTGATTTTACAGAAGTCCTGCCTAAGTCTTGGGTAACCCTCAGTTGCGTGACAATCTGATTCCACTTGAAGGCTTGTACTTGCAGCATTCAGACATGCAGTGACTACGAGGAGTGACTCAGGTGTTTGTCCCTAAAAGCACTACCCCACCTGTGACCTGGCAAACAGTCTGAACCAGGAGGAGATCCTTGGTACCGTCTCCTGAGAAACACACCAAAAACCAGGCAGGAAACGGGGGGGGTCAGAGCCGGGCGCAGGCGCGGTGGCGGTGGCGGTGGCGGTGGCAGGGCTGTGCAGACCCTTCACCTTCCTCCTCCGCCCACCCGCTGCAGCGTGTCTGCCTCTGACACAGGGCGTACACCGACCACACTACTCCAGTGCGAGCCAACAGGACAGCTGGGGGAGAGGCAGGACCTGGAGAAATAAAGATTTTGTTTGAACACCTAGAAGCTGCATTGCGCTGGGCTGTGTAGCAATACGACACGTGATGCACAGTCTGTCACTTACCTGTCCGAAGGAAACTGGCATATGCAGAACCACGCACAGGAGCTATTCCCACTGATGTGATCATAACTGGTGACCCCTAGCGCAGCTCACTGTGGGCCGGAATTGGGGCCTGAGGTATTCCTATGGACTAACGTCGCAGATGTAACTAAGCATTTGAGGCTGCTCTTAATAACGAGCATATTTGATCCGGGATGTTCTCCCTCACCTCCCTTTTTGAACAATCTGAGGAGGAGGGCAACTCTAAGCAGCAGCTGTGCAGAGATACTAGGTGCTCTGAAATTCCTGCCAAAGCTGCCTCTCACCCTTCACTGATTACAAAGGAAACCTGTGGAGACTAACCTTCTCAGGCTAATGTTAGCCTTTGTGATTATTGCCCTATGCTCCCTCCATAGGCATTGAAGAAAGACAGCAATCTACCCATGAGTTACTCCTGCTTGACCTTTGGAGAGTCTATGTCTTTTGGTTGAGTATAGAGGGGAAAGCTTAGTGAAGGCACCTAAGCAGGATCCTCTAAGTTGGTGGTGTGAATCCTCCCTCAGATCTGTTGTGGTTCCTTTGGATCTGTTTGGTTCTGTAGATTATCCTCCAGTCCAATTAAAATGACTAACAGAGCTTTTTGTCTAAGTGGACCTTCTGATGGTTTCAGGCCACTAGAGAAACACAGGTACCACCATGAGGAAGAGTGGTCAGAGAATGAAGACTTTGCCTGGACAGGTTCTTATTTTAGCTTTGAGTGCAGCAACAACTTTTGGGTGTGATCTGCTGCAAGAAAAATCGGAGATGTTCAAGTTTCTCTAATCCGTCATCTTGACAAGCACTGCTCAGTTGTTTCATCAATCAGGGCACTTTTCAGCTACTGAGGGACGATTTCAGGCTCCAAAGTGTGGAACACATTGTGCTGGCTGTGTGCATGGGGCAAAGTTACTCTTGCCTTTGGAGACAGTCCTAGAAGACCTCTGAAGGACTCCCGGGAGCAAACGAGACACCAGCTGTGTGTCTTGATTCAGCTCACGTGCTGGGTCTGAAGGACATGGTAGTTGGTGTTACACCAGTGGTGCTTTTCCCCCAGTTTGGGGAGGCTCGTGCCGTTACAAGCTGTGGGGACAGCAGTATTCCTGTGCCCCGAAGGTCAGCAGGACCTGGTGAAGGGCAAAGAAGATTTCCTGGGATGACCCTTCACGCCTTGCATGTATTAAGTCTGAGTTCACAACATAGTCTGCTCCACAAATCTTGTGTTTATTTTCTGGTACAGCTCATCCCCAGCAGCCCACGTGCTCAATAACATACTGCTGCAGAGGGCAGTTCACAAACAACAGAGGAAATATTTCTTGGGCACATCTTTCCTATTGCATTCCCATCCCAAAACTTTTCCCTAGTTTTAATCCCTGTGGCCTGGATTCCTTAAGAATCTCTAGAAAACCTCACCCTCTGGTGCCTCCCAAGACTTCTCTCCCAGGACTCCAAGGGTTAATATCCTCGGAGCATCACATTGGGAAGCAGCGCAAGTCTGTTCATGCAGTCGACAGTGCCCTTTTATTATTGCTTCTATCTCTCCTATCAGATGTCTCACTCTTAACAGAGTTGTTATTAAGATAATTAGTTAATGTGGGTTATTTTATTATTGTAGTCTTATTTGGTTTGATTGCACTCTCAGCTGACACATGTCATAAAAGCAACAAAAGCATTAAGAAGTTGCATAACTGGCAAAACTGAACTGTCAGTGTTGTGGAGCTCAGAGAATCGTGGAGGGAAGAAGGGTACAGACTCCATAGAGACACGGGTCCTTCCGTGAACCTTGGATTTTTCCTCCTAGCATTTATTAGTCAGGAAAATGATTGGCATTTCCTCTTCTGTGTTTTGATTTTCTCCTCTTGTGCTGTATTTTCTGATCTTTGCTTTAGCCTGCAAAGGAAGGCAGCTCAGTCTTGTTTATCTTTGCCAGAGTCTCCTTCATTTTGGGAACCGCATCGGAAATAACTTTGGATGAAGGCAGACAAGAGGCTTTAAAAAGCATCTATCAAGTAATCAAGTGGGTCCGTGTGTCATATTTCCTGACCGTCTATTGCCTTGGTATCTGCCATTGGCACGCGTCCCAGCGCTGTCAGAGTAGTACAATCCTATTTTTATTTACATCCAGCGTTCCTCTATTCAAATACTTTATCCAGTTTCGTCAGTGCAAAATCCTGGCAATTTTCATCTTCTTATGCTTGTGAGTTTTCCTTGTGCACCCTCCTGACAAATAAGCTGGGGAAAAATATTACTTTCTTCAGCCCTGGTCTGAGAAGCTGCATTTGAGCCCATCCCAGCAAGGCTCTGTTCTGAGACTTGACCAGTGCAACCATCTTTGTTTGTGTTGGTCTTCTCCAGGCTTGGACTGAAGCTGCAAAGGGAACACTCCCCACACTGCTAGACTGACCAATTTGCAGCCATGTCGACCTGCAAATATTTCCTCCAGAGTTTGAGATTTTTGGCATCCCAAGTTTCCTGGATGTGCTTACATCATCCCTGTGCGGAGGAGGACTTGGCCGTATGGCTTAGAATGTGCTCTGTGTAATTGAACAAGTTCCCTCAAAAATACCCCAGCAATTTTACCAGTTCTTGTCCAGGGTTATGAGGCATGTGATGTAGCCCTGTGGGCAGGAGAGGAAAAAGCCCTCCCAAGAGGCATTTCCTGAGCTAATTTGATAACTTTGGGGTTTGAGACGGTGGGGAAAGAAAAATTTCAAGTAAAAAAACAAGCTGGTAAAGCACAGACATGCACACACTTTTAAAAAACGATACATCTTGATTTTTCAGAACGTGGCCAGAGGAAATCAATCCCTAATGTAGTAAACAAACTCCAGTGGGTTACGAGCAGTCTATATCCAGAGTAACTCAGTTCCAAACGCAGGCACTGCTGCAGTGAGGATTTGGCCTTTGAAATCTCATTTTGCAGTTGCTGATCTGCAAGTGGGATTTTAGAGACAAGTCCTGCTGCATGCAAAGAACGCCTGGAAGTCGCTTCGTACGCACTGCCGTTTCAAGGTGTGCTGCTAAAGCACAAAGCGCAAAAGAGGAAGGCTGCTGACAGCTTTCCAAGGCTCTGAACTTTGGGCAAAATGTTTTTAGGTCATTGCTTAAAAGGCAAGAGCAGCAAGAAGGGCAGACAAAGGCGTATTAGCTGGAGCTCTTCTCGGTCTCCTGGGAGGGACAATGGGTGCAGTTCACAAGCAGAGGCGCACAGCTGCAGTTTGCTGGTCGGGAGGCTGCACACAGAGTAGAGATCAGAACTCAGAGCGATTAAGCACATCACTTGATTGTTACCGACAGATTAAAAAAACCCCTCTGCCAGCTTTACACATTCGCCGCCTCTTGTCTTTGTGAGTCAGGAGGCAGTTCCCGTCGTGAGACACACACGCTCTGTAGTACAGGATGATTTTTGGCAAGGTCCAGATGATTGCAAGCCAGACGGGGCGGGGACAGCATTCCAGTTTTATAACACAATTCCATAATAGGAGACAGCATTCTTTTCATATTAATGTTCATACAATAGGAATTTTAAACTCCAGCTTTTGGGTTATGTGGGAAAAAAAGTCTCTTTTAAATGCCACAACAATGTTATTCTACAATTCAATGGACAGGGCTGCCGGTGGCCCAACCACTTGGAGTGCAGTGGGTGTTTTGCAGGATGCTTTTGTTTCAAGAAACAGCAAACTGGAAAGCACTGATGTAGTTATGTCTTTGATGATGCCACCATGACATCCTCCTTAGATGGGTTACAGGTGTTCAATCCACCTGCTCTGACCCCAGGGGAAATCCATGTCACCACTCTCTGCATACTCTTTGTGAGCACTGTGAAGTACCTATCGCTGCTTCTCTAGAGTTATCAGGCCACGAGATGTGTAGGCATTTCCATGCAACCCTTTTAGCAAGGGTTTTGCAGAGTGCAATGTGTGGCTGCTTCAGGACCATCCTTGCCACACACGCTACCAGGGATACTTTCTACCTCACCTGTTCTGGTGGCCCAGAGAGGAATGCAAGGCTTTCAAGATGTTGCTTATGCCCTGACTTACATCTTGCAGTGCCTTGCTGGGAAAGTAGAAGTTTTAAGGGTAAATTTATCCTGTTGGGGTTTTGATTAGTCTTTGAATTTTGCACCAAAAATAATCCTGTGTTTTTAAGAGCCTGTGCTGCTCTTAACTCAAGGTTGCAGTTTGGCCCCTCACTGTAGCTCAGATAGATACCTCGCTACTGGCATTAGTATTAAAGGGTGAGGAGGGTGAAGAGACTCTCCATGTTTTTCTCTCTTGGACTGTGTAGTAAGAGAAAACACTTTAAGGCTTCCAGAAATACTTTGGACCCTCTACAATGAGTTTCCCTTTTCACCGTGAGATCAGTAGAGGTGGTGACTACTAGTGACTAAAAGTTCACGTTCTCCTAACCTAAGCGATTAAATTCAACTCTGTTTTAGATAAGCAAAGACATGTGCTCTGAAAAAGGCAGAAGTATCAGTACTAAATAGACGTAGTACTAAAGAGACACATTGGCACACCCAGAAGACTAGAAGCGGGCTTGGCCTCCTGAGGGGTTGTTCTGCGCCTTGCCTGAGCAGCATCTCTGCACTGAAGAGGCTACGGGTATCAGCGAGGGTACGCGCGCGTGGGGGATGAAGTGACCCTTGCAAGAACGGTGGAGTGGCATTTGGAAACAGGAGAGGGAAATAACCTAACTAACCACACACAGGCAAATTTGGTAAGTGCTCGGGGTACCCTGGCATGTGCTTCCATACACGATGCTGATCTAAAGGGGAATGTTCAGCAGTGACCGTTTTATAATGCTGTTACGATATTTGGACAGTGCCAAGTGGTAGAGGAAACAGACGTCTTCAGGAGATATGTTCACGTGGGAGAGTGCATCAGTAGGGTCTGGTAGGTGCAGTTTTTGGTTTTGAGGCTAGATGCCGCAGTGTACACCACTATGATGTAATCGCAAGTATTGCTTTGGGTAGCTGCAATTTTGAAGTGTGGTCATAGAGAGGCTGAGCTGCATGCACGTTGTCCACCTAGCCTTAGCGAGTTCACGGCGAATTTCTGCTCAAAGAAGAGTTTGCAGAGCGAGGGCTGTGTGAGAATATTTCTTCCTGACAGCTTGGCTGGTGTCCTTCGGAGCAAGCCTGGCTGTGGCAGCGCTGAGCCTCAGCGGAGGCAGAGGGTTCTCCGAGCCGAGGGTGGTAGCCCCATCCCAGGCTGAGCTGGGGATCGCCGGCCGGGGAGAGAGGCCGCTCGAGGCACTGGTGCGAGCACAACCCAACCTTTAAAAAAGAGACTTCCTGCCTCGGTAGAGGTGTTGAAATGTCTCGGTATGTGCCCCTGCCTTCAAACAAGAGACCCGTGAGCCTGACGTCACTTCCCCGGGCTGCTGGGCCGATAACAGGATGAACCTGCACCGCCTCTGAACCAGACGTTCCACCGTGTCACTGGTTATTGTGCTCTTCGGTGGGGCAGGAGACTTCGCTACCGACATTGTTTTTGTCGTTCGTGCTTCGGGCGCACTTTCCCCCCTCCTCCCCAGCAGTCCCAAAGGAAACGGCAGAGGAACTTGTGCGATGTGCTTGCAGGCACACACCAGCAACGTGACTCATCCATGGACCGGGCTTTGGGAGCTGGTGCCTGTTACGGCGTGAAGCCAGCCCGCTTCTTCACACGGCTCCGAAAGGCAGCTGGCCGTGCCAAAAGGACAGAGAATAAAGAGTGTAGTGTAAAATGGAGACACAATTAAGCAAAGATAAAAAGAAAGCTATAAAATTTTTCATCTCTTCGCCGAAAGTTCCCTCGGGTGGCATTTGCTGAAACAAATAGTTCTGCAGCTTGTTGCTGTGAATAATGGCACATAGATTTTGCAATACTGCTAGTTTATTTTTAAACATCTGAATGAGCAGTCATATAATATTTACCTTGCCATGCACCAAGTTCATCATAGGATATGTCTTTATCACTTGGTATCACTGAGGAAATGGCATTTAAGTGATATCTTTATGAATCTGTTCCCTCTCAAACCTTCAAATGTTTCAGCCTCATCTCAGATCTTGTACTAAACACTAGCCAGTGAGGAGGGAGTGCATAATTTGTTGCAATTAATTAATACAGTCTCAGGAACCTTGATATAGTTTTTTATGTTTCAGAGCATTTTAGAGGGAACCTAGTTTAGCACTGTCCACATTTTGGAACTGGGAAAATGGAGGCATTTTCTCTGGAAAGGCCAGTAAATTTTGGATGCCTCCGTTTGGTTTCAGGCATATAACCTCAGAGAAGATGCTAAGCTTGAGCATTGACACCATTTCTTCTGCTTATCTAACAGGCAATAGTGCAGTAAGCCCCAGTAATTTGATTGTGTTGGGTTGTGTGGCTGTGCCTGTAGCTGCGGGTTGCTTTTACACCACTGGATATCCGTGCTGTTTCCACTCACCAGTGGAACTTGGAAGAAATGGAGAAAAATGCACGCCAAACATTTCAAAACAGATACTATCCTGTAATCTGACATTACTTTAAACATTAAAATTAGTCTGAAATGACCACAAGAGTCAGAAAGATGTAAATTTTGACATTTCTGATTTCACAGTAGTCAGGAGTTTTGCATATGATTGTATTACCTGATTTCTTTACATTTCTAGAGAAATAAAATTTCTACATCTATGAAAAAGTCAAATCCATAAAAGCAAGTGCCCTTATTATGATCCTAGTTACTACCTGTGCTGTCCTGTTACCACAGCTGTATTTGTGTGTCATGGGATGGCAAGGTCATGTATTAAATACATGTTATAGTGATGCCCAAGGTTATCACTATTTGGTTATCACTCAAGGTCATCATCTGTTTGTCATTTATCATATAACAATACCAAGCAAAATAGGCTCTCTAAGCATAAATAAGAATAACATTAATACTAATAATTCACCACACTGCACAACTAATTGCACGTTTTTCCATATTTTCAAGTATCCATTAAAAAAAAAAAAAAAAAAAGAAAAGATATCCTGCTTTCTGTTCACTTGAAAGGACAAGTGTCAGGCTGCTCTATTTCTGGACATCCTAGAGAGTTTGCCAGCCCAGTGCCTTAGTGCGGTTAGTGGTCCTGTGCCTTTGGTACTGAGACTCACTACAGAAAACCCTTCAGAGTATCCTGAAATATTCTGTTGTGAGCTGCGCTGAGGCTTGGTGCTACTACATAATAAAAAGAAGAAGTCAAATGCTAGGAGAAAATATTGCTCATGAGTAGTTAGTTACCTGATATGACAAATGACAAGATTTGAGACAGATTAGTCAACCAGTTCCAGTCATCACCTCGGTTTCTCCTTCTGACAATTTTCAGTGTTTCTGTGGTTATCTAAAATTATATTTTGTCCATGAGAAATATTGAGGCTTGTATCCTTGAGATTTTTTTTCTCCTTTTCTTCCCCAGAGTGTAGTTAATTTTCAGTCGGCGTTAACCATGGAGGACATACCCTTTGAATAAGCCTGTCTATCTTTTGTGCACTTCACAGCATTTACTTCAGTTTTATCTGCCTTGAAGGATACCTTTTTTCAATAGCTTCTTGTCACTGGAACTGGAGAAAATTTACATTGACAAGAACTGTAAAATTCCACTGGTAAGTAACTTAAACCTAGATGCTTTCCCTGGAGAGAGTGAAATGATGTGATTATACTGTGTATTTGTGTACCCTTGTAATTTATCTCCTTTTATAGTCTTCTGAAATTCCCTCTTGTTCCCTTGAGATAATTTAATGTTACCCACAAAGGAGCATGTCCCAGGCACATCTGCATGCAGAGTGTGACCGTGATACGCTGAGCAAGTGAATGCTGAGTTCAGTGAGTTGGGGCCCAAGGAGTCACTGTAACCCTCACACCCTCAGCGTTTATTCCAGATTAATCTGTATTGGACCTGCGTTGGTTAGTTGCCTTCACAATGAAGGACAAGGAGAGAAGACATTCCTGAGCTTGTGAGTTTTCTGAGGATGTTCACAATGGTCTGACAAAAGAAATTAAGATCTCTTTTACAAGAAGGAAGGCCTTAAAACATTTGAAAGGACAGGTGCAGAAAGTTTTCCTTGGGAAGGTATTTTCCTTTTAATTATTATCTAATTCATTTAGGCAATTTATTAAGGATGTGTTGGAAGGTGAGTCAGACATGGAATTATTTTCCTAGTCTAAAAACAGCTTGTTTAACATTTATTCATGCTGGGCTGGGTCTCCAGATGGTATAAATTGGCATAGATCCATTTAATTTCAGTGGATCTATGCCAATTTCCAAGAGATAAGAATCTTGTCCAGTAAGTCACTTTTGGTCCCACAACTTCAGTTCAGTGCTAGTAAGATCTAAAGAGTCAGCCCCTGGGGTGATCATCAAAAATTCTTAACTTTACCAAAACAAACCGTTCTTTTTCAATGATGAGCACAGAGCTAAGTAAGCACATACGTAATCTACTCTGAAGAGACACAACGCCTTTTTCCCCCATCTACATTTTATTACTGGTGGTTTTATATCTAAATGCATGCTTCTCTTCAGCAAGATCCAAATGAGAAGAGGTGATAAATTTTATTATAATAGCAGAGCTTTGTATGATGAGCCTGAGAGTACAGAGCTGCTGAACTGTACTCACACCGGTAGATAAATTGGAGGCACCAACGCAGTTATGCCATTTAGTCCATACGTGGATCTGGCCCATACAATGCATCTGCTTTAGGAACTCATCCGGTTATCACAGCAATACTTGATCACATCAGTTATTAATGTATTTATCTTTAGATACTGGTTGTGTGGTAGAGATCTATTATCAAGACAGTACCATTCAGCCCACAAATGTCAAATTCTTCTATGACAAAAGCAGGACCCAGCGTAACACTTTGGTATCAGAAATGAAACTTGGGAACAGCAGAAGAGACAAAAGACTCAGCTGCTATAGAGAAATCAATAAAATCACACTTAGACTTTTGAAACTATGTGTTTCCTCATTAACACTTTCTGCTGCTGAATGTGTGGTGGGTGACTCTGGCTGGCAGCTAAGCACCCATCCAGCTGCTCCCTCAGCCCCCCCAAGCAGGATGGGGGAACAAAATAGGAAGAAGAGGAGCAAGAAAACTCGTGGGTCTAAACAAAAACACTGATTCAGGTATGGAGAAACGAAGATGACAAACGTTCAAACACTGAGGGAAAGCACCTTTCCTCTCCCCTTCCTAGCTTCTTGCCCTTGTTATCACCAGAGCTCACACTCAGTCTCTTTGGCAAGGCAACAGGCGGCACAGGACACTAGGGTCAGGGTGTAGTGGGTTTTTTTCTGCCACTCCTTGTTCCTTGCTCTTTTCTTCTGCTCCTCCTCCCTTCTTGCTCTTTTTCTGTGCTCTGGCGTGGGTCCTCCACGGGCCGCAGTCTGCTCGTGGAGGACCTGCTCTGGCGTGGGCCCTGCAGGGGCTGCAGTCCCTCGGGACTGTCGTGCAGTCAGCTGGAGCTGGCCGTGGCTGGCATTGGGCACCCCTGACCACCTCCCGTAGGGGGCACCCCTGCAGCACTGCCTCCCTCCTCCCCGCCGCCACCAAAACCTTCCAGAGGCACCCAGAGCGATCTATTATCCTAGCTGAGCAGAACAGCTGAGACGCAGGTGGTAGGAATACCACTGCACCCTTCGTTTGTGCACTTCATGACACCTCTGTCATTGGGCATCTTAAGAGACAGGGTACGGGGCCACTTATATCCTTGGCCTGACTCAGTATGTTATGTTATTTTACTTTACTTAATGTCGTGTTGCCCTACCTTATTTCAGTCTTCCAGGGAGGGTCAGGGGGAGTCCAGGGGTTTTGCAGCACCAAGCAGAGGGGCATGCAGCTGCCTTTGGCAGGGGAGAGGCAGTAACTTGTCTGGGACCACAGAGGTGGCAGTGTTCAAACCGAGCAGCTCCAGGCTAAGGCTACATCAACACATAATTTCCCTTCTTTAGCATGAATATTGGAATGAAAAAAAGAAATCTTAAAAAACTGTTGCCATCTTCATCGCCATGATCAAAAATTGCCACCATTTCAATAACATTAATCTGCTCAGATATTAAGCCATGGAATGAGTAGTTTTGATTTAATGAATTTCTCTCATCTCAGCTTATTTTCTACTCCTCATCTAGTTTTAATAGCTAGCTGCTTAATATGAGAGCTGTTCCATTTCATTACCTTTCTCCTGTTTTTTCTTGAGGTGGAACTAATGCAATGCAAATTGTGATGCCTGTCTCTGATTTTTCTATTAGGCAACTTAGGATTCCATACAGCCTGTGTTATTGAGTGCAGAGCTAGAAATATATCTGAATTTATGATGAAATCCTGGAGTTTGCAGCATCTCAAGGTTGGGGTATTTTTTTCAAACAAGTAATGATATTCAATGATGTTCAAGTTTTTGATGGAGGCTTTTTCTGTTATGTTACACACACATTTCAGTTCTGTTCTTTCCACCTGATGCAATTCCATAGCAGCTGCCATATAAAATTTCTGACATATAGCTAAGCATAGTATGAGCTCAATGGGGCACTAAAGCTGCAACTGTGCGATGTGAACAAGTTCACTGTTGAACTGCTGGTTGGGGTTGACAAAACCAAATGTAGGAAATGGCTGAATGAGTTGTATCATACCAGAAGGACTGGGAAGGTATCTATTAATGCACAGTGGTGCCTGGAGAGCTAGAGTTACCTTAGCAATCAGAGCAATTTCCTCTTTGAGAAACGAGGAAATAATTTTTGCATTAAGCTTTGCAACATGTGTGTATGCTCTTTCGAGTGCGTAGTCTGTGCAGGAGATGCTGCAAATTGCTGCTTTTGAAAACCATGGATGTGGTGTGCATCTCAACTAACACTTCTGCTTTATTTGTTCCTCACTTTTGCTTTTATTTCACAGTACAAAACTTGAAGGAATTTGCTGGGCTGTTGTGTTCAATGCCCTGGTCAGTCATATCAAAGAGAACCCCTTTCACCTCTGTCTTAAAAATGGTGAGTTTCTTTACCCCAGTATTTTGAAAGAGGGGATGTTCTGCAGCTTTATTTTTCTGATGGTTAGAGACTTTATTCTCATTTTCAATGTATGCATAGCCAGCCTTTCTCCATTTATGAACCAGTTGTTCTTTTCCTGCAGCAAATGTGAGATGTTTTCCCTTGAGAAGTTTTCTTCACTTTTTGTAGAAAGCAGTACCAGCCCTTATCTGCTTTTGCTTTAATGCTTAGTGAGCAAAACTCTTTTCTTTGTCCAATCTACAATAGTGTTGGTCTTCCTGATAGTAATGGAAGCGATTGATGTAGTTCAATAGTCACATCTGGATTCCCTACAGTGCCTCTGCCTCCTCCCAAACAAAGAGCCATCCGATGTTTTTTGCAGTACATTTTAATTTCCTTTGCTGGCCTAGATCAGCTTGAAACTTGGCAATTCCTGTCCTTTCCCTGCACTCTCTGTCTGCTGAGAAACAGCTTACTTTGCTGATTGATCCTTTTTCTTCCATTCCCTGTAGCCTTCTCCTTACATGTTGCAGAGGATTGTATTCATCAATTTAGGTGTCTAAACTTCTCCTAAAGGCTTATTTCCTTTCTTGGAATATGGGTATCTTTGCCTGGATTAAACCTTAAGCCTCCTTTGCTAGAATGTTCTCCTCATCCCTACATAGACACGCCTGTGAGAAAATAACCAACCCGCTGAAATGGATAGCAGTTACCATTTTATTGGCCAGGAAAGGGAAACTCTAAGGAGGTTTGGAAATCCAGAAGAAACAAAACGTGTGTAGAATACAGGAATTTGCAACACAACAAAAAGCGTTATTCCGGTTACTATTTCCGGGAAGTAAATTTTTGGCTTAGCGGCAAGGCCAGTAGGAAATTCTATAGAAGTGTTAGACCATGAACATATTTGGTAACTATGCCTGAAAGGAAACACCCAAGGCAAACTTGGCTTGTGAATACCATACAAAATTGGAGAGAACCTCAGATAACCCTCACGATTCAGGAAATATCAGAGGATACAGATGTTGCATGAATGAATTGGTTGAGTGCCTGGAAGGAGGATGAGCCTGATTCTTGAATGGGACAATCCACTTCATTAGAATAGAAATAATTATAAGGAAAACTCTTAAGAAAACGTATCTATTCTCATGCTGAGGTCAGGAAATATATTTTTATGTATCTATCTCTATATATCTTGATTTAAAGGATCCCACTCTTATATGTCAATGACATAATCAAGTTCCAGAGAAACCGACAGCAATTCTGTAAGAACTGAGATGGTCAAACTCATCATCTTAAACCAGTATCACAGTATAATTCTTTTCTCAGAAGAACACATGGAGACCTTTTTGTTAGGGTAAATGAATGGATAGTTTGGGAAAGCTGCATTTGTTTAGAGATTGTTGTTAGAGATCATTGCATGTTGTGCAAGATGATGTTGTGTTAGAGATCTTTGCACGTTTCTTTGTTGTAAGAATGAAAAGGGTGTGCAACATATGAAATTCAAAGATGTGTAAGCAGGTAAAGTGGGAGAGGAAAGGTATCAATGGACTATTTTCCTATTTGGATTATCTATTTTTCCAGTCTTATTTCAATGCTTAATAGACAATCCAGATGCAAACTTTGACTCAGGAAGTCTATATACCAACTAATGTGGAAAGGATTTCTATTCTGAAGCTGTTTGTTTACTCTTAGTGTCCACCACTGGCTTATTCTCAGGAGATATTTTCCAAATCGACTCTTTTTCTGGCCAAATACAGCTGTTCTGATACTGTGTTCTCAAAACCATGTGAGGATACAGGTACACAGACTTGGTCTATGTGCTGAATTATTAGATCTCTTAGAAGCAGCATCTTCACTATCTGCAGAAAGTCAGCTGAGCCATGACTTGAGGTGCTTATGGGTCCTAAACATCAGGATTGCGTTTTGGGAGTGGAGCTTGCAAGATGGGAATGTGGAAGCCATTCTACAGAGTCCAAACCCAAGACTTGGACACCTTGTAAGGTACAGTGGGGTAAAATACTAGCAAAACAGACTAAGGAGAGCTGGAGAAATGCATGTGACATCCTCTAAGCTATATACAGTGCTTTGTGATCCAGGTTTTTTAGTTAAAGTTACAGGCCAACTTGGTGATTTGTCCTGAGAGGACTTTTAATGCAAGAGTTTTAAAGCAGTACAATACACTGTGGCAATGGGTGTAGGAAGCTACACCTGAGAGGGAACTTTTGTGCAGGAGTGATTAGTTTGACAAGCTCTGACTCATGCTGAAACCACTAAAAATAGTTGGAGAGGTAATAGGCTGCTAATATGAGCAGTGACTTTGAAATTTGCATCTACTGCCCCATAGCTTGGTACTTATCTGGGATCATTTTTATGAGTCATTGGTGGTTTTACCACTCATGAATAATGTGACCTCCCCAAATTCATGGTGAGAAATTCTTGCCACTTGACTGTTGTGTCAATAATTTATAATTCAGATATCACACACTTATATATATTTGATCTAATTTAACATGTGTTTAGGACATCTGTTTAAAATAAATGATTACTAAGGCATCCTGAGCTACAAAAAATAGCCTAGCATTTTTGTTAACTTTCCACATATTCCATAATTTTAATGCTTTCTGAATATCTGTCCAGGATTTCTGACCGCTTTTGATTGAAAAGCATGCTAGAAAAGTAGGTCAAAAAGGACTGCTGAAATTTTGTCAGGACAAAACACATAACTCATCTTCAATTCTAGCAAACTTCACAACACATTTTTAACCAGGTTCTGAAGAGTGGTTTTTTTCCAGCTGAACCACAGAGGTGTCAGAGCTGCTGCATACCTGACATGGAAGTCAGACAGCAGACACCTAACACCACCGGTGCTCTGAATCTCCAGCCCAAGTACCTCGTTGATGTTTCCCTTGAGTTTGGAATAAAGCTGGTTTTCAAAATCTGTCTCTGGTATGACAACGATCCTATCTGATGGTTGGTGTTGAAAGAATATAATCAAGCCTGCCAATTTATACTACAGTGAAAAAATAGAGATTATTTGGGGCTCAAAACAGTGGAGATAAAACTATGGTTGATATGTTGATGTTTCCATGACTTTTGACCTGAACACCCGGTGACACCTTGAAAGAAATGCCAGGGCAAAATTACAGCCCTAATTAAATGCTGCTGTTTTACTTTCAGAGAAAACTTTTGTTTGTTTGTTTGTTTGTTTTTGTTTTTTTAAATTTCAAAAAAACAGAGAAGGTGGAGAAAATTGCTAGAGGCAGGTTATGATTTCAGTCATGCAGGGCACATATATTTGTACCAAACTATGACCAAGTGACCTGTGTGACATGTGAAGCCTGTTATCGGATACTCTGCTCACTGGAGATGCTGCAACAGCGTTACAGTGCTGTTTCCTTGGCAAGTGTCTGAAATGGAGGTATGTTGCTGTAGAGAGAAATTTCACACCCAAGTCTTTAAAGCTATAGAGAGACTTGGCTCCCATTAAAATAATCTTTGGCTTCAGAGGGCATTAAGCCACCTGAATATGTCTGAAAATTTGGATCCAGATGATCTACCCAAAGTCACAAAAGAAAGCAGAGGCAAAGCAAGGGCCTCCTAAGTCACTGTTCTGTGCCCTAAGTGGCACTCACCCTCTTGTTCAATAGCAAGACCATCTCTACTCGCAGGAGTTCAGTCCCAATGTCATGAAGGATTTGACAAGTAAGTCGTTTGATGGGAACAAACAACTCTAAAAAAAGACCAGAAATAAGCAAAAAAGCAGAGCATAAGGGTAAATGTAAATTAATTTTCAAGACCAGGAATTCTAGACATAAATCATGGGCCACTACGTCTACTTTATTTGAACCTGTTAACGTACACTGTTATCACACAGAAGGATATCCAGGAAAGAGAGAAGCAATCACTGCTCTTGCTAGTTGTCATAATTTTTTTCACCTCTACACTTCCTGTTGAAAAAGAAGGAATGATAGAAGTTAAGTTGTGTTTCATAGGTATAATTTGCCTGGTTTCAGTTTGCAGGCACTGGTTCTCATTCTGCCTTTCTCTGCTTAAGAGTTGTCTATCTGGTATTGTCTTCTCATGAATGTACTTACACACCAATCAAGTCACTTCTCAGTCTTCTTTTTGAGAAGCTAAACAGATTGATCTTGTTCAGACTTATACTCTAAGGCACTTTCTCCAGCCCTTGAATAATTTTTGTAGCACTTTTCTATTCCAGGGATTGCTTTCCTGAGGACCACCCTTCACCTCCCACCCCTCTCTTCCCCTTCCTTCCAGGTTTTCTAGCTGAATCTCTGGTCACAAAACCACAAAGGCAGTTTCTGCAGCAGTGCTTGCATGCTTTGACTTTGAGGTCCTTCCCAACCTTACTGATGTCCGTGTTATGGTCTCCAATTCTGCCAGGCCAGCCTGCAGCTGTTGTTGCTACATGTATAATTTTGTACTCTACTACACTTTAGACTGTACTAGAGTGTCTTAAAAATAAGCCAGATGGAGTCTCCTGACAGTTCTGTCTGCATCATTATCTGCCCTTTCTCCCATCAGTATCATATACAAATTTTTGCCAGCAGTTGTTCTGTAATTAGATCTTAGGTCATTGTTAAGATGTTGCAGAACATTTTGCCTGTCATCTACCCCATAGGAACCTTTATTCCACGATCAGCATTCATCTCTATTCACGACTTCTTGAGGTTTTCCCTCCACTAATCCTTTGCCCACTTATCATCACTCTGTTCATATTGCCATAGAATAATTTAGCTTGGAAGAGATCTCTGGAGCTCATCTGATCCAACCCCCACTCAAAACAAGGCCAGCTTTAAAGTTACAGCCAGCTATTGTGTAGTGCTGCTCTTAAATGAGCGTGCTGTGCTAAGTCAAACACATTATGGTCTATCCTATGTACTGAATTACCTTCACCAACCAAACAATGCTTCAGTGAGGATATGAACCCTAAAGTTCCTTCCATACCTATTTTTCTGTGTTTCTAATGACCTGAAAGGTGTTTGACAAAACCCATTTTCCATCATCTAGCGGACTGACATTTATTGTATTTCCCATTAACTGAATCTCATAGCAACAAGTAAACAGGAAACTATTTGGTGGGAAAATTTGCACTCATTTAGAAACAATGGAGTTTTTGCTTTGCATCACCCTTTGTCTGTTTCTCTCCCTTTTCCCTGATATTTGTGATTTTTCTATTCTTTTCTCAGCATTTCCTTCCCCTGGTAACTCTCAATTTTCTTATGCTTTGTGTTTCATCTGTGCTCTCTTCGGAGACATCAGGAGTGAGCTGACATGAGCTGACTTCTGTTCACAATGCATAGTTTGTACTATCTGTTAGCTCTACAGCCGTGTTTTGCTTATATCCATATAATACATACTGATGTATGCTTCACTTTCTGTTTTTGCAAAGTGACACTTAGTTTGGGGGGGGAAGCCCATGCACAATCATTTTCAAAGAAAATCATGACTTTCCAAAGAAAGTCATGAAGTGAGAAGTGATGAGGAAAAGGTTTGCTCCATGCACCTGGACGTATTAATTTTGTGCTCCAGCCCATAAACACTGTTTTAGGACTTCAAATTTTTCTTAAATATGTGTAAACTGAACTTGTGTTTAATAGACCAGGAGACAACTACTATTGTGACTCACAGAGTCCAAAATGCCAGAAGTATGGGGGGGGCCTGCAGAGTTATGCCTGTGTAACAACTCAAGACATGGTCCTTCCTCTAGAAACAGGCTGTGCTATTGAACTTAGAATAAGCTACAATGAGCGAGGGTACCACAAATTGGAAGAGAAGGCATCAGAGAGGTTAGAGGGACCCATGATTCCATGGGGCAACCAGTCTGAAATCCTTGGCTATACGTGTGGGACTAGGGCCTGTCCTCTGGCCAGAGCAAACGGCCCAGCATGGCTTACCTCTCCTCAGCTCCCTTCCTTCCAGCTGGGAACAGATTGGTCTTGTCCATACTGCCTGGTGGGCACAGAACCAGTCCTCTAGTCCTACATTTCTGTTTAAACTATTAGTTAAACCAGCATTATGTTTCCCCTCAGTGCCTGACCCAGACATTAGGTTACCCTGATCCTTATGGTCCTTACCCTCAGCTTTCGGTGCTGGAAATGCCACCTGGTAGCCCTCCCTTCAGTCCTGCATCAATTAGTGACAGATTGTGATCCAGCTGAGGTGTGAACTTCTGCGGCCATCTGGTTCTTCAGAAACTTTTTACAAGGGCATGTAGTGACAGGACAAGGGGTAATGGTTTTAAACTGAAAGAGGGTAGATTTAGATTAGATATTAAGAAGAAATTCTTCACAGTGAGGGCGGTGAGGCACTGGCACAGGCTGCCCAGAGAGGCTGTGGATGCCCCATCCCTGGAAGCGTTCCAGTCCAGGTTGGATGGGGCTTGGAGCGACCTGGTCTAGTGGAAGGTGTCCCAGCCTGTGGCAGGGGGGTTGGAACTAGATGATCTTCAAGATCCCTTCCAGTCTGAACCATTCTATGTTCTATGATTCTATGAAATCTTCTCTCAGAAGAATGTCCTTTATGTAATGTGTATAAAGGACACATTATTACTCATTAATGTATTAAGTGGATTAATTTATACAAGTACACATAGAACACATCCTATACAAGGTATTTTGCCCTTTCCAGCTCTGTTCCTAGTCTGCAATAAAGCATGCACACACAAGAAAACAGAATTGTGTGTTTTGAATGAATCCTTTCCATGCACCCTTTTCTAAAAGGCCTCTTCCTTTCACTGTCCACCCAATCTTCCTTCATTCCAGATGATCAGTGAGGGAAAAAAAAGATAATTGCTAACTGTCAAGTTAGGCAATTGTAAATATAAATTTCTTCAGTAATATTCTTCAATTACATTGCAAGAACTCGAAGAGAACGATGGAGGTTCATGAGTTTGGAGCAGAGAGGCCAAGAAGATGACAAGTGGGAGTTGTTCTTTGATGAAAGTTGTTGGTGACCATTGCAGTTCCAACTTTCTTTCCAACCATGGTTGCAAATTTTCTTCTTTTTTAAGTGCTTGATCTGGACTGTGCTATTCACTTGATTCAGAGAATATGGAAAAGGTTGATTAGATTCTCGTCAGCTCTCTGTTTTGACATTAAGGCAACTTGGCTAACATCCTACAGCTTTCCAGCACTGTTGGTACAGAGTATTCAGGCTCCAGCTTATGTCTTTAACTTTGCAATAGGGTCCAAGATGTTCTTACAGCCTTTTGGATACCTGTGGTAAGGACAAATGCTTGTCATCATGGTACACCATGAAAGTAGCTGCTAGATTCTGTGCCTAGTAATGATCAGAGAAAGGAATAATTAGGCAGCTAAAGGGGAAAAATGCTTGTTGCTCAGAAGTGGTAGACTTTCTCCTTGTGGTTGTAGAGCAGAATTCCTATTAGCACAGCAGGGTGCATTTATTACCTCCAAAAGCAAGAGCAGGCAAGTTTAGACTTGAATTTCTTTCATTTTACATAGGCCAGAGGCACAATATTACTGGAAGCTTTTTTTAATGCTAGGTGTGTCACAAGGATGGGAGGCATGAGAAAGGGTGTGTTTTGGAAGGCTGTAGCTGAGTTGGGTAAGGGCCACTGGGCAGCTTCCTTTTCACAGCAAGAGTGCAGCTGGCTTGTCATACAGACCTATGGCCAGCTCCAGATTCAAGCTGCTAATAATATGTTATTTTTCTCCTTCAGGCTCCTTTACAGCTTTAATTAACTCATACTTGCACTCACAAAGTTTCGCTTCCTGGCATGTGCAGTTTTGTCTGTTCAAATTCTTTTATGCAAGTAGAAAAATTGCAGGCCTGCCTCACTACACTTGTTAAGGCATGGACCCAAGCTCATCTCTGGCAAGTACTGGGAGTTAGTGCAACCACAGAAGTCTTCAACCCAGAGATAGATTTACTATAAAAGAGAAAGACAGGGAGGGAGGAAGGAAGAGTGGGAAAGGGGGACTAAGATGACAATAGTTTCTCTATCAGCACTGGGTCACAAGAGAAAGGGGTAATGGACTGTAAGAGGAAGGATTAATGGACCATCTACTACAATACCCTTCAGTCTCCATGCAATCACATTCTACCCTACAGAGCTTCTAAAAGCTTCACCTCTGTCAAAATACCTCTATTGCTTATAGGAGCAATGCTGAGTTTCCATTTACATGATCATTCAGGCCTTGGTCACACTTTATCAAGCCTATAAGAATTAATTGCAGCAGAGTAAGGTGACCATTTACCTTTGGATATACACAGAACATCATTAAATTGTAATGAATTTCAGGAACTGGCAACCAGAGTGTATTTGAGGTGAGTGACCTAGAAACAAACTCTGTATCTCATTACTGTGAGCCATCCAGTATGATTTACTTAGTGGGACAATTTGTGTCCCACCCTGCTTTCCAAAACTGACAAAATCTAATATTTTTTGACACTGACCTGTGAAGTGTGTAACTGATACTTTAAATGAGGAACATGACAAAAATAGCAGAGAAAGCTTTTAATTATATGAGATTATTCTTAACATGTACTAAATTTTCCATAACCTCAGACTTAGGACTCAGCATTTCTGATTTCAGTAATTTGCAGTCAGATAATACTATGTCTGTGGGTAGGAGGGATAAATTTAGATCTGAAATGAATGACATACATTGTAATGAGGTGCAGGCAAGGTAAGGGATCATCAGCAATGAGTTATTTAAGTGGAGATGAACCGGAGGGCAATCCAGGAAAGATGAGGCAAAACACTGTATTTGAGGATAGATATTCCAGTCACTTTAGGAAATGACAAATAGGCATTCTCTTCCAGATAATGTGAAAAATGGCTTCTAAGCCATTTTCAAAAGATCATTGTGTAAGTGGTAAGGAAAAAGGCAAAACTAAACATGTGGGATTAAGGAATCTGGCAGCTCCATGTCGAAGGAAGGCAGTGGCAAAGTAAGACGTTTACTTTGCAGATCTGCAAGAACAGTTTAATAGAAGGGCTATGCAAATATGCTCCCAGATAGAATGAATTATTTAAAAGTTTTGTTAAGTTTTCTCTGGGCCCAGTAACAAAAAAGACTATTATGAATCAAACGGCTGGCTGTCCTAAGAAAGGGACAAGTCAGTTAGGTTCATGAGATACCTGCCATGTTCTTGAGTGCTGGATAAAGTGACCAATCCATTGCAGGAGCAAGTGAAGAGGATATCTTAGATTTTAGTAATTTTTAGAAATAGATTTCAGATTCACTTATTTTTCCTACCTGTGTCTGGTATAATAGTCAATTGTCTCAATACTCATAAATTTATCTTCTTTTAGCTTAGTGTTCAGGGCATATTGCATGTATCATATTGGGTGACATTTCTAATCTGGTCAAGAATCTACATTGTCCCCTGCCAGGTGAATTTTCAGGTAGTGTGGAGGCAATCATTATTAATAAATCTGAGCTAAAAGGTCATGTAAAAAATGTTATTCTTCAGAGAAGTAATAATGTGACAACTTCTGGATCTGTAATGACTGTCATCTCAGTTGAGTAATGAACCTGAAAACTGAGCAGCCAACCTCCCCCTTCCTTCTGCACCACATAGTGTCATTAGCTGACTTTCAGTATTGACACAGAAAGTGAAGAATAACTTATCAAAACGTTTCCCCTCCGAGCGCTCATGCAAGAAGCACTCCAGGTGACTTTCAGATGATTCACCAGTCACCACTACCTGAGTCACCCATCCCACTGAGTGGGTGACGCTATGAACTTCTTTGCCTTCTCATAGGCACATTTGCTATGACAAAAAATTACCTCGTGGCATCCAGGATTTTCACAAATCCACGCGATGAAACAACATGGCAGAAGGTCTGAGAAGCCAAGTCCATCAGGGATGGTCAGCTGTTTAAAGACAGCGGCTGGAAGTGAATTTGCACTTTGTTGGGGCTGACTTGCCATTTGCCTGCAAGGCTCAGCACCTCTACGCACGCGTGGCTGGGGTGGTGGCAGCGAGGAGCCTGGTCCAGCAGCAGGTCTGAGGACAGCTGATGTAGAGCTGCTTGCAGATAAAGACAGCAAACCAAGTTTTTTTCTCAAAAAAGGAGTTTGCACTGCCTCTGCTTAAGCTGGGAGTAAGTGGCTTTTGGGGATAGAAAGTGTGGGCCACAGGAGGACTTCAGAGACACTGAAGTGATACATGGACAACAGGCATTAGCCCAATGGCAGAGGCAGGGAAGCAGTTATAATCAAAACTAGCCTTTACTGCTCAGGCTCTTGCCCTGTGCCATTAGATACGTGCCAGAGCGAAGGAGAAGCTTGCTGGATAGCCTGTGGGGTCCCAGAAATACACAGAACGGTGCAACAATCAGGGAGGGGAGGCAGACATGTTAAGTCTGTGGTAGAAATACTGGAAGAATAGCAGGCTTCACTGTGTAGGCTATCCTGCTGCTCACTTTTGGGCTGACCCTACAAAAACTGCCACCTGTCAAAAACTCCTGTCTGGAGTAGGAAATGCTCTTCCTACAAACGTCAGCAAGAGCAATATTGTTCCACACGTGGACTCCATCTACAAAAATGTGCTGCAGAGGATCCAGAGCTGGAAACTTTTGCTTAACACCAATTTTCACTGTATTCACTGAATAAAAATGGTGAAAAAACCCACAAGTTGCAGTGAACATCATGAGCAATAGGTGAAGAGCATCCTTCACCTGCATTTGTTGCCTGGGAGGGTAAGCAAGATTTTCCATGAAGGTGTGGCCAGTTTCTTTTTTGTTGGGTTTTTGTTTCTGTTTTGTTTGGAGTTTGGTTTGTTTGGGGTTTTTCTGTTGGGTTTTTTTTGTGGGGTTGTTGGGTTTTTGGGGGGGGGGGGGGGAAGAGGTTTTTGTATGTAGTGCTGTTTTTCTGTTTTTGTAAAACAAACAT